>JARWLC010000006.1:34087500-34687500 GCA_033318265.1 Phyllotis vaccarum
TGTTCTTCCCTGTAATCTCTACAGGTCTGGGTTTCTGAGGCATCAAAACCATCAGCTTCACTTCTCACTGTTGTTTTCAATAATAGATGTACCATCAAATCATTTTACCACTACGCATAACTGTACACAGTAAAGAACACTGAGGGATATGCATTTGCTTTGTTTGAAAGTATTTTCATTCTTCTCTTACTCTAGAATTTTTTTTTTGAGATTCTTTGTATTTTTCTCCTTAAATTTTCATGTCTCAGTTATAGTTATATTTTCACATTTCCCAAGCAGTGGTCTCTTCTTCCCCATATTCTTCTCTCTGGAAGTTCACCAATCATGTATTTGAACGGTTTGATTTTATTTCGTTCCTAAGCTCTTAGTTGACATTTAACTCTCTTTAAAAATGAGTTTTGATCTCTCTTTCTTTTTCCCTTCATCCCTCCTTCCCTCCTGTCTTTTTTCTTCCTTTCTTACTACCTGACCTTGCATTCTACCCCTTTTCTATATTATCCTTTTAATTTCTATTGATCTCAAGTATTAATTATACATATCATTTTTTGATACATTGCTTACTTTTCTGTGCTTTGTCAAAGTCTGTAAATTTGTGAAACTTGGGACCAAATTATCTCATTAATGTACCGGCATTTTCTTGTTTTCTCCTTTTCCAAAGCTCAGGGAGGTATGCAAAATTTTACTTTATTGTCAAAATATAAAATAAAAAAAAACTCATTAGTAAATTACTGTATGATCCACAAATTCTACTGAAATTCTATTATGAGTGTATAGCCAGAGGAAATGCTAATGGTATTTCCAAACAGCTTCTGAACATGCAGATTCAACACAGCACGATTTACAATACATTATTTATAATAATTATGGAATCATTAGCTTCTATCACTAATGTGGAAATTACAGAGAAAAGATATATACTATAATAGTGTTAAGTCATAATACAAGCCCATTATGATGACAACCTGTTTGGAGCTGGATATCACTAAATTAAGAGAAATAGCCCTGAAACAGAAAAATAGATATAGTTTTTCTTCATTACTGTGTATATCTGAAGTATGCATCTGAACACACAAATTAGTGTGGTAAATATAATAATATCTCACAGAAGTTGAGATTTCAGTGATAATTGCACAGGATAGAAAGAAAGTAGATTTACCGGAGAGGTGTAGTTGAGTAGTGGATATGTTGTGATACTTAAATACGAAAAAGAATTTTCTTTGTGCTACTATGTGGTACAGTGAGTGAAGATGGCATCTGTGTAGTTTATATTCCAAAGAGTTTGCAGAAAGAGTTTTGAGTTCTCACTATCAAAACCTAGTAACTGTTTAAGGTGGGTGATATGATGTGGGAATGTCTTTCTGTATGCTGTGAATATCAATCTTTAAATAAAGGCACTGTTTTGGCCCATGACAGCCACCATAGAAAAAGTAGGTGGGGAATCAGATAGGTAGGAAAGGAAGGGTGGAGCCAGAGGCAGTTCGACCCAGCTGCCCAAAGAAGAAGTGTATAAGGATCAGAGGTGAACCACGGGCCACGTGGCAGATAGATTAATGGAAATGGGTTGGGTTAAGATGGAAGAGCTAGCTAGCAATGTGCCTGAGCATAGGCCAAACAGCATGAATTTAATATAAACATCTGAATCATTTTGGGGGCCTGATCAGCTGCGGGGGGCTAAGGGTTCTGGGACTGCAGGTCTGTGGGTCTGAACCTCTGGCCTCCTGGGACTGGAAACCTCACTGTTACAGTGATACATATTCTCAATCTGAAAATCATTTTGCAGCAAATAGAATACGAACATTGGAGGTTTTGTGTATCTTACAGTTGTGAAATTAACTAAAAATATATTTAAGTCTTCCATAACAAAGTAATATGAAGGAAATTTTATTTGTCATATATTTTAAAGATGGCAAATCTGTTGATATTTATTTATAAACTTATTTGAAAACTTTTCTAATGTACCTATGCTTTACTAGTAGCCATTGAAAGCAAAGTGAACAAGAAAAGCTATATATATGGATGATTTTCCTCAAAAACAAGTTTCAGAAAAATTTATTTCAATAAAAATGCTGATTCTGTGAAACTTTTTGAATTTTAGAAGCTTTAATATTATGCTAATATATAATTATGTTTTGAGGTATAATTTTTAGGTTATTTTTACATTGATAGCAACTATTATCAAAATTTTTCTAGATACATAAAATATACAGCCTACTCATGTATATTTAAATAAAATGTATTAAAAATAATCTTTAGTTTCAAAGTTCAGGTATAAATACTGTCAAACCTAACAGTCTTGATTCACATTGCAGAATTTTAGCCAAGGTATGATAAGAAACTACATCAAACCAATATTTGGAAAACTGTTTAAATGTTTTGTTTAAATAGTTGACTTTGTAAGGCATACCATTTTTATCAGACGATCTGACTTGAAAAATAGTTTTAAAGAGTTGGAAGCAAGTTGCTGTCCTTGCTAAAGAAATGCTTTGAAAAGAATAATATTTATGTAGTATGTGCCATACATATATTTTATGATTCACTGGACACAAAGTAGGCACTCAAATGCTTACTGATTATTTAATTTATACAGAATCAGTAAAATTATACTTTAGGAGAAAGCAAAAGATTACATTTTTCTACAGAGGAGCGGAAAAATCACTTCGCTGTGTTTGGCCATAAAAAAAATTACATTGGGAACCCAATGTATTTAACATTTATGGAAAACTGGTCCTGTTTTGGTCTTTCTAATGCCCATTGATGAATTTCATGTCAGAGCCACCTTTATTTTTTCAAAGTGAAACTGTTCCTTCCACTTCTTATCAGCTATTTGTACATTTATTTAAGGGAAACTCTGAAGCAAATTGTTTTCTTCAATCGTCAGGGAAGGCACAAAGGGTACATACTATCCGAAATTTGCAAACTGGCATTTGAGTCTTCTCAAGACCAGAAAATTCAATTTAAATGTCTACCTTTGAATATGAATCACAATGATCATTGAGCCTGCATGGGAAATAGAGCAAGCTACAAACATCGCCAATCCAACTCTCCCTTAAATCTTAGCTGGCTGAGTGTTTTCAAAGTGTTATATTTTGGTTTCCTCTTCTTTTAAATTGGAAAATCCTGTGTTCATTAAAATTTCTGAGTATTAAATGAGATAGAGTTGATGACTACATAGTACGTAACAGAGCACTAGCTATTAAACAAAATCATCTCTATTGTCTCCTTCCAAGCAAATAACCAAGTTATAAAATGCAAAATCTTACATAAAAAGGAGGTAGTAGTTGGAGCTGTTTTATTTTCTGTTTCATTCCTATGTGCTAATAATTTGTTTCTGTTTGTTTATATGGTGAATTACATTCACAGATTTTCTTTTGTTGAACCATCCCTGCGTCTTTGGGATGAAGCCTACTTTTTAATGTGTTCTTGGATTCAGTATGTTTACAGCAATGTTCGTAAGGGAGGTTCATCTGTAATTCTTTCTTTGTTGGATCTTTGTGTGCTTTGGATATCAGGGTAACTAACCCCATGCAAAGAAGTTGGCAATGTTCCTTCTTTTTACTGTGTGGAACAATTTGAGAAGTATCGGTATTAGTTCTTTGAAATTCTGAAACCATCTGGCCCTGGGCTTTTTTTTCTTCTTCTTCTTCTTCTTCTCCTTTTTCATTTTTGGTCAGGAGGCTATTAATTACTGTTTCTACGGATATCTACTACAATCACATTGGTTACTAATATAATTGTCATCAGAGATACTCTATCCAGTAACTGATGGAAGCAGATGCAGAAATCCACAGCCAAGAAAGACTTCTTCTTCCACTTAGCCCCGTACTTATTAGGCTCACATGTCCACATTGCTGTTCATCACTGAAGAAAAGTCCAGGCAGGAACTCAAACAAAGCAGGGTCCAGAAGGCAGGAGCTGCTGCAGGGGCTATGAAGAATGCTGCTTATTGGCTGCTTCCCCTGGCTTGTTCAGCTCACCTTCCTATAGAACCCAGGACAAACAGCCCAGGAATGGTACCATCCTCCATGGACTGGACTCGCCCCCCCCCCCCCCCCCGTTATTCCATTATTCAATGAGAAAATGCCTTACAGTTGGATCCCTAGGAGGCATTTCCTCAACTGAGACTCCATCCTTGTTTTTTATGACTTTTCAGCTCCCACATACCAACATTTTTCTTCAAATTCATCTTCAAAATAAATCCCAAATCCATATACCTTGATTCAGTTCTTTGGACAGATTATAAAGCCATATTTGATGCTTCTTTGTGTGTGGGGGGGGTTATGCTTTTAAAAAAGTCACACTTAAATTAGTGATCACAACTCTGAGTTTGAATTATCTCCCTGCCATGGTCACGTTTAATAACTTATTTGTGATCTATTCTTGTCCTGTTCTCTTGAAAATGAAAAATATCAGGGCCGGAATGATGGCTCAGCAGTTAAGGAGGCATACTGTCTATGAGAGAGTCTAGGTTCTTATTGCCCGTGCTAAGCAGCTTACAATTATTTATAATTTCAGCTCTAGTGGTTCATAGGCATTTTGCCTTTGACAGGCACCTGCACTCATGTGGGCATACTTACAGGGATACAATAATATATATTGTTAAATATAAAAATATTTAAAATGCAAAATTCAAGGACAATAGTTGAAATAATAAACACTATGTACTAAAAGGACAAGTGATACGGTGAGATTCAAGTGTTAGCTGATAAGTTTGAGAGGCATGTATCCAGAGTCCTGGGAGCCTGAAGGGGGTGTGGCCAGCCCCATTCAAAAGGGGCTGCTGGGATCTTGAGCACCTGGTTCTGTTCTGTTCCTGCTTTCTTGAGAGTTGGATCAGCATCTATCGCCTAGATCATTCTTTTGCTAAAGAATCATCCTAAAGTACAACTTATAACCATGAGTGTTAAATTACTCTCCAATAAATATTAATTCCTGTATTTAATATATTACAAATAAAGTTTATTACATATGAGTGGTTTTTAAAAATTAAATTATTGAATTTACTCTAATCTAAAAATTAGCTGTTAATCTCAAAATGTTTTACATTAATATAAATTTTGGTTTATTGATACAAATTTAAGGTCAATTTTGTAATGCTATATGTATTTTTCTACTCTTGCTTAGGGTATGATGTTTACATAAATCATTTGAAATTGTGATATTTAATTAAGAAATGCAGATAGACACCTATAATAACCAAATTTATAGTTATGTTAGTTAAGATTTTTTAGGTATACAAAGATATATTTCAATTAGATAAGTAATCAAACACTTCTAAGGCCTACAGAATATGACTTTAAAAATATTTTTAAAACTTAGACTTTTCTAGACCGATCTGCTCCTGGCAGCACCAATATACTTCAAGAAAAAAAATGGGCATCAAAGAATCTCCATATAGAGTCTACTTTCTTTGTGGCAACTGTTAGCCACTGAACAAAAAAACAATTCTTACATTGACTGCAACAGTATGCTGTTTAAACTAGACATGCAGGTTCAATTAAAAAAAAAAAAATGATCTCTAAACTTTGGCAAAACAACCTGAGATGGTCCTTCAAGTTCCTGCTTTGCAGAAAATACTGTCAGACATTCTTCAAAACTCAAAAAAAGAGACTAATAAACTATACCAAAATAAAACAGATTTCCTGCTTAATTAAAATAAAAAAGACTCTAAGTCTATAAGCTAAAGATAGATGCTCCAACTATATAAAAAATCTTTAATAACTGTCCAGGCAGATAAGTGTCATCTCTGTCATTTCTAGATTTTAAAAGTTGCTTATACTTCCTGTTTACTCAGTTAATATTATGTCCTTCTGTAGTCTTTAATATAAAGATTAAATAGTTAAAAATACAGTTTTTCTTAGTTATTTAAAATATATATTAGAATATAACTTTAAGTTCACAAAGATAAAATAAATAATAAAATAGTTTTTAATTTTGTCGGATATTAACTAGATATAACTATAATTCATTCTTGTTTGATAGGTATTTTGATATATGTAATTTTACTGTGTTAAAATTATAACCTTCTTTTTGATTAGACAAAAAGAAAGAGATGAGGTGGGAATGTCTTTCTGTATGCTGTAAATATCAATCTTTAAATAAAAGAGCTGTTTTGATAGGCACCATAGAAAAAGTAAGTGAGAAATCAAAATAAGTAAAAAAAATAAGGGGGTGTCAAAATCAGAGACAGATCGAGCCAGGCACTCAAGGGAAAAAAAAAAAAAAAAAACATGTAAAAAACACAGGTGAGCCACAGGCCACATGGCAGACAGATTAATAAAAATGGGTTGATTTTAGATAAAAGAGCCATAGGCCAAACAACATAAAGCTAATATAAGTGTATGAGTCATTCTGGGGAGCCTAAACAATGGTGGGTGGCTAAGAGGTCTGAGATGACAGGTCTATGTGTCTAGACCTCTGGCCAGACAGGTCAAATACCATATTACAACAGACAAATGCCTGAAGAAATGGATGATCTTCAATTTGTTGCTCCAAAGAATGAATTTTAAGCCTTTGGATGAGTAGAATGGCAGTTTTTATTAAAATTAAGTAAAATATCCCACTATTAAAGACGTTTCATTTTTACTTTTTGTAAAAGGATCTCCAACTGACCCTGAAACTCACCAGTTTGGCTAGGTTAGGTGTCCTGTGAGCGTCAGACATACATCTGCTTCCATCCTCTCTGCACAGGTTTACAATTGCGTGCTATTGTGTCCAGCTTTTCACCTGAGTTCTGTGATCTGAGTTCAAGTCTTATTCCTGAATGGCAGAAAATTTACAAATTGAGAAACTGAGCCAGTCTCCTAGCTGGATAGATGTTTGTGGTGGCAATAGAATGTTTCCTATCTCTTTCAGTTCCTGGGAAGGGAATTATTATGAGATGTAGGTTTTTTTTAAAATCTTTCTCTTTTTTTCTTTTCCATTTTTCCACAACACATGTGTTCTTTCCAATTTTACCATATATATTCCTAAATTAAGAACATTTGAAACATCTCAGGCATTTCTCTAGCTGTATATTTAGAAGTAAAATAAATATAACACAATAAGTATTTTATAGTAATCTACAATCATTTTTAGAGTAAATCCCATGTGAATATATCTGAAGTGATCTGGGCATCATGAGTCATTCTACTGGAGTCTTCTGTTCTGAATGAAACCTAGTGGGTTGAAAGCACTGTCTCAAGACTAATTCCCAGACAGAGGAGCTTAGGATGCTGATAAGCAAAGAGTCCTAGACTGTTAGCACTTTTTATAAAAGAACATAGATATGTCATTAAGATCTATACTTTTTTTCTTATTCCCAGAAGTTGGAAGCAGAAAATGATACTAGCTTACTCAACTTCTTACAAATATATTTAGTAACCTCCTACCAATCCTGATAACTAAAAGCTTCTACTCGTAACACACTGGCAAGCAAAACAAATAATTAGTAAATGAGACAGCTGGGCACAAAATTCGCTGCTATCTATAATATCATTTTAAAGTTAAGAGGTTCATGGAACAGAAATGTCCCTCCTGTCAGTCCATTGATGTCACCTCTGCTGGCTACTTCCTGAGACCTTCAAAGATTCCAATGCAGACTTGCAGGGAAATGTCAGACGGTTCAAACATTAAAGTCGGGAAAAGAAGATGATTGCGTTGATGTCAAATTACTTTGACATTTTACATTCCTGTTTCTGCTTGGTTATATGCTTTTTTACCACTCATCTGAGTATGTATGTATGTCATTGCTCCTTATGGTAAAATATTTACAGGTAGTCTTAATATAGTTAAATGTTCATTGTTTGGTGGCCCTTTATTTCTTTCTTGAAATTTCATTCTATAATGTGCAAAACTTTTATTGTGGTTTGTTAATATGTAAATGATTAAATATAGTGAAAAAAATCTTGTTTTAACAAAATAGTTATAAAAATTATGATTATTTTTGTTTTAAGAGTTCCATTGTAAAGAAATGGTAATGCATAGGAAAAACAGGTGATTTGTGTCCCCTGGTTAAACATTTGTACCCTGCCCATTTATGTTCTACCATATCAGGATGTTTATAATGAACACTCAGTTTCTTGATTTGGAAAAGATGGAATCTGCCTGGTTCTTGGTTCCTTCTGTCCTTTTTTTTTTTTCTTGCTTATTAAAATATGTTTACCAATGTGGATTACTGATTACTGTTTAGTTCAAAGTTGTACTTATTTGGAGCTTAAGAAAGAGAAAATAGATATCTCAGTAAGTATGTCCTAAATAAATTCCTTAGTTAAAGAGATTTGAAAGAAATAACAAAATAATATAAATTAAAAGAATTAGTTAAATTCTTTGGAAACACATTCAGAAAATGGGAATAAACAATGGAGATTGCAATATCTTAACTTTCAATCAAAGTCAGTACTTTAATCTGAGCTTGCATTTAAGGATAAGCAGGAGCCCTGTAATAAAGCACTCAAAATAGCTCATACCAGTGGATGTTGCCAGAGGGAAGGTCTAACACATGTTAGGCAAGCACTCTCCCACTGAGCTATATCCAGAGTTCTCTTTCAGTCTTTATTCACGAACTTCATGAGGTAAAAATGAGTAGACAAAGCATAGGCCAAGCAGTGGTCGGGATGCACCTTTTATTTGTATATCTGTGGAATCCAATAATTCATAAGTAATAATAAAGTATGAGAAGTTGAACTTTTCTGAATTATTTAAAAGTAGAACAAGTTTGTTAGAACTTTTAACAGTACATTAAAACATCAGCATGAATTCTGGTTATTGTTGGGGTGAGGCCTGGTTTGGGTTCAGATGTTGTGGTTGTCATGCTGGTGGTACCTTTTGGGGGAGGGGGCAAAAAGGTGTAGAGACCAATGATACTGTCTGTCCTTGGGGATAAGTTTAAACAAGAAAGTCCAATTTTAGAAAGTGGGGGGCAAAGTCTTAAATACCCTGTACTCCAGACCCTCCTGCCAGCAAGGGTAGAAGGCTTTGATCTTTGGTATCTGTGGCTGTGGAGGTGGTCTCTCACTGGTCTAAGTCATCTTGTATCAGGACTCTGCTATTATTGTCAAGGCCCCATGTAGGCCCAGGTTGGCTTTTAAGGAACTGGTATGATCACATGTCTTAAGGCATCAGTTATGACCAGTTTGTTCTGGCTGAGGCCAGGCTGGGCTTCATGTCCCTGGAAGCCTCTAGAGCTATATATTCCGCAGGTTATATTGTTACACTTTCTGAATGGGAACAAATAAAAAAACGGCTTACCTGCCATGTGGTGGACCTCATCATTCTCATGGGGCCTCTTCCCCTACATGTGGAGCTTTTTAGAATTTTTATCAAAATCAAAACAAAACAACAATGACAAGAATAACACCAAAACCCACATAGAAATCTGCTCTCCTGAACTGGTAGTGAACTTTTCTTTGTGTCATAAGCCATATTTGACTGTCAACATGATTGTCTGCATCTTAAAAAAACTTATGTCTGTTTCCCTTCTTATAAGCTAATGTGCTATAATATATTTTGTGCTTATTTCAGGAAATCCTGCTGCATAATTTTGACAAAAGTGCTTTTCTTTCTACCACACCTATATACAAGTTAAGTAAACAGTCTGAGAGAGGTACCCTATGCCAGTGTTAGAGGCCATATATATATATATATTATTTTAAATAGGATTTATTCATTTCATGTGCATGCGCATATGCCTGAGTTTATGTGTGTGCATCTATCATAAGTGTTCGGATGACGGGGGAGCTAGAGGAGGACCTGGAATCCTGGAGCTGGAGTTCCAGTCATGGAGAGCCATCCTATGGGTATTGAAAATGCAATTAGGCTCTTGTGTAGGAACTTTAAGTGCTTTTAACGTGAAGCCATCTCTCCAGCCCTTGTATCTACATTGTATTAGAACTGAAAATATAGATAGAACCAAAAGAGATAAAAACAAAACAAAACAAAGACAATATCATTCAAGGAGCTAACATTTTGTTACAACTAAAGAAGTCAGTACCAGGCCTTTCAAAGTGAGGTCGCTGCAAGGGGCCAGTGACCTCCCAATAATGCCAGTGTCAGCATACTATGATGTCGCTATGTGTAGGAGTAAGAGACACAAAGAGTGCCGTCAGTAATATTTTCCATCTGGTTTTGGTGTCTTGAGACATTAGAATCTAAGATGAATAATAGTTCCATTGTCTTTCTTTTATTTGAATTCAAATAATTATAAATTCACAGTAAATCTTCAGTAAGTATTAGAGAAAATCACATTATAATAGACAGTAAGAATACCCAAATTTAACATATTAAATTAGCAAATCTAATTTAATATTAAATTAAAAATGAATTGAAATCTCTTAAAACCAGAATGAGTTAAAATTCTTTTCATTATTTAGTATCATTGCTGCTTATTTAAAAAATGTTATGATCTACTTCTTGAATATTAGTTATTTGGGTTAACTGAAACACATTCTCAGATTTTTAACTTTTGTCAACGGAGCCACTTTCAGCCTGCTGGCACATAAGGTGTTGACATTCAGAGTTGGAAGGAGATGCATATAATTTAATGGGTTTCACGAGTAAGCAGCTCACCCACTCCAGCAGCCAATTTAGCACCCTCTGTATTTCCAGTTTATTTGGTTGACCACGGTGTCCCAGTAAGCCCCATGGACCTGTATGCTTTCTGTATGGTTTTGTGACTGTATTTTGTGTCATTTGAAAGTATCAGTACCCACATTATTAGATTTCATCTGACAAAATAAGGAAGCCAAGATTGCAGATGACTAGATGCAGTGTGGGTTTATGAATTTCTAACATAGCATACTATTTGCCTTAAAAAGATGTCATAAGGCTTCATCTCACATAAGTTAAAGAAACAGTATGTAGTTAAAAGAGAAGGAGTCACTGGTGTAGTTGATATCACTTGGAACTCCTCATTTTATCCAGTTATTTTGTATATTAAGTGGTCTGTAGGGCTTTATGTTGGAAGATTGTATAATTCTATGTATCTAGAACTTCTGACCCAACTTGCAAACTGAGTCTATCCCATGATAATCATATGGTATGAACCTAACCTACTATTATCTTTACTTTTCTTAAATAACATTACTTATGATAATTATCTTATTTTTGTCTTACTATGTACTTTCCTTTTTCTAATCTATTAGTTAATATATTCTATCCACTCACTATCAATTGTATATGATAGGTAGACAATTACTATTTCATCTATCCTCATTATTGATTATAAATTCTGCCCTTGCAAAATTCACATATTCACTGAGAGTTACAGTATCTGTAATTCATGGACCAGCATTCATGTTTTCATGGTCACTCATGAGCTTGTGCTGAGTGCTGAAAAATTGCAGTCACTTGAAGCAAACATCCCGTGACATCAAATGGACAGTCCACTGAATATTTCCTCTTTGTTCTCATATTGTTGACAAGAGTCTCACTGATGTTTTTTCTAGTGTCATATTTTTTACATTTTTATGCTTTTCATTCTGATTTTGCAGTTTAAATCGATCACCAGGAAGAGTCCTGAAGGGCTATCCTGTTTCAAGGATCAAGAAGATACAGGATGCATCCAACTAACAAAACAGGTGACCTGGCTAATTTCGTTGAGACAGGAGTCGTAGCGATGTTGGCATTGATTCACTGCTAGGGAGCAACAATAGAACCCATAAGGCAGTAGTAGCACTCATCCAGTCTTTGGTGCTCACAGGTTTTCATGTACATGTGAAATTTGTACTTGAGTGTGACGCTCAAGATTGTGCTAGGCCATACTTACTTCATTGTTCAACCCATTCTTTCCATGATGGTAATCTTATGATTTGAGAAAAATGAAACTAAAAGTCAAGTTGATGATATAAAACTATTAAAAATATAATTCTCCAACCTTATACCTTAAGAAATAGACCAGCCCATTCCCTACAGAAGAATACCTTGCTTAGTCTTGTTGGGGGTGGGGGGAGGCTTGGTCCTACTTCAACTGGATATGCCAGACTGCATTGATACCCCTTGGGAGTCCCTATCCTCTCTGAGGAGTGGATGGGGGAAAAGCTGGAGGGGATGACTGGGAAGTGGGAAGGGAGGGGGAACAGTGGTTGTTATGTAAAAAATACTTTTAAATAAAAACAACTTTAAAAGGTAAAGGACCAGTTTATTTTTAACAAATGCAGTTATCAGCGATCTAGATTTCTTCATCTGCTGAATACTCATTTCCCACAGTACCTAGGTCATCCCATTTGTTTTGTATTTTCAGCAATACATTACAACTATCTGGAAGAGCTGTGTTTTTAATTATTATGCTGTGTATTGGGGACAGACTGCTAGGAAGTAGGCAATACCAGGACAAAACAAATGAGGAAAGAATGCCTTTGAATTCAGTTTTCAGCTGCACCATTGTTTTAATCGTGAGATTAAAGATGGGAACAAATAAGACCTAACAAGGAGTCTGGAAGCAGTGAGAAAGGGGTGTTCTTCAGATTTTAAAGGTTTTGGAGAATTATAGGGTGTATACCAAAAGCTGTGTCTATTGTCTCTATGTGAATGCTCCAGAGTGGGGCCCCACCCAAAAGAAGCAGGCTTTCCTTGTCTCAGAAAGGAATGAATTAAACCCCTAGGAGTGGAGAGGGAACAGACAGATTTTGCTCTCTGTCTGCCTCCAGTGGACCATACTCCCCATGAAATGCCCTGGGCAGAAATCATCCCCCCCCCACCCCTCCAGTGAAAGGACCATCCAGCCACCTGTTTCCAGGGCTTTCAGTTTTTCCAGAGTTACTCTCAGATGGGTGAAGAACTCCCTTTTAAATCAGAGGCACAATACTTCAGAATAAGCTTCTTAAAATAAACTTCATAACAAGGAGTCCAACTTGTTTACCCTGTAAACTCCTGATCAGCAAATGTCACCAAGTGATTTTATCTACCCTGCACTCTAGAGGACATTTGGGGTTGCTTCAAAGACTAAAAGGTGAGGAGCAAAAGCCTTTCAATGTGGCAGCTTTTTTTTTTTCTCTCTCTTTCTCTTACTCAGCACATATATACATTCATCTGTTCATTTACATATAGATTTCAACAACATATTGTGTATAGAAAACATTATAAAATCAGAATGAGTACTATATGATGAAGAATAAAATACCAAGTGCTATTTCATCGTTAGGAAGCATATAGTATTAATTTGTGTTATTTGGAAGACACTCTGGAGGCACCCCCAAATTTAGTTGGTGGGTTCCCCTTCTCTAGTCTATGTATTTATTTACCTTTCTTACATTCTCCAAAATTTTTTGTTGTTGTTGTTTGGCAAACATCTTCTCAGCACTAGGAGGCAATTTAGAGAATCCCCAAAGCAAAGCCAGATTAAATTGTCTTTGACTTCAAATTCCACATTCTTGTTTTAATCATGAAGTTAAAGACATGCAAAAACCAAAGGCTAGTGTGGGGCCTGAAGACAGAACGGAGTGGTGAGCAGATGTCTAAAATGCATTGAGAAGTGCACTGTGCACACTTGTCTTGAACATGACTTGGGCATCACAGAAAGGCAGACAGCCCAATGTCTTTTTTGAATGCAAGGCTTGTCGTTCACACATCACAGACAGGAAAAGAGAAGCAAATGAATTCACAGCAAATGAATGTAACAACCAAATAATCTAGCCCTAAATGACCTGGCAGGTCTTGGAAGGCTAAGTGCATTCACAGGTAGAGGGTGAGGTGGCTGACACAATGGTTCATAAGAACTGTTGCCCAGTGCACAGCAAGTCACTAAGTCCGTGTCCCCTGGTAAGGAAAGGACAGTGAGGAATCAGTGGGTATTGGCTGTGCAGCTGGCACTCCTTGAGAACAACAGAGGTTAGCTTATCACAATTTTTGTTGTATTTAGCTAGGTCAACCAGGGTGTGGGATACTGAATGATCACCAAAGTTAGAGTCATTCCAGAGGAAGGAGTCCTAGAGGGAGATACAGTCACCAGAAGGGTTCCTTGTTGCTAGTTTATGTGATTGCTATGCATTTAGGTATGTAGGAGACAGCCAGCTAAACTGTCTGAAGCCTGGGTTTTTATGGCCTTTGAGAGGCTCATTGCTTCTTTGCCAACATTTTTAGTTCCTGCTTCTGATTGGGTGCAGGCTCCCAGCGATTTGGTGATTACATCCAGGTGCTCAGTGCTGAGGTCAGCACATTGTGATGTAGGGTGTTGAGTAGGAATACCTCCAGTTTCAGTGTTCATTCTACTACCAAGCAGTAGCTACTATTCCCTAATAAAAAAAGACTCAGAGAATGATGACTAGTGGGTATGGGTGTTTACTATTAATTACTTGTAATCATAAAATGTCTGTTTTGCCAAAAGGAAATAATAGCATTTAAACTAACGATATTAATTATTGTACATATTTTCATTTTCCTTTGGAGAGAAGCAAAGACAATACTAAACTAGTTTTGTCTTTTAGACCCATGAAAACTGAATTCCCAGCATTTCAGGATACTAAAACTAGGGATAATAAAGATTATAATCCTAAAGCTTTGTCATTCCACTGGTCCTGGTCTAGCAGAGTTGCAGAAACTGACCGTGGGGGGTTCTAGCTGACCGTGTGGGGGTTCTAGCTGACTGTGTGGGGGTTCTAGCACTGAAAGGATGAACTCAGCACAGGTAGTCTTCTACCTCAGTGATGAACGATCAACACAGTAAGTGCAGACTTTCTTGTTTCTAATGCAATACTATTACTATCTATTTTTATATAATAGATTTTTGTGAGAAATTAAATAATATAAGATAAGACCATTGCCCTGGTTGTTCGTTTTTTTCTTTTTATAATGACAGATTCTTTTGAATGTTTTGTAATCGAACAACAGGACATTTCACAAAGTTATTTGCTGAAAGCTAAAAGCAACATATTCATGTAAGAAAAGGCCTAATATTTATATAAAATAATTTATAATGAAAACAAATGGAAAACTAGTGATGCCATTCGGGGTTGGAAACCATTTTCGGGAAAGGGTCAGAGAGCAAATGCTTCAGGGTCTGGCAACCCTATGGTCTCTGTCCTCACTGCTTCATTCCTATCATTACAGTATGAAAATAGTCACAGAGGATGTGCTAAATGTCTGAGGCAGCCTTTCAACACAGCTTCAACTCAGGAAAACATCGGCTGCTCACATCTACCCATGGGCCACAGTCAAATACACCTTGTTCTGAGTGCAGGTAGTGTACAGTGCTGGGTGCCTAACTGACAGCATTAGACCAATGCTGGGAAAGAGTTCCAAAATGCTTCCATAGGTTGGCAAATTTTTAATTTTATTAAACATTAGTGACCATTTATTCATTTCCTTGACATTTGTTCAACACAGACACAGCCTAATTTCAAATAACCCATTTTTCCTATCAGAAAAAGATTTACAAGGCACAAGGCCAGCCCTCTGCCGAACAAGCATGAATGAAGTTTAACTGCTTATTGTACTTCAAGAAAGTTAAGACAGAACAGGAAAAAAAAAGCCTTAATGTTCCAATTAAAGTGATCAAAGGGTTGGAAGGATCTCTTCATGAAGATACACATAAGTAATTAAGATCCTGTAATCTGGAAAGAATAAGAGGTGATGTGTCTGAATTTATTAGAAATAACTTCAGAGTCACTAATAGATTTCATCTGGTTAGTTATATACTCAAGACAGCTTGGGGAGTCTTTTCCATTTAATTTCTTCCTGACCATTAAGAACAATTCACAAACACTAGTTTACCAGGGGCAAATATGAAAATTCTCAAAAAGTGCATCCACGATGAGTAATAATTCATATTCTCATTATTATATGTGCATTTACGTGTTTTACTTTGCAATTAATTTCCTAGATGAGATGTATTCATTCTTTTCATTTACTATGACAGTGTATATATTCATGCTGTTGGCCATGTAATCGATTCTATTCAGCTAAATAATGATTTTCTAATATTTTGACTTTCCATTAAAACATGGAATCTTTTTATGTACTTTTTTTTTTTTCGGCCTGAGCATTCTGCAAGCACAGACTTCCTCATCCCAAATCTTTGTAAAAATCTACTTTTGACGTTGACTCAATTTTCTTCAGTTATTATGATCTCTTAGTGAAAACACTGTACCTTCCTTACTTCTAACTGCACATTTAAAGATTGCCACCTTAGAAATGTTGCCCTACTCTACCTAGTAAAATGCTAAATATGATTGTTGTGCAATTAAGAAAGAACAGCACTCGGTAGCTTCTTGTTTATCTTCGCCTTCCTTCTGCAGATGTGGTCTGGTCCTTCCATATTATACTCCCAGATAAAACCCATCATTAGCTGCCAGAAATAATCCGGATTCTATCAAAAACAAGTAAGAGTGTGACATGATCTCGGTCTTGCTTTCTCTACTCTCTTTTCTCTATTTTATAAATACATCATAACCAAATCAATAAATTACTACTAAGAAAAGTCGGTATTTGTCTAAGCAACACGACTTCTAACAAAGTAAATATTGTCTTTTAACTTGTGGTTGGAACTGGAGATGAAACCCAGGACTGAAAGCACCCTGAGCAAGCACTGTACCACTAAACCTCATCCCAGGAAGAAATGATACTGAACATCCGAAACAGAAAGGGCCCAGAGGAATGATCAAGCTACAGTCATAGCCTTGTCTATAGTACTAAACCTTAGCTGCATAAAACTGTTTGCTTTCAGATCTTTAAGTGATTTGGATTATTTTTAGTTTTACTTTTCAGGATTCAATGGTTAGATTGATATCAATCAATGGTTAGGTTAAATTTAATCATTTAATTTGTCTTTTTATAATTTTGACTTTTTGTTCAATAAGTTACCTAAAACACCAAAACTTCCTTCAGTAAAATGCCATTAACAGTGCATAAACATATTTTGCATACGAATAAAAAGTTCAAAATATAGATTTTGTATAGACATATATACAAAAGTACATACTGAAATATTTGTTCCATTTTTCTGACTTTATTAAAGTTGAATTGATGATGTTTAAGTGTTTTCTAAAAAGCAGCATAGCTTTGAGTGCTAATGATTTTGAACATTCAATCAATTGATAATAAAAAACACTAGAGTTTATTTTTTTATTATAAGGTGTTTAGAAATGTTACTTTCTAAATATGCGGACCTCACAACAAGATTTACAGAAGACACACATGGCGTATAAATAATGTCACTCTCGACACAATGTAAGAAAGGGATTAGGCCAAGCTCTGAGGTGGAGGAGGGAAGCACCCTTTTTCACATTTGTGAATGATATTTCAGGGCTGTTTTGTCATGGTTGCTCTGCCCCCAATACAATATGGAAATCACATGTAAATATGAGGAAGAAGGGCTGCATATGTCCTCGTAGAGAATGCTGATTGCTTCCCCAAGATAAAGAAGGAATATTGCGTTCAGTTTCCCCATGACTTTACAGTTTATAGACCTGCTTTTAATTTTTCTCCTCACTGAATCTTTCACACTTATATCCAGACTACATCAAAGCCCAGCAAAACTCTCTAAAATTCAGCACTTCTTGAAAAAATATTTCTAAAACGTCCTTTTAAACTATCGTGCTTGTGTAAATGTCAGAGATGAACACAAGATATGAATTATTGAATATAAAATATTATAGAATATCCCATTTATATATATGTATATGATAGTATTGTATTTATAAAGAACAACTTGATACTGCTTAAAATGAATTGCATATTTTAAAAACTAATTATTTCAAAACAAGATTCATGCTGAATATCAGTTACCTATAAAGATTGTACCACAGACAACATATTGATTATTATCCAATATTTTTAGCATTTCAATGGGAAAATCATTGGATGCTAAGGAAACATTTAGTTTTAGTCATTATATCCTATTACTATCTGAATATTATAATAAACTATTACATAAATGATATATGAGAAATCATGAAACATATGTAAAAGGTATTCCTACAATAAGGATTCTGAACTTGAGAAACTTATAATTAATAGTTGTACAACTCATAGAGATTTATATAATAGTTAAAGTAACAGCATCATTAAAATACATATTTTTAAACCATTACTAGAATACTATGGATTCTACAAGCAATTCAGAGAATATGAAGACTTACCTCTGCCTTTGTTAACTGTGAGAGCATACGTGCACACACACACAAACGCACACACACACACATACACACATACACACTTAGAATTATATTAATAAAAAATGAATTATTTAACCAATTTAAACTCAGAAAACACTAATAGATTAATGTTTTTTTCCTTACTTTAATTCCTTTAGGCCTTTTAACTCATGTCTTATGTAGATTTTATAATAAATCTCTCCACATGCAGAGGATACTAAAATGTATATAAAATATTTGTAATATGTAAGGAATCACCAATTGTGTTCCCAGGTATATATGGAAAGTTGAATATTGTAGCATGTTTATCTAAATACTTAGTCAGACCATACAAATGTTATATTCCAAAAAATATTGGTCTCTATTAGCTAGGAGATATTTGATTAAAAAGTAAACACCTACTATATTGGATCATAAAATTTCATCAGATTTAAGATTTCTGAAAAGTATCATTTTTAGACAAAAAAATTCAAATACACATATTTTTCATTCTATTTCCTATATTTAAAATTTGAAAACCAGTAATAACTTTTTACCTAAGAATCATTTAATTTCAATTCTATTAACTTCATCCAACATTGGGATACCTGGCCAGAAGATCTCCAGTGTGGCCCAGTCACTTCAGGTACATGGACTACATAGAAATGACAGAACAAGAACCCAGGTTGTTCCTCGTAAGAAGTCTTCATTTCTGGGTGGGAGGTAGCTTAATTGCTTTTGTTGTATTGTTTTTCATGACATGCCCTTTTAAAATGTGGTTATTATTTAAAATTTGTATGAGTATCATCTGTAACAAATGAACTGTATAGTAAAAAAGTGGTAAATGCCACTATTGAGGGTTATTTTGAAATGTCATTTGCAATTACTTCATTTTGAAAACCCAAATATTCTTGACTTCATATAGTCGATATGAGGGACAACTTAATATGAAATGTAAACATCATTTTCAATAAACACTTTAATGCATAAACATTACATATTTTAGTTATAGAAAGATATATAAAATTGTTTTCATCTTCTTTTCATATAGATGATTTATGGAGACCTTTATTAATGTGGAAATTACATTCATCTTAGAATGAAGAAGTTTGGAGATGTTAAAACTCCCATTCAAAGTATAAAATAAAACCTAGTAAACGTCAGAGCTGCAGCTTGACACAAATGCATTTTGAAGTGTTTCTATCATGTATTCTTTTTTCTCACAGTCTTGCAAATGAGGTCGATTTGTATTACCCATGAAAAAGAACCCAGCCTTGAATGTATTAGACAAACAGAACAGCGATATGACATTTTACTCATGGAGCTGTGGGTGTATAACTACTATAAGAGTATGATGTTAAGCCTCATGAGGTACCTGGCTTTTGTGTCTGAACATCTATCAATATTGGTATGTCTTGAAATCAGTATTTCTGTGTTGATTGCTGGGCAATTATTGAGTTCATGTGCCCAGGTCACATTTAGAGAGATTTTTCTGATATTCTTGTCCTTTAGAGTCGGAGCCTTAACAGTTCTTGCTAACTCTGTACTGTGAGGGCAGCATCTTCAATAACAAGAATCTGATAGATGAGTTTCATATACTCTGACTGGAATAAAAGTACACATTTACAAACTTATTCCGTTGTGGAGTTTACATGTGTCGGTGATGCTTCAGATGTGCAATGAAGTAGCTGTTGCACAGTACATATTAAGGCTATTAAGGCCAGTCATCTCTAGCTTCAGGCTTATAGCACGGAATTTTTCTTTCAGGTACCTCAAAATGAAATTTCTTCTAGGTCACCAGTTCCCCTGCAAGGATCCTTCCTACTAGAATAACAATCACTTTAACTATTAATTTTAACACAACCTCAAAAATCTAAAGACCTTAAAAGTTCCTCAATATTTCTTCCTAGTATTAAAGCAAATTGCAAGGGGAAGTCCTTTGGTTTTAAAGTAGAGAGGAGTTTAGAGAAAGCTATAGGAAAGGGTGGCTATGAGATATAATGTAAGAACTCAATAGAAGACAGAAGTAGGAATGCTCTCTAGCACAATGTGCTGACTCCAGATGGTGGTTGATTTCAACATTATCACCATGCTAAAATGTTAACTGTTGGAAACAACTGATATGCTAATTACTCTACTTGAGCATTACACATTGGATGCAAGTAATAAAATATTTTATCAAATCCAATAAATGTACAATTGCTATGTGTTCACTGAAAATAAAACATAATAATTAAAGTTTGGATTTTAGGACTTCATTCATAGTCCACTTAAACCTTGGGTAGCTCATTGCATAGTAAGAGCCAGTTATCACAACCCAAGAAGCACAGGTAGAGCCAAGATTTTTGATTCCTGACCGGGTCTGGCTAAGAATCACAGCTGAAGGGAGTTTTTTTTCTTATTATGCTAATTCTTCAGATTTACCAGCTTATCAAATTTCTTGCTATTTGTTTACGTGTTCTCTAGTAAGTAGAGAACCCATAAATGTTTAAATTCCAATTCATATTTCTCTACCACTTTTTTACGGGAAGTTGACAGATAATACTCTGTTACAACAATATGAACATTCCAATGGATTTTGACTTTATGAACTTGATAAAAGCTCATGCTAGGTATGAGGGACTTCAGACACTGGTCTTCAAGTTGAGTTGAGATCTAAAATGTGGAGAAACAAAGCAGCGTTTCCCCTTCCCATCTGGAAAGCAGTTTGAGAAAGTCATCATCCTTAGTTTTTGCTAATTGACAGATGGCTTATGCTCACTGGTTCCTTCTTGTTTCCCTCGCTTCTTTGGATCATATTCAACACATTAGGTACTGGATTAAAAGAAATATTTACTAGCAGACATCACGGTTGTAGATGTTTGTGAAAAACACCACCCTAGTTGTTGTGAAAAAAATTACAAGGCAGTAAAGTCAACTGTCTCAAGTCAACTATATTTACCCGGGGTTTTGAGCTTGAAGTCCTTTCTGTTAGCAATTTAGGTTCCAGAATCCACTGATCTTTTCTGTGCTTTTCTGCCCAGAATTATTTTCTTCTGAGGAATCTTAGCATTGTTTCCACCATCTGGCAGTGTCTGTGCCCTACTGCTCTCCACAGAACCCTGCTACAGCTCTCTCTCAACATATGCTCTAAGTTCATTTACCAAAAACGTATGTGAGTATATATGTATATATATATATATATTATGTGTAATCAAAACTTTAGGAAATTTTGATTAGAAACTTCAAAAATTCTAATGAATTATTACTAATATATGTGGACATTTTAAGAAAGTATCAGTTCTAGTTACATTTTTCTTGTTGCCTCTAATCAAGTAATTTTATTTTGCATTGTAGAAGACAAAGTAAATTAATAAATGTAGATTTTATAAGGGATTCATTAGTCTTGAATTGCTAAAGATAAGTCCTCTAATTTATATATGTTTGTATTTGATCTATGGGAGAAGGTGTGGTTGGTAAAGTAGCCTGGCTCACTGTTTCTTTAAATTACAAAGCTAGTGAGAGACAGACACTACTACTCATGACGTTATCCTGGGTGAAATATAAGCAAAGGAAATGCTTTCTATCAGTGATAATGATTTGGGGGACATTTGTAACAGACTTAGCCACTTTCTTCAATTACTCATGTAATCCACACCACTCCCTCCTGGTAGACTATTAGTATAATGAATATTTTAGAGAAGACAGACAGACACAGACAAAAACATGGTTAGCTTGCTGGTGATAATCCTGAGTGTTCTAATCTGTGGTTCTCAACCTCTTCCGCTCTGTCTCCTGGAAAAAGAAGAAGGTTCCATAAAGAATGAATGCTGAGCAATCACAGATATTGAGGCTGGGAAACTCGGGATACTTTGTTCAATTCATCCTATTAAGTTCAGAATCTTGAGAAAACAAGTGTAAACTGTTCTATGATTGCATGCTTCCCCTTTTTGACTAAAGACATTTTATGATGTGTAGTTTCCTGGTTAAAAAAAAAAGTACTAAGAATTGAAGTAATGAATTTGCATCTTTTGAAGAGCATGCACATCTTACTGGCCTCTTTTCAGTGTATGCATATGGGGTGCATCACAGCACTTGATAAGTGAATACCACAATGACAGAAGCATGGTAGCAAAACAGCTGCTTTGAAAGCTGCTTCTGCATCTTACCATCATGTAGCCACTAGGAGGATCTGGCATGAGAGCTGTATCAAAACAGCTGGATTATTTTTAAATGTTTTGATCAATATGCAACTCCCCACCATTACTCCCTAGTTTGGAAGTTTTTATCTACTTGTGAATATAAATTATTACTTGAACATGAAATAAACCAGAGGAAAATGTAGAAGAACTATGCTTGAGGAGGTATAAGTCCAGACCTAGTGCTCCTGGATATATCTGAAGCTGCAACTGTATCTGGGGTGTGCATAGTTTTTAAATGAATTTGCTATCAGACGCAAGAGTTGAGAAGGTCTATAGTTAATAACATTTTCCTGCTATTCTTTGATGAAACTTAACTCTGAGTCAACAAATTTTCTCCTATATTTTGTGTTTTGGAAATAGTAATTGAATATCTCCCCTTGGAATATGAATCATTGAAAAAGCTAAAGTTTTATGATAAATACACAGGTAGAAACTAATTAGTGGACAGTTTCCTGTTCAGGTAAAGATGCCTTGGGCCGGACAATAATTTATATGCTCTTACTTGCTTTTGCTAGGCGAGGAAGAACATGAATGCATGAAGTATAAGCTACTGTAGTAACAGAGTAACAGCAGAGGTTGTTGGATTGCTCTGTAATTTGCTTTGAGTTCTAGCTGTTTAGTTGCAATTACAGCAAGCACAAAAAACAAACAAACAAAAAACAAAAACAAAAACAAACAAAAAAACTCCCCAACATCCTTAGCAGCACAATGGCCAGATGGTTTGCTGTCAAATACTATTTGAAATCATGGAGCCCACTGACAAACTGGCTTTTCCATTGGTTCGTCCAATAACCAATAAATGAAAGAGAAACCATTTGTCTAATTTCATAATTTTTTCCACTTTTAAAAGAAACCCTTAAAGGAACAAAGTAGTAGGTTATAACATAATATGATACTATAAATTACATATGTGCATACAGTTTTTTCTTAAGTGAAGAAAAATAATAAAAAGGTGGTGAAAATATTTACTTAAGGAAAGAACATAGTAAGAGACCGCATGTCAGCGGCTGTAATCCTCATTTCACAGGACAGAGGCCTGAGCTCACATTCTACATTATGTATGATACATTTCTTTAAATTTGTTCAGATTGATTTACTTATATTTGACAGACAGACATAGACCCTGATTTTTTTATTCATATTTAGATGCTTTGACTCAAACTTAATTGAAGTCTCCTAAAATAACTTTCATGTCTTCTTCCCATATTGCAGAAGTAAACAGTGTTCCATGTCATCAAGACAGAACCCCATTAGACAGCCTTAGGTGTATTTACTACAAATATTTCCACCTTTACCCCTTCTCTATCTGAATTCTGGATTTTGTATCCCCAAAGTCTACCTTATCTGATACATGAATTTGTGAAGTAATTCCTAGACCCTTAATCCGTCCTCTGGGTCATCCTCTACCATTTTGTGATAGAACAGAACTTAATGGCCACGTGAGTAACCCTATATTAATGAAATACACATAGTCTGTCACCAGTTCTTACTTGATTCTCCCTTCAGTCATGTTGCAGAGCATCACCTACAAAAGAACTGACAAGCACCAACTCCTTCTCTTTAACGGGCATGGAAAAAACACTAGTGAATTTCTGAGAGAAAATTATTAGAAATATTCCCATCCCACTCATAAAGCATCCATCAAGCCTTTTGAAAATAACAGTCCCAGAAAGCAGTGCCTTCATGAGCTGATATGTATGACTTTAAAGCGTGGACATTTCAAAGCCTTTCCTGAACAGAGAGGCAAGCAAAACAATCCTCAGTTTTCTCTGCAATTTTGTTTGATTGTGCAAAAAACTTAGCAGTTGCTATGCATTCAGAATTTGGCCAACACTAACCTTGGCTAATTATCTTATCCTTAGCCGTATCCCACATCACAACTCTGTTGCCAAGAATGTGGAGACAGGCTCTCCAGTGGAACAGATGCCAAGTAATAAAGTGCTGGTTTTAATTTAACGTGATGCTTAAAGATGAACTGCTTTTCAATAATTTTTAAATATCTCACCTCAACTTGATGAATTGTTTAATCAGATATTTTCATCTCTTTTACTCTTATGCAGTAGCTCCTGTTGGTGTATCCTACATATGTTGAAGTTAAACCTTATAACATTTAAAATATATATACAATGAAGAGGCTATTTTCACTATATGGATAAACTCTACCAGTCTAAAGTGATAGGAAATTAAATGAGCTGCACTGTATTCAAATATCGAAAAATGTAATTTAACAATTTTGGGGTCCTATATTTTAATTAGTTCTGTGGAATATTCACTTAAGGTGTGTTATATTTGTTTATGCTAGGAAATATTTGTTTAATGATGAGAAGGTGTGATGCATTCTTCTATGTGCATTTGTTTAACTCTGTGAAGCTGTGTTACTTTGCCTGGTCTAAAACACCCAAATGGTCTAAGAAAGAACTGAATGGTCAATAGCTGGGCAGGAAGTAGGAATAGGTGGGGCTGCCAGGCAGAGGGAATAAATAGGAGGAGAAATCTAGGCTGGAGAAGGAGGAGAGGCAAACAAAGAAGGAGAGGATTCCAGAGGCCAGCTCCCCAGCCACCGAGAGTAATGGAGTAAGAAGGAAAGAGAGATATAGAGAATAAAGAAAGGTAAAAAGCCCAGAGGCAAAGCGTAGTCAAAGAGAACTGGGATAATTTAAGATAGAAAAGCTGGCAAGAAACAAGCCAAGCTAAGGTTTCATTAAGTAAGAATAAGTCTCCACGTAGTAGTTAGTTATTTGGGAGCTGGGTGGTGGGCTCCCAAAGAGAAAAACTCCAACTACAAATTACACTTCCTTTTCTTTCTGCAAATATATGGAATGTAGACAGAGGGAACGAAATTTTACCACTGAAAATTCTAGTGGTATATCAGTTTAAAAAAGATCTTAAGGCAGATTCTTGTGTGTAACAAAATACTTATAAACAACATTGACAAAAATCTAACTTTTATAGAATGTTACTACTGTGCTATTTTGCTTGGTTAACAGAAGAGATGTGCAAAAGTAAGAAAGAACAAAAATATTCTCATTTTGATAAAAAAAATCTTGAAGTTATGCAGAATTCTGAACAATCAAATATTCAGATCTTCAATTAAGTTTCCCTTTTAACCTATTTTTCTTTCTTGGTCAGATACACATGGATCCTGGAGCCTTGTAAGTTGCTTATCTGGTATGCCAAAGAATTATAGAGACCTCATTATATAGACACAGACAATCAGATACTTTTCAGACAGGAGTGTTAGAATTTCCACTCATTTGCAGCTTCATGGTGAACCTGGTGAATATTTTATCCATTGAAATAAACCACACTGTACTGTCTTGCTCATATGTTGATTTCACAGAAGCTGAAAAGAGGTCAATGGCTAGCTAAAGCAGGCTGGAGAGATGACAGAATGTGTTAAGAAAACAAAGATACACTGAAGTATAAGAAATAAATTCTAGAGAATCATTCTAAAATTTTATTAAGTTATTTGGCTTCATTCTCTTAAAGACTTTATATTATAAGGTTGCAGACATAGAGACCAGGAAGATTAAACTGTATGCCTATATGCTCCAAGACAGTAACAGTACTTGCAAGAAAAGCTCATAAGTTGATGTGCCTCCACAAGCACATTCACCTTTATACACATGCATATGTGCCCTCACATATGGGCACCCTTCCCACATGCATGTATACCATCACATATGAGTACACTCATCTACATATACACACATGTATGTGTAACCTCACATATATATTCACCCACCCACCTACCCACCCACCCCCTCACAAATAAATCTTGCATCCTATTTAATTTCAATGTTATATCATTATATTGCTTGAAAACACATTTTCTGCTAAACAGTTGTATTCTATTCTATTACAAGACATTCTTCTAACATGCTGCTAGGGAAATGAAATGTATAGAACTACTCAAAATTCTGAGAATTTCCTTTAGTAATCTTATTTAATATTAGAAGTATTAGTATTATTAGTATCATAAAAGAACGTAAATGTTTTAATATAAAATCTTAAGTCTTTATTTTTTTTCTTAATAGGCAGTATTGTGAGGAAAATGAGAATATTTCAATGGTGTTAAAATCCTAGCTGAAATAAATTAGTTCTGTAACAAAATATGGAATAATTTTTGTTTTTTTCCATTGTAAAATACATAATCTTAGTATGTTCGTCTGTGAATATTGAAATTGGTTTAACTTTTAAAGGGAGTTAGTAGTTTTTTAATGGTAAAAACATATCTTATGTGTACATCAAACTATAAGGATGAAAGAAATTAGGAGTAAGATGTAGATACACTATAGAGATTGACAAGCTTAATTGAGAGTTTAAGTGTTTCTTTCTTTCGATACCAACTTTATAGGAGATGCTACTAAAACAGTTAATAAATGACACTGAAAGACATCGTGTAAAAGTAGTTACAAATGCAGATCTCATCTCACTGGATCTTAATTTACTTAAAAAAATAGCATTCACACAGAATAAGATTTTCCGTTGTCTTTGTTTCAACACATATGAATGGTTTTTAAGTTGCCTCACCCCCATACAGGATTAAGAATGTTTTTTTGTTGTTGTTTTTGTATTTTTTTTTCTGGTGAGGTGTACAGGATAGCATCTAACAGTGAACTGCTGTTAGGTCTTGGCACATAGGTGATTTCTTCAGGGTTTCTGAAAGTGCAGTTCTGGCCATACTTTTCCTTTGTTGATTCACTTGGTCTGATAGTCTGGGTAGCTGATTTTGAAAGGTAACCCTTGTTTGTTGTGACTTTGTATTCATGCAGAGTATTCGGTGTTGTATTACTCTCTTTAGTGCAGTCACCTAACCTCCAACAAAAACAGAAAACCATGAGGTGTTCTGCTGGAGTAGAGTGAAGTAACCTTTGCTGTTTTTTCAACAATTCCTTTGGCATCTAACTGCTTACAATAAACAGTTCCTTTCCTGTGCTCTGGGGGAACTTGATCTTCCATTGAGGTCAATTCTGCCCCAAGGGTCTAGAAAGGACGGAAAGAATTTAGAAACCTCAAAGTTGGCTTCTATTAACACCTGGTCAATTATTGGAGACAATAAACAGGAAGCATAGCAGTTTATAAGACAATTTATTTCCAGATTATTGGTATATGTATTTGTATGTACTTGCCTTCCCAATTCTGAATTCATACTCTTAGTTCTCATTTGAAGAGAAGGATTAGTCACTGATCTGCAGATCACTGCCTGAAAATAGCCCGATCTCAAGAATGGAAATCGGCATAGGGGCCAGTTAATGGCTGGACCAGTCCATTCTTTTCTCATTTTATTTATTCTTTTCAATTTCAGACACATCTGTGACTGTTCTAGGTCTAACAATTACAGTGTAACTGATGTGGTAGGTGTTTATGGTTAGTGAAAGGTAAATGTCATCAATCATGCTCTGATTGTTCCCCAGAGTAAAAATTAGAACCTTAGTAATGGACATCATAGCTAGTAAGCATCTGTTATGTGACACATGTTAATCTTTTTTCATATCAAGTAGTTTCGTTATTATGATTTTACTCATTAAAAAGTTTAAGTTTACAGTTGTCAGTGGCTTGTTACCCAGGTGACAAAATAGAACTGAGGTTTGTGTGATGACTACAGATGTGGATTCTACGGGCTACATTCTACAGCCCAGATTCTATGGGCTGAATCAAAGAGCTCTATAAGGAGATCTGGTCTCAGAATAGTACATATAGATTTCTGATTACATATATAATTTCTGCCATTATTAAATGTTTCTTGAACTGCTGTTGATTGAGCTCACAATTTCAGGCATGTTAAGAAATCATGGTGCTGGGCTGAGGTGCCACTCCTGAACTTTTTTTTATTTTTGTTCATTATTCAAAGTCTAATAAAATCTTCTGGTCAGGGACATGGGTGTGATAGACTCACCCTATCATGCATATCATCTCCTTATGTTTGTTGCAATGAACCTAAGGACTGAAAGTTGTGCAAAAGAGAATTTTGCTCATATGAATGTTTGTATGTACCATGTGTTAGGGTTCTGTTCTAGCCTGTGAAGTCATGCCCTGCCCTGAGTTCTAAAGACAAGCCTTATTTAAGAAGAATTCCCACTGCCGCTGCCCCATACTCTCTCTTGCTTCTTTCCTCCTGGGTGCCCGTTAGCGCTCTCTCTCTCTCTCTCTCTCTCTCTCTCTCTCTCTCTCTCTCTCTCTCTCTCTCTCTCTCTCTCTCTCTCTCCCCTCTCTCTCCTCTATCTCTTCCTCTCTCTCCCTCACCCCTCTTTCTGTTAATATAATAATATCTTTCTGTTATTACAATGAGAAAGTCCTTCTATGTGGCCCAACTGTCGTGTCTGTCATGTCCCCTCTCCCATGTGTCCATAGCACCTGCCCAAACATATGACCCCAACATTTGTGCCATGACTCAGCAGGAATTCTCGTGGGGCTGTTTATACAGCTACAATTCTCTGAAAGAGCCTTCAAGTCCGTAATCAACCCCCCCACTCCCCATCCCCCCCCACCCCCCCACCCGCGCTGAGATTCCATTACCATCCACATTTCATTTCTGGCAATAACTGAAATCTTGGTTGTTCGGGTCCCTGGTCCATTACTGGTCATAAACTTCCTCCGGACTCTCAGTCCTTCTGGGCAACGCCCACTGACCTCTGTGCACTTTGCACTGACAAGCAAGCTTGATCACTTCTTCTGGCCCATGCTTTTCTTCTTGAGATGCCAAGAGATAAACCATTTGGGCTATACCTAGACCTCACACTTCTATAACCTGCTCTGTCTTTGGACAGTAAGATACCTCCTTTTAAGCTCTGAAAATGACAATAACGACCAGTTCCAGCTTGAAGTAGCTACAGAAAAGAATACATTATCCCTTGCCCCTGAGACAAGCTGAAAGGCCCAGGACCTAGCCATAGCTTGTTTTGACATGCCAAAACATAAACCTGTTCCAGCTGCTTTTCAGATCTTACCAGATTCTGTATAATTCTGGTGCAACCTGCCTTCTCCTCCAAGAGACAGATGCCTAGAGATTCCCCAGATTACAGCTAGATATAGCTTGCCTTCTCTGCTCCTCCAAGATGCAGATGCTACCTCACCTACACCTTCCAACATGGTCCTATCCTCCTACCCTGTCCCAAATCCATAAAGAGAGAGAATTTTGCTTCCTCATTCATCCGTATCAGTAACCCACATTTTAAAATATAAAATCAAAGAATGATATTAGGATCTTTTTATATTAGGATTCTTTTCTAGTCTCTGAAGCCACATCCAGCCCTGAGTTCCGATGTCAAGCCCCCTTTAAAAAGAATTTCCATCACCCCACACTCTCTCTTGCCTCTTTCCTCCTGGGAGCCGTACTTATCTCTCTCTCTCTTTTTCTTTATCTCTCTTTCTCTCTCCCTCCCTTACCCCCTCTCTTTTTCTGTTATTATAACAATATTTCTGTTATAATAATAATAATAATAATAAGGTCCTTCTGTGTAGAAATAACCTCTAAGTGTCTCCGGCTGCCCACCACTGCCTCCTACTACATCCCCTCATAGGGCATGAGGCTCTCCATTCAGACACCTGCCACTAGTTAACTTAGTAAAGCATTACTGTATCATAAAACATACACACCCAGCATCATGCCATTGCTATAAAGTATAATTTAAATTGGTAAGTGCCTCATGGTTGATATTTTAAATGCTTGTGTGACTATATTCAAGTTGTGTTTCACCTGGAAGCAAGCGACTTTCCACATATGTATAATTCGGAGGTGCGAGGGACTGTTTCTATCTTACCGATTCTCCTTTGTCTCTGGCTCCTTTTCACCTGACAGCAATCACCAGAACTAAAAATGACTACATATAGACATGCTGAGGTGTGCTAAACACGGACAGATATGTAATGGAGACAAACAGAAAGAAGGGAAATGCCAAATTGCCCTTTATCCCTGAAGCAGAGGAGGCTTTCTAAAATGGTGAACAAAACTGTCTATGTTCTTTAAGATCTAAATAATATCAAGACTGTGAAGACAACGACATCTTATTAATTCCATTATAGAATGCCAAAACATTAGCTTTATGAGGCTCTAAAATAAAATGTAGCGCTTTGGCTTTTCAGATAAAGAAAGCAACTTAGGAGCAAAGTTCCAGTTCCCACAGAAGACACTGTTTAAAATTGACAGAAAAATCATAAATCTAACTTTAATGTTGTCATCACCAACTATGAGTTTATACTTTGCCTTTATTCTAAAAATCATAATCTTCACAGTAATAATTGTGACACTTCTAACAATATTCAAGTTTTAAAATCTCAGATTCCTATTAATGGAAAAATCAATAAAGATCATGTCATGTGTATATATACAAAGAACTGTACTAGATATTAAAGAATTAATCATGCTACTTTATTAAAAAATGGTAGAGGTTTTGTGTTAAATGAAACAAGGCAGGTTCAAAAAAGCGAGCGTGACTCACATCTTAATTTATGTGGAATAAGAAAGGGAGGAAGGACAGACGGAGGGAGACAGAAGACAGAAGGAAGCAGATGAGGGTGGAGACCAGTGGGAGGACAGGAGAAGTCTGAATAACGGAATAAACAGGGAAGCACACACAGGTCTACAAATGTCACAATATTTCCCACTATTTTGTATACTTAGAATACACTAATAAAATTGAATAGATGACTTGCTTTATGACTTCTAGGCTCTCAGCTCATCCATGCAAATTATTTTGATGAATCCTGGAAAATATAATGCTATCAGAGACTTGAAAACTTTGTTCCTTGGGTCTGAGTCTCTAGCTCTTTTTTTTAGAATCATGGCATTCCCACATGCAGACACGCAGAAGAGCCTTGAGCAGGAGGAGATTGCCTAGCTAGGACTACAGGCCAGCTCTCGTGTCAATGGCCAGGTACACGTGTGGGGCTTCTCTAAACCATCAAGCCTTGATGGAACATATCCAGAAAAAAAGTCCACTATCTGCGTCTGACAAGGATATAAGAACTAAAAAAAAATAAAAATAAATAAAAATAATGCTATGATAACTCATTAATAATTTTTAAACTAATTTACTACACAGCAAAACATAATAGAAACATGCCTGTGTTTCCTCTGCCATTTCCGCTGTCCTTTGGCAGTTAGAGATCTTTCAGAAAACTTGGCTTACAGTCCCAGAATGGAGAAGGCATCTGGGGATGCAGAAACACATCAGTAACTGTGTACACACTCAGTAGTTCTAGAAGTGACTCTAACGGCTGCTTCCGGAAGTACAGTGAATGTACGGCTGCTCTCACGGGCCAGAGCAGGTTCCCATTTTGTTTCCAGTATCGCATGTGCGAGGTACAGTCGTGTTTATATTGACACGTCTTCATTGCAAGGTTAAGTGTTTCATTTGTTTATACTTCCCCCATCTCCTTGCTTCAGCTGTACTGTCTGGGTTTTAACAGGCTTTGGTTTTCCCTCTTTGGTGAGACAATGTCTGAGTTAAGGATTAACATTTGTGCAGTGAAACATAAATGCCCGTGAGTTGTATATAATATTTAACAGAAGCTTATTTAGTTATACCAATCCACAGATTTCAGGGTTAGCAGGCAGTTTGTGATACTCCCATCCGCTTGATGGATGTTTAGGGTCTGGCACATCAGCGAGGCCATTATACCGTGTGCTGGAAGCCAAGGGGAATAAATTTCAAATTTTATTCACATGCTTATTTCTTTCTCTCCACATATTCTGTTGCCCACCTTCACACATTGGTTTAAACAAACCTTTTTTAACGTTACAATCTAATAAGTATGTATCTGATCAGATTAAGAGTAACATTGACTCACAGGAAAATCTGCCACCTTAACGTAACACTGTTTATCCTGTATATAAAGGACACTGCTGAAGCAACACACTTTTTCCTATTTTTCTCTTTTTTTCTCCTTGACTCAAAAAATCCCCTCTCATCAGCAATAATTAAATAATCTAAGTATCTTAGAGCTGGACGACAATTTAGAGGTCCTCAACACTGTGCATTTATGTATATTTTAATTTACTTTTATTTAGAATAAGAAGTCCATGTGGACATGTACATTTTGAACTGAGGCAATAGTTGAATAAATTGATATTTACTTGTAAGTTCAATGCATGCCATGTATTCAATTATATTTTATTCAGTTTCTACCCTCTTCTACTATGTTGTGGTTTTATTTATTAACTTATTTTTTGGAAAAGATGTTATTGTGTATTGTGTATACAGTGTTCAGCCAGGACAGAAGAGGCACCAAGTCTCATTACAGGTGGTTGTGAACCACCGTGTGGTTGCTGGGAATTGAACTCAGGACCTCTGGGAGAGCAGCCAATGCTCTTATCCACTTGACAATTATATTCTAAGAAAGTTCCATATTTAACCCTTGGGTTTTTGCCCACAAGTAGAAATATACTACTGTTTAGTATCAGGAAAGAAGCAATTCACAGCTTCTGATGGCTGTTTTTGTTTTTCTATTTTGTGTCCCCCATCAGTTTTTTTTTCCCTCTGAGGGAAGCGACTTCCAGAAGCAGAGAAAGTTTAGATTTGAGAATCAGCTTGGATTTCAGCATCCCTCAACAAGGTCCTCTGAGAATCTCCACCTCCCCCCATGTCTTCTGTCCTCTGCTTTTGTAGATATCACTACATCTGGGCCTGGTCACTTTTGTAGCACGGTATCTTCCCTTTACCTCATCCTCACACATGTCCTGTTGCTCACTTCATTCTCTTGTTCTAGTTGGTCTAACACGCCCTGCTGGACACTAGTCCTTGTGATAACTACTTTTATTGATGTCATTTTATGCAACCTCAAACACCAAAAGAAATGACTTCATGATAACCATCAAGTTTGTATTTAAAATGTCTTCCAAACATGGAAAATTTTTTAATGTGACTAATGGATCCCTCTATTAGTTTAAGAAAATAAAGAAATGTTCTATTCACTTATTTCTTGAATGCTTTCATATTTTGTTTCTACAGACAATTGCTATATGACTATATCACATATATGATGTGACTTTTGAATATAGTTCCCAAAGACAAGTCAATTTCTTTCTTTCATGTGACCTGAAGCCTAGTTAGTATCTTTTGACTTCCGTCACCACTTGAATCTCTAAGAAGCCAATTTTTGCTTTCCTACTTTCATAGTCTGTTCAAACTCACATAAGCTCATATCTATGGATTATATAGCGTCTACTCTCCCTTGTACTTCTAAACTTTTTGTTTTTGCCATCTTTATGAGGACTTAATATTTTTATCTCATATAAAACCTAGCTATCTGTTCCAAGTGCATCCAGTTAAATGGGTGTGGGTGTCTCCCACCATGGCTCACAGGGCTCTTGGCTATGAGAGGGATGCATTCTTACTGTCTGAAAAATGCTACTGAACCATCATCTTCTAAAGACCAACTTCTCTTAACTCTCTCTTTTCTGAAAACCCCTGAACCCATTGCCCATTGTCTCAGCTGTATGTAGACAATGAATCAGAGAACATAGTCATAGGCTTCTGCTATTTGGGTTGTGTGAAAGTGAATGTAGACAACTGCCAAGTGATTATATTTGTGCATTTTAATAAAGATTAGTCAGTGAAAGCTGAGGAATTTCTCAGGTGACAATAAAGTACCTCACCCCTTTTCTTTAGGCTGATTCTGGTCTATACACAGGATATGTGACATAGAGAACACAAAAGCCAACATAAAAGGTAATATTTGAAGCCCTTTTCTGGAGAACAAGATAAAGATACTTAATTTTGAAGGTTAGAAGCTGAAGAGCGGTGTCTTTCCTTGAAGAGAATATCAGTATTTATAATCTTACAGGAACAATTACTAATGGTTAGAAAAGGAATAGACTCCAGGCACAGTGAAGGCTTCTTTTCTCCACAGTGCTGACTCTGTAAATTGTAGGTCTAGTGCAAATTTAAATGTAAAAGGGTGCTTGGTGTCACACCCAAGTGCTCACTAGGCCTGACACTACTTAGTTTCTGAAATCAATGGAGCCTGGGTATGTTAATGGTGGCATTAATCCAGACAAAGGAACTATTAGCAATTTTTATCTACTGGAAGAAGAGGAAGGGTCTTGACCATGAGCCAGATAAAGGTCACACACCACAGACTCTTTGGGAGACACATATTGGCATTATTGGGAAGAAAGGGACAAATTTGGGTGTGAAAGGAAAAAAAATTGTTGGATTTGGGAATAGCTGTGGAAGGGGAGTGAATACGATCAAAATGAAGATATAATCTTCAAAGGACTAATAAAATATATGTTCAAAAGTAAAAATCATTTAGAATTCAATGTGACAAAAGGGAAAATATTGTATAAACTTTAGGGAATTTCAAAATGTAGAGCACTGTGCAATGGACAGAGGTTAGTCTTGTTCACAGAACTTGCCTTATAACATGTGTCAACTCTGCAACTTGACAGCTGACCAGTGTACAAAGAGTGAGGGCCACCCTTCCTCAAGGCTCAGGGATCTCTGCTGAAGAGAAGGCTCTAAGAGCTCATGGTGAAAGACCACCAACTCCAAGGACAAACAGGGCTGATGCACACATGAACTTACAAAGCTGTGACAGCATCCACAATACCTCCACAAGCTGAGAAAAGACAAAATCCCAGCATGAAGGGGAAGAACACATGAGAACACGTTTCCATTCCTAACCAAAAAGCTATTTGTAATTAACACCTACTAGGAGATGGGGAAAACCAGTTTCCTACAAATAAGTGTCCTCGGGTAACAACTACACTCCATCAGACCCAATGCTCAAGAATAGTCATCCTACACAATACAGAGTCTATGCTTTTTGCGCACTTTTTGTTCTGTTTTGGTTTGATGGGTTTTTTCTTAGTACTTGTTTGTTTAATATAAATCTTAATTGTTTTCAAGAGTGAACATGAAATTGGTTAGCTGGAAAGGTGGTGAGATTCTGGGATGAATAAAGAGGAAATAATATGAAAAAAATTAATTTTATTATTAAAAAAGATTGAATTAAATGAGCTGAATAAATAGCCTGACACATATCCCCATGACTCCATTGAATTAGTCAATGTTTCTCAGTTTCTTCAGATCCTGACTTCTCGAAACAGTAGACTGATGAACTGCTAAAACTGTATAGTGGGAATTGCTTGTATACATAGAAAAGTCTTGGGTGAGAGTTCTATTCCACCCCTGAAAGAAACAATTATGTTTGGATTTGAGGAAAAAAAAATGGAAACAGTGCTCTTTAGATATTTTCTTTAATATGCCTTAATTTTTACCCTTTTAGCTTTGTTTTTCTAAAATTGAAGCCAGTAAACTAAATCAAATCTTGACTGAATTCTATTTATTGTTTGCTTTATTTTGAAGTGAGTCTTCCTATTTAGCATAGGGTGTCCTAAAACTAGCCAATTAAGCATAAATACTTTTGTTTATAAATTAGAAACATTTGAGGTCATGAATTCATGTCAAAGAAATATTCTCAAAAGAACTTAGTCTAAAACTCCTAAAGCTAATATAGCTAGCCGTATTAATTTAAAAATCTAAATTAAAGAACCTTTTATACATGTAGAAAAAGAGACAAGTTACAACCTGAGAATTAATCTGTCATAAATCTGGTTGTTAAAAGATTACATCAAAATATGCGAGTATGCCCTTATTCTTTAGGTAATGACAACCAAAATATACCATTAAAGAGAATGAATATACTTGGGCAACCATGAAATCCCAAATGATGCCCATTATCAGAACACTTCCAAGTATTATCTCATACCTCAAACTCAGCTTTGCCCTTTCTCCTCAAGATTTTCTGTGCCAGCAGCCTTGGACACAGTCACAGAGCTCTGATTCAGTACATTTGGGGTGGAGCCTTGGAAAATTAATTTTGAAAATAGTTCCCTGAAGGTTTCTGATGTGTACCATGGTTAAGACATATTTTCCTGAAATTTTAAACTACTTCCCCAAGGCAATCAATCATCACATTTTAAAACTGTCACTCCTAAATACCTTTTCATTAATCTGTCACTTCCGTCCTGATGCCTCAGTTCAGACAGGATTAGCAAGGGACTTAGATGTAGGGGGGGAAATGTTGTCTTAAGCCAGACAGTAGTGTATTCTGACTAAATATGAAATGTAAGTTCTATTATCTGGAGACCACACAGGCACAGGAAAGAGGACAATGCAGTCTCTTGGGGTCTTCCATTCAAGGTGGCAACCACTTCCTTTGCTCTTTCTGTGGTAGCCCTGTATCCCACCAGAGAACCCACATCTCTAAGTTTCCATAGGAAACCTGGCTGTTTTCCCCTTTCATTTCTAATGAACATAATGAAGGGTCATTGCTTACTTCTCTAGGCAAGCCATTTATGCCACACTCTGAAAGCCTCTAGCTCAGAAATGGAACAATTTTAACTGTGAAAAGACAGAATTTATGGTAAGGATGATGAAAGTCACACATGACAATAATAACTTATCCATCACTTGGTCTCAAAGAATAATAAATCATCTATTCCTTGGTCTGATAATAATACATTCAGCTAACCTAAAAAAATACGTACTCCAAATATTAAAACAAAACAACCAAAAGCCCAGAATATCAAAAGACAAATGGGTAAAAGACATGGAAAGTATTTACACACAGACATACACAAACACAGACACACAGACACACACACGTTAAAATAAACATTTAACATCAAATAAAATGAAACTGTAATTCTAGTGAGATGATTAGTTTTTACTTATTACATCAAGAAACTTCAGAAGGTCGATAGCATACTCTGTAGTTAGGCTTGAGAGCAGGTCTTCCCAGCTGCTCCTAAATGTTCAATCCCTGTGAGGTTTGCCCTTAGCTAATAAAATCCACATGAGCACACACCCTCTGACTGGAACCTCACTTTCTGTATCTGTCCTTGAAGATAAACATTCAAATGCACAAACACTTTAGATAAAGGTTGTATGTTGTGATATTGTTGTGTAACGGCTAAATTGGAAAATGTAAGCCACATGTAAGAAACTGACTGAATAAATTATCATAGGAATAAGAACAGCAGCTATTAGAACACAATAAAAAATCCATATAAACTGGTTCTTATAATCTATTTTAATGAAAAACACAGTCACAAAATGGACTTTATACCTTAGAGAATACTACAAATTGTGACTAAGAAGGTACATACTCTTCTTCCAAAATGACCCTAGTAAAGGATAATCAAGAAACTAATGAAAACTGTTGATATTTAGTAGATGAAAGAGCAACTTATGGTGGAAGAAAGACTTTATTATTTAAGTTTTTCACATAATTAAAACATCTAGCTAACTCAAAGACAATCTCCAGTTGATAACCACTTGCAAATGAAAATGTTGCTCTCCATCACTCTTGAGGGCAGTGTTACAATTGGGTTTCTTTCTGGGTGGTCAGAGGTTCAGACCCACGAACCTGCTGCCCAGACCCCTTAGCCACATGCCACTGCTTAGGCCCCCCAAATGACTCAGACGCTTATATTAACTTCATGCTATTTGACTTATGGCTCAGGCACATCACTAGCTAGCTCCTTCATCTTAACTCAACCCATTTCTATTAATCTGTCTGCCACGTGGCCCGTGGCTCACCTGTGTTCCTTACATGTAGCTTCTTGGGCAGCTGATTCAGTCTGTCCTGACTCCGCCCTGCTTCTCCTACCTATGTTGTGATTTCCCGTCCTACTTTTTCTATGGTGCCTGTCATGGGCCAAAACAGCTCCTTCATTTAAAGATTGATATTCACAGCATACAGAAAGACATTCCCATATCAGGGCAGGCTCAATGCCTCGCAGCGTATGCCAACACAAAATAAACTCAATAGTAGCTTTGGAAGCTCCTTGTATCACAAAGTCATGTTAGGGCTTTTCTTGTTTTTTTATTTTTAGTGTAATTTTAAATTAATTTTCTTTTTAATTTTATCTTACTATTTCCAATATATTTAGCTCTGTATTCTCTCTCTTTTTACCATGCAGGCAGGTCTACATGTGCATGATCAGTGGATCTTTGTTCCCATACAGGCCTGTGTGTACATGATCAGTGGGTCTTTGTTACCATACAGGCCTATGTGTACATAACACATGGGTCTTTGTTACTTGTGTTTTCTCCTGGGCTCTTTGCTTTCTGTTTGTTTATTTTCTCTAATTGCAGTGTGTTAGTGTTTGCTTTTTCCTATCTCATCTCATCTCATCAACCTATTGATTTATTTTCTAATGAGAGACAAAAAGAAGGTAGATCTGAGGACCTGGGAGGGACAGGATCACTGAAAGCGCAATCAGAGGGAAAAATAAAAATCTCTTAAGAGAAGTTTAAAAAAGAATAATAAAAAATGTCTAGATTAAGTAAAAAAAAAATCTAAAACTATTTAATACAAACGGTGTAGTCACCTAATAATAGTAGCACTGGCAATTTCTATCTTCATAGTGTATGAAGGAATAGGCAAACATATTAATATTATTAAATCCTTCCTGTGAGGAAATAAGCAATGAATGGGAGAGGCAGGACCATCTGACAGCTTCAGAGGATTGTTTGCCCATGTCTTTACTACAGATGTTTTCTGTTTTCTAGCATAGACACCATTGATCTAAAAATGCAAGTTGAGTGTGAAATTTCTGTTCTTTCCAATTCTATCATTTTTTTTTCCTTCCTGTTACTTGAAAAACATCCCCATTCTTCAGAAACTACACCACTTCCCTCTGCAATCTGCCTGGAACAGCTCATTTGCACTCTCTGTGGAAGAAGAAATATGTGTTCCCCACAAATTCTGTCATGGAAAAAGCACAGTGAAACAAGTTCTTTTTAACCAACACAGGAAAACACTTAATTTTGGGTTAATTGGTATATTATCTAATACTGCTTTTGTTTTGGCCATTCACAGTATTTTTTTTTTCTGAGAAGAGAAAAAAAATGTCTGATTCAGCTGGGAAACATATCTTCCTGTTTCAGGAAAGATCTAGTAATTAAAGTGTCTCCCATATCTCATCAAGCCAAGTCACATGGACCTGAGGTAAATCCTGAGAATATCTGCAGCAAGTGAACTGACAGGTAAGTATGGATTGCCTGAAGTAGTTGTCAGGTATAGAATTCTCACCATAAGGTCAGGTTTGTGCTTCAGACAAGGTACACATAACGTTAAATCCTACTCATTGCTAAGTAAGTGCTAAATGGTTGGATGAATGGTGACTTCAAGTCTTACGATAAACAAAAGTACTAGATAAATATTTGAGTCTAAAAAGACTGCCAAGTGAGGTAAATTGATTAGAAAAAAATATATCAAAACACAAATGGCTGATAATATAAAGAAAATGAAAAGATGCACTGAGATACAGCTTCAGGCCAAGGGTTCACACTCTTATTGCAGAGGACTGGAGTTGAGTTTCCAGCACCCACTCTCTATCAATTTGCAACTTTAACTTTAAGGGTTTTGACACCCTCTCCCGGCCCCTAGAGGAACCTGCATTTTTGTTCACTTATCAATTAGTACCCATATATATTATAAACATAATTAAAAATAAACCTTAAGAAAAAGAAAAGAATAAAATATACGAATAATAGCAAGAGAATAAAATAATAGATTGCTGTACACAGAGAGATACTCTGTTCATTTTTCTCTTATTCTAAAAAATGATGTTTACTTTTAGTTTCTGTGTGTGGATTTTTCATCTGCATGTATGTTTTTGTACTATGTTTACACTGCTCATTAAAGCTAAAAGAAGAAGGTCAGTATCCTGGAACTGGGAGATAGACAATTATTAGCTGCCCTAAGGATGCTGGAAATGTAACCTAAGTCATCTACAGAATTGTCAAGTGCTTCTAACCACCAAGACACTTCTCCAGTCTCTCTCTGTTCATTGACAATGACTTTCTATGCTACCCTAACTGCCTGAGATCATTATGTACTTCAGGCTAGTTTTGAGCTCAGAAGACTGCCTCTGTCTTTCTAGAGCTGCAGTTATAGGCTTGTGCTACCACTGTTTTTCATTTTCTCTAACATGCCATTAGCTACATACACACAAACCTGATGAGAAGGTACCTCCGTTTCCAGTACTGTATCTGGCAGGAAAATTTCATTATTCATACAAAAAGCTCTGGCACTTTCAAAAGCACAGAAAGTACTGAAGTGAAATGGAGCTAAGAAACTTGAAGACCTTCAAATTCTGTGGGTACAAACAAATGGGTGAGCAAGATGATTAACTAAAAATAAACAGCCAGGAGATATGTCCAGGAAAGTGTGGTGAAACTGAGCCTTACAACGTCACACAGTATAAAGTTGTATGGAGTTGTTGGATTTCTTCAATTTTTTTAACTTGTTGCTAAATTTCTGGGAATAATTGTAAGTATCAATCATGGAAGTGTCTTTTCCAATTAGAACTTAAAAATGTGAAAGATCTAAAACCAACTACGCATGCTTCTGATTTAGATTTCATTTGTAGTCTAGGTTTGGTTCCTTACTTTAATATTTTTAATCGTTGCCACAGTAAATAATTTATGCCAACTCTAAAATATGTGCTAAAGGTTGAGAAAATAAAACTCTCCAACATTTCGTATGCTGTATATAAAATAATGACTCCCACAGTGAATATTTGGAAGACCAAAGTGCAGGTCCATGGGAGATGTTCTGCAGGAAGGAGAGTGACGCCCTGGCAGGAGACCACAGTTAAGGAGTTATCTATTTTTGTCCCCGTCTTCCCCATTCTTCCTGCTGTGTTAGTCACCATCCCACAGCTTCCTTTCATGCCATGGCAAGTAAGCTAACTCAGAAAATAAGGCATTGTCATCTCTATGTTATAGCTACTCGAAAAGCAACCATCCCCGCCCACGGCTGTGGTGTAGAAGTCTAGACTGGGTCATTTTTTTTTTTTTTTCAGTATCTTCTTCCACTGTCTGCTCAGAATAAACACCTCTGGAAAAATTTACTATAGTAATCACATGCGAATTGTTTCCCTCTCTCTGAACTCAAACATTCTTTCCAAGTGAGAGCAGGGAAGATCCAATCATTATGCTGAACAGGATTCCAGGGACTTCTCTGACAGTTCAGATAAACTGCTGAATGAGTGTTTGCTATAAGCATGCAAGAAGTAGTACATTACAGGGAGGAAACTACTTGAATCAGTCATTCTACCTGTAAACAAAGTGTGTCTGGGAAGATTTTTATCTTATTGCTAGAGAAATGCCATGCATTAGATGGAAAATTAATGGAGATGTCACCCTAATTTTGTTTGGCTAACTCTGCACCTGCCTATCCAGAAATATATAATTTGGATGAAGCAAAACTTGAGAACAAGCTATGACTCTACCTGCTCTTAATCATCAAGAGTTTTGAAAGGCCAACACCATCGGCTACAGTGACTATTTATAGACAAGACAGACAGGCAGACAGACAGACAGACAGGAAGGCAAACAGTAGTAGTCTTAAAAATTCCTATGAACTCTGGCCAAGGCAGCAGGTAGGCCAACTGAAGACTTTTAATTTATGCTCTATTCAAAGTCCAGTTCCTGAGTCTGTGCTCAGCTCTGTCGTAGACCACACACTGAAGCCTCTCTTTCCCTCCAGGCCCCATCTCCAGTGGATTACAGTGATCTTCCCCCTCCAAACAACAAGCCTCCAGATTCATTGCTTTATTTTAGCCACCAAGTCTAGCAGGCACTCCCTGGGAACCTACTGGCCACTCTGGCTAGAAAGCCATGTAAGCTAACTGCAGAGCTTCAGATCTCATTTTCAGCTCTGTAGATAGCACCTACTGCTATAGCCTCTCCTTACTCTCAACCTCTGTTCCCAAAGAACAACGCAGATCCTTAGGCAACACTTTGCATGCATCCTTACTGTGGAGCCATTGAACTACTCCCTCATAACAAGACACTGTTCCAAAGTGCCAGCTCCCCAAACCCAGAAGCACATTTTACCTAGGACTCCCAGTGGTCACATCTCTCAGAATCCCAGAAGAATTTTTCACCAGAAAATACACAATCACCACAACTAGGGACCAGAGAAGACAATAAAGTCAAAGAACAAAACACCCACCTAACAAATACAAGACCAGATATCAAGACACAGAATTATAATCTTCCAAATTTGATATGCCTAAAAGTCAGTGTAAAAACAAAATCGTAAACAGCCAGGACAATATGTCTCCACTACCACAGCAGGCCCTGAGTATTGCAAAATAGAACAAGAAAATAACTGTAAAACAGTCTTTATGAATATGGTAGAGACCCTTAAAGGAAAATGAATAAATTCCTTATTGTAAAAACTAACAAACGTTTGGAAGTAAAAAAATAAGACACTTTAAGATCTGAAAGTGGAAACAGAATAAATAAAAACAAAAACACACTCTAACAAAACACAAACTGAGGGTTGTGCATGGATGTCCCTGGAAGGAGAGAAAGAATAGATTTTGGGGGTAAAAGACAGGCAGGGATGGTAGAAGGAGAGGTCATGTTAGGGGGTTATTGAGAAAGAAAGTTCAGGAAGAGACAGATGGAGTTGGGTGGTGTTTTGGAGGTGATGTAGAAGCCTAGTGTAGTGGAAAATTCTTGAAATCTACGAGGGTATCTGTTGAAGTTCCAGAGCTCTGAATCCAAAACAATTTCAAGGAGACTGGCTGAGATAACCCAGCCTTAGAGACTACTCCAATAAAGACTTGTCCATAATCCTACATTTTTCTTTGAATTCCCATGAGATGGTCGGCGTCCCCATTCAGCAGGAAGTAGCCTAGAGAACAACACCCACATTCCCAAAACATGGATTATGGATGTTTGTGTTTATTTACAGTGTTGTTTATAGGTTGTTACAGATAAGGGGTGAAAAGAATATTAGATTTGGAGTTCTTTTTGTTTTAAGAAGAGAAAAGAGGATATGTGGGAGGTTGTGTTGTTTCATTTTAAATAATTGTCCCAACCACTGGTTTAATAAAAAGAGCTGATTGGCCAAAGGCAGGCAGGAAGTGTAGGCGGGGCTACCAGACTAAGAAAATCTCTGAGAGCAGAGTGCCAGAGGAGCACCAGAGAGAAGCCAGAGGAAGCCGAGGACAACTATGCTGCTCTAAAGAAAGGTACTGAGCCGCATGGCTGAACAAGAGACATGGGTTAGATGAAGGGTAGAGAGCTAGCAAGTGATATGCTTGGGCCTGAGGCTGATCAGCCAAAAACTAATGAAAGCGTCTGGGTGTCTCTGTGGGACTGTGGGACTGCGGGTCTGCAGGTCTGCAGGTCTGTGGGCCTAGACCTTGAGGTTAGGCCAGAAAATCCGGGCCAGAAACCTCGTACTACAGGTATCCCTAGCGAAGACGCCTAGTAATGAAGGAAACTGAGACTAAGACTTTTCAGTGGTGAGGCGGGGTTCCATTTAGTTGAGTTTGTTGGCTGACACATGAGGGATGGGGTTAGGTGAGGAGTGCCATGAAGATCAGTAAACAACCCAAGCTGATGCTAGGACAGAGATTCACTCTCTGAAAACTGACACCGAAGACAACATACACATAGCTCATTGTGCATAGACAGAGTGAGCTGATGCCTTTTTGAAGCCTTTCTCCCTATATCCTAATCTCTTTGCATGGGTCAAGATGTACTGGGTCAATAGTATCACAAAACTTGTGGGAGAGGGAGAGGCCAACCAAGGTGTAGTTTAGCTTGAGGCCCAAGAAATAGATGGAGCTCATGCCCTACACTGCCTGGATAACAAAGAATGGTTTGTCCCAAAGACTTAGGGATATACCTGGAAAAAAAAATGACATTCTGCTATGCTCATAGACCAGTGCCGTGTCTAGTATTCATTAGAGAGCCTTCCTCTAGCAGCAGATTTGGGTGGAGATCCACAGCCAGATATTGTGTGGAGAGAATTTCCAAATTGGAGATCACTATTGGGTCTCTCCCCTAGAACCTTGGGAACCCCCACAAAAGACGGCAAAGAAAGATTGTAGGAATTAGAGTAGATGGAAGACAAAAGGAGAGTCTGCAGAGTCAACTAAGCAGGACAGATATGTGTTTACAGACTCTGAAGCAGCAAGCAAGGGGCCTGCGAGAGTCTGCAGTAGGTCTTACAAATATCTTAGGACTGTTAGCTTTGTGTTTTTTTGTGTGACTCCTAAAAGTAGAATCAGGCATGTCTCTACTCTTTTGGATGTTCTTGGGAACTATATATATATTACTAGGTTGCCTTGTCTAGACTCTGTGTGTGGTAGTGTTATCTACCTTGTCTTCTCATGTTTTTTTGCTGTCCCTTAGAGGCCTGCTCTTTTTTGAAGAGAAAATGGAGAAGAAAGTGGATCTGAGGAAGGAGAGATATGGGCAGAATCTGTGAGGGTATGTTGGGGGCGAGGACTGTGGTCAGTTGTGATGTATTGATATGAGAAGAATCTTTTTTCCGTAAAGTAAAAATAGACCAAGCAGGCACAACAACAGAATGATAAGTAGACTGAGGGAGAAATCAGGAAAACAGCATCTTTCACAACATCTTCAAATAATATAAAATATCCTAGGTAAACTCTAACCAAACAACTGAAGACTTTTATGATTAAAAATATAAAAGATTAAAGAAAAAAAAAAAACAAGGATGATACCAGGAGATACAAAGATGCCCCACATTCATGAATTGGTAGGATTAATATAGGAAAAATAGCCATTCTAACCAAAAGAAGTCTACCAATTCAATACAATCCCCATTACAAACCCAGCACAAATCTTCTCAGTTCTCGAATGAACAATTCTTTGTTTCATATGTAAACATAAAAAGAATCTATAATAGTTAAAACACTCCTGAACAATAAGGAAACTATTGAAGCTATCACAATTCTATATTTCAAGCTATACTACAATGTTACAGTAAGAAAAGCAGCCATGGTATTGCCATGTAGATAGACAAGTTGATCAATGGAGTTAAGTTAGAGACATAGACTTATCAAGAGACCCATGGAGATCAGAATTTTGATAAAGAACCAAGAAATACACACTGGTCAAATTCCAAGTCTTTAAATAGAAGAATTAAAATATCCACATTTATCACCTGCACAAAACTCAAATACAAGTGGATCAAGGATTTCAACATAAAATAAAACACACTGGACCTGGTAGAAGACGAATTGGAAACAGCCTTGACACATTTGCCTAGGAAAAGATTTTATGAGCAGTATACCATTAGCACAGGCACCAAGATTGATGGTTGATAAATGGGACTTCATGAAACTGATAGGTTAACACATGGCAAAGACACTGTCGTTAGGACAAAGTGGAAGCCTACAGAATAGGAAGATGTTTATCAACTATATATCTGATAGAGGGTTAGTATACTATATATATATATAATTCAAAAAGCCAGTTATGAAGAAACAAACCCAATTTTTAAAAAAGAGGTAAAACTCTAAACAGAGAATTCACAAGAGAGTAAACTCAAGTTGCCAAGAAACACATAGGGATGTTTAACACCCTTCGCCATCAAAGAAATGCAAATGAGAACTACTTTGAGATTCCTTCTTAAGTCTGTCAGAATTCCAAAGATCAATAACACAAGTGACAGCTCATGCTGCCAAAGAAATGAAGTAAGGGGAACATCCATTCATTGCTATTGGGAGTGCCAACTTGTTCAACCACTATGTCAATCAGTATGATGGTTTCTCAGGAAGATGTGAATCAGTTTACCTCAAGATTCAACTGTGCCACTCTTGCGTATATCCCAAAGGTCATTTACCTACCACAGAGATACTCAATCATGTTCATTGACTTACAATAGGCATAAATTGAAAACATCATAGATAGCTCTCAACAGAAGACTGAATAAAGAAAATGAGGTACATTTACACAATGGAGTGTTAAATAACTGTTAAAAATGAAATCATAAAATTCTCATGTAAATGGGTAGAGATTGAAAAAAAAATCCTGATGTATCCCATAACCAGAAAGATAACTATGGTATGTTGGTATGGTAATATGTTGATATTAGTTATTAAGTTAATAATAACTAAGCTGTAGAACTACAGAGATTGGGTATAGAGTAATTATCTGGGGTGTGGAGGGAATATAGATCTTGTTTGGAAAAATATAGAATAGATAATTATAGATAGAAAGGAAAGCTGGAATGGGTCTATCAACTGGGAATCTGGATGCAAGAAGGAGATGAGAAATGGAATATGAGACGAGATAGCTAAAATTAAGGACCATTTTGAAGGTAGTATGCAATTAATATCGCAGCATATTTTTTAATATTGCCAAGGAGACAGAGCTCCAACTGGCAACTGGTTGTCTCTCTTCACCAAAGGAAACTTCCATTATTGGAATTGGATTACATTTAATTTAATTGCTGGCTGAAGGTTTTCAGTGGAAATCCCCAAACAACCCAGCTTGTTTTAAAGATTACAGATTGCTCTCCGCATACTGATGACAAGGCTTTATTGCTGAGGAGAACACCTACATAACTCATTGTTCATGGAGATGTTGGGCTGTTACCTACATAGATACTTTATTCCTATGTTCTAGTGTCTTTGGTATAGGAAAGTCCCCTGTAATCTACAAAAAAAGGTAAAATGAATACAAACACTTCTACCTTTAATCTACAATGTAGTTTCTTTGCCTATAATATATACTATTCCAGGGGAGCATAAAGTTTGTAGGAGTAACCAACCAATAACTGATTTGACTGACAGCCCACCTCATAAAACTTGAAACAGATATCGCTTGTGTGAACACAAGTCTGAGCCCTAAAATTCAGGGGAAAATCAAATGTGTCTGTTCTTAAAATAAACGAATAAATAAATAATAAATTAACAGTAAAATGACTCCTAATTGCTGGGTTTAGCTACCATCAGAGAAGCTTTATCCTACGGCAGATGGGAACAAGTACAAAGATTCACAGCCAGATATTATGCAGAGATTAAGAGATCAAGGAGCACTGAGCCCTAACTGGGATGTCTTCATCAAATCCCACTCTTTAGTGCTCAGGAAACCCTGCAGAAAAGCTGTCCTTCATGAATATATTACAGCTTCTAGTTTTGTGTTTTTATGGGATACATGAGTCTGGGAATGAGTGAGTCTCTGTTTCTTGTGCCCTGTCTTGGGCTCTTTGCCTTCAGTTTGTTTGTTTTGTCCAATTCCAGTACATTAGTTTTAGTTTTATCTTATTGTATTTTATTATTATCCCCTAGAAGCCTGCTTGTTTTCTGATGAGTGAGGGAGAGGGAGTGCACTTGGTTGGGAGTGGAGTGGGAAAGAATTGGGAGGAGTAGAGGAAGAGGGAATTGTAGTCAGTATATATTATGTGATAAAAAGAAAAACTCTTCCGAATAATTCTGTCCTTATCGACAAACCAAGGAACAGCTAGACGTAGCAATAGCTTCAGCAGGCTTCAAAGTAAATGCAATACATCTATCAGCATACATACAATACACTTACTACTTCAAAATTTGTATTCTTAAAATCATGACTGTAGTCAATACACCACTTGGGGGAGAGCAGCTAAAACCTGGTGGGTTCAATATCTTGTGAATAACCTGAGACTCCAGTAGCTGAGGTCAAAACATTCAAGGAATCATAGAGAAATGGGCTTCATAACAGTTTACATTTTTAAAAACATCTTCATATGATTCCACATGTGACTTGAATTCTTAGTGACTATTTTAAAATTATGCCTTTTAAAAAACAAGGGAGATCAAAGAGATGAAACAGGAGACAAGCAGAGGAAAAGAAACACTATGGACACTATCCACACACTGGAGCTGAATTTTATAGAGGTATTAATGATTGTCAGTGCAAACATTAATTATTTAATTTTTCCACTAGTGTTCCCAGTGAGGCTCTAGAGTATGCAACTACTAAAGATACTAGGCCATACAAAAATTCGGTTGAAATTTTATTGTCCATTTTGTTAAACTTCTCTAATTAATTAGAAAATAAGAAGCTACTGAACTTATTTTTAAGTAGCATAAAATATTTGCCAAAGTACAATTACCATTCCTGTTAATATTCAAGAAAAAAAATCAAAGTGGCCCCATTACTGAAGGAAACAGAGAAGAAATCTATTAAATGCTTGTTTGTTAACATAGTTACAAACTTGACATCATAAAAAAGTAGAAAAACAGTTATCAAATAACAAAATTGTTTTAATTTTTATTTACTTTTCCGTTTGAAATCAATTGGTCCTTGCTCTTTGCTAGAATTGAATTTTTAGGATATGTGTTAAGAAGGTCTTGATTTTTCCATTGGATTCTGTCATATTAAAGGAATTTTAAAACAAAAATTTACAGGCCTTAATATCAGAATCTCATTATAAATTAAAATAATAAAGAAAATCAGAAAGTAAAGTTAAAATGAAAAAAAATTCTCTAATGAATGTAAACTTTAATGTTAAGATTTTTAGATATCTTATTAATTTGTTTCATATTTTAAATGCATAGGATTAAATAACACATTAACCTATCAAGAGTGAGTGCTTTTGTTAAAGCTTACCTATCATATCTCCAAACATCCCTCTGTAGTACTTGGGTCAGTTGTGCAAATCTATATTCTAATAGGAAGAAAACTGGGTTCAAGTTCTCTGGGGAATGTGTTTTTTTTTAAGAGTATTTGCTATTCTTTCAGAGAACCTGGGTTGAATTCTCAGGGTTTAGAGGCTAGCCCCCACAACAATATGCTCACAGTTTTCTATGAGTTCATTTCTGGGGCATCTGAAACACACTGCTAGATTTCATGGTCACAAGACATGCACACAATAACATACACATATGTAGGAACTCACATAATCACATAAAATACAAGTGTGTAAATCTTTAAAACCTTCCACTTAAGCTATCCAATTAAAGTAGTTCCTTTAAATTGACATTTGTTTTACTTTGTAATTTTCTGCCTGGTGTTTTCTGGGGACCATGTCAGGATTACTTTTTTCTCTGCAATCCAGTAATTTTTGCGTACACCTTGGTGACAGTAGTTCTACATGCAGTCTCATTTACTTCTTTTTATGACACATGTATCAAAGAATGTCAGTTAGTACTCAATCACAGATAGCACACTCAGCGGTGGATAAATAAAAACGTGTAAGAACCTGCCTGTCAATGCTGTCAGGTTTTGTATATACCAGTTCTCCAGAAAAGGGCAAAGGAGCCAACAAAGTTATCAGCACAGCACTGCCATTTGTCTACTCAGATTACTTTAACTCCTAAATTAAATTCATAACAAAACATTTAAAATTAATTGACAACATTGTATTTCACAATTTCTAAAATAATAGCTTCACAACTTTCACATATGATGCAAGCAGTAACTATTTCTTTTTTTTTGACTTGAATGAGTTTGAGTGAAAAAGCCTAAGTTAATTCCATATAACTTTTTGAAAATGAACACTCTTCTTCCTCCCAGCTAAGAGGCCTGGTGGAGAGCTAAGGGCTGTCACATCTGGTCAGTAATGACCTTACTCCCTGCCAGTTTGGTCCTTCCCTGTCTTAGAACTTTTGCATTACAGGAGGGAATGCTTTGCTCTGATTGGCAGAGAGAAATGGAAGGAGGGCTCATAGCCTATGGCCACAACTCCACAGCTGTTTGCATCCTCTGGAATTGTGGTTTTGAAATTGGAAGTTACCTTCAAGAAGCAGAAAGCCTCAAGGTAATTACCATGTGCTGCAAGCCTTCCTCCTGTTTGGAAAACAGAAATAAACAGTGCATTTTCCTAGGAACTTACTGTATTTACCAATGCTGTGCATGAGGTATATTTTGCCAGTTGACATCACTAAGTTACTATTATATGGTCAACACCTGCCCCATAAATATAGAATAGGGAAGTTATATTATATTTGTGTTTAGTGAAATGAAGTGTTACTGAAACTCTGATGTGGCAAAGACCTTCTGTGTTCTCTGTACTTATGGATGCTACGTACCACTTAACATATACCAAATTTGGTAAGCAAACAAGGTTTGACTCAAAGTTGAACTTTATATGATCTCCGTGACCGGAGATGGGCCATTCAGCTTTTAATGTATGGTTTCAAATAAACTGGAATTCTAAATATGTTTACATTGTTCATGTCTCTTGCTAACTAGCTAAACATGTATACTGAAGAAATGGAAAGTTTGGATATTAAATCAACGAACTTTATTCTTTATGGCACAGGAAACTATCAGGAGTTCACTTCAAGATTAGAAATTATTTAAAGAAATACGGTTGTAAAGGTCTGAGCTTTCTCTTTCTCTAAAGCAGCATGATGTAATGGTGAAGCAGGCAGGAAGCCAGAGATGGCTGAATTTCCATTTCTCTTATCCAGTGTGGCTGGCTATTTTACAGTTAACACATCTCAGCTCCCTGAACCCCACTCTCTATTTCAAACTATAAACTCTGTGATAGCAGATTGTCTATAGTGTAATTTATGAGAAAAACCAAACATGATATTTGGTATGAAAATGTGTGTGTGTGTGTCTGTGTACAGACACAGATTGCAGGTATTTTTCAGTAAAATAATTTAAATATAATTATTTTAATATAATAAATATTGTCCTTTGTCCTTTTGTGATTTTATAAAAATAATTATCCTCATTATTAATGGCAAAAGCATCAATAAATAACTGCTATGTCCACCAGAATCAGGATTATGTGGCTCATTAAATGTAAACAAAACACAACACCTTAGATTTCTTTCTTTCTTTCTCAAGTAAGTTGTCATTGCTATTGAAGAAGAATTTGGCCAGGATATTTTGGAAAAATTATAGAATAAAAATGGGGCATCAAATCTTTTTAATTATCCAGACCGTGGTGGCACATGCCTTTAATCCCAGCACCTAGGAGGCATATGTAGGCAGCTTTCTGTGACTTCTATGCCAGCCTGGTCTGCAGAGCAACTTCTAGAACAATCAAAGCTACACAGAGAAAGCCTGTCTACAAACAAACAAACTTTTGAATTAAATTTATGACATTTTCTTCCTTTTTTTCAGTTAAACCATTTAAAGCTACAGAAATGAGTTATAAATAGCTATACACTCATATATGATAAAGAGTATACAGATATTCTAATAATTACTTCTTGCTGCCATATTTCAGTAAAACCAATCTAGTGTTCAATAATTAGAGAGATGCCATAGGCCCCGTTTTCTTAGCACAAAGGGAACAATATTGTTGGATGGAGGCACGATGAAAACTTTTCCTGCGGAGGGAACTGAGATACATGAGATGTCAGACAACATAGCACATCACCCTTTAAAGAACTCATTTTGCAATGAGAAATGTGGACAGGTTATTCTGCATGTGCATTCAATATTCATTCTACACCTGTTTCTTTCATATAAGAGTTTTATGCATATAATATGCCATTGTAGACTTTATTGTAGAGGACATCTTAGTCCATAAATATTAGCACACTTAAGTAAGTATGTCTAGAGCCCATAACCCTAGAAGTAGAAAAACTGAATCTCAAGAACAAAAATATTTAAAGTTTTAAATTAGCTTTATTTTTAAAATTTGGAAATAAAAACCACCACTCACTAAATATTATCTAGACCCAAGTTTATATATGTATATATTTCTGTATCATTTAAATAAGCATTAGAATTTTACACTTTCACTATCAATTATATTTGTATGTGTTTATTCAGATCTGGATATATATACATTTTACCTGCAACTGGACCCTGGTAACCACCATTTGGTTTATAGATGACTGTGACAAATATAGATACCTGGTTTAAATGGTTCTGTAGTACTTGTAGTACGTGTGTGTATATGTGTGTGTGTGCATTCATGTGTGTATGTATGTGCATTTGTGTGTGTATGTGTGTGTGTGTGTGTGTGTGTGTGTGTGTGTGTGTGTGTACATCACATGTATGTATACAGGTACCCTAGTGTTTTTCCGTAAACTGGTTCTCATGATTTTGTTAGCTATCACAGTTCTTCTTAGGCTGTGTGTAGAAGTATGTGCATAGCTTTGTGGGGGTCCGAAGTCAAGGTCAAGTAACTTATAAATTTGTTTTCTGTCTTATTTTTTAGTCCCAAGGTCTTTCCTTGAACTTGGGGTTCCAAGTTTTTGCTATCCTGGCTGACCATATTTCTTCAAATCACACCCAGCTCCCCTGTCCTCCATGCTCCTATTACTAGGGCCCATTAAGCATTCAAACGATTTTTTTTAAAGGTCCATACTTCTTCAGACAAACCAACAGCCGGACCTGTCACACAATACTACCGTCCCTGGTCCCAAGTTCCGTCTTAGAGTTTCTATTGTTGTGGAAGGACGCCGTGACCATTGCAAGTCTTAAAAAAGAAAACATTTACTTGAGATGGCTTGCTTACATCTCAGAAGTTCAGAAGATTATCATCATGGTGGGGAGTTTGGCAGTGTTTAGGCAGACATGGTGCTAGCTACATCTTAACTACAAAGCAACTAAAGTGAACTGTCACACTGGATGTTATCTTTAAGCACAGGAGACCTCAAAGCCTGCTCTCACAGTGATGAACTTCCTCCAACATGGCTACACTTACCATAGCATGATGATACCTACTAACAGTGCCACTCTCTGTGAGCTTATGAGGACCAATTACATTCAAACTATCACACCAGCACTAAAAATATAAGGCCAATTGAAGTACTAGAATTCTTTTAATAACTGTTATATCCTTTGACTCCTGACATCTAAGATAATAAGCATTAACTGGTGTACAGGGACAGACCATGGCTATAAAGTTTTCTGAGAAAAAGTGAGATTACAAGGACAAGGGATGGGCCTAAGAATCATACTATGGTGATTCTAAACATTTTATCTATTACAATTATAAAAAAAAATTACTCAACACAAAGGTCATTGAAGTTTCAAGAGAGTTGGATTGTTAGTAAATTCCATGTGTGGAAATAATCTGCCTGGTATTCCCCCAAGGCCTTTCAGACCAAGGCTCAGTCCTCCATGAGCTACTGCTTGTGCTGAGGTTGCAAAGTCTTATTCAAGGGAACATCCTCCTCCTGGATATCCTTGTAAAAATGATGACAGATAAATGGATGACTCATATGTGTGTAGCACTAACAGAGATTAGAGTTCATTAATTACATTTTTAAAATTGGAATATTTAGCCTTGTCTATGCAAGATGGGTATTGCTATATTTATAATTAAAATTTGGCCTTAATGCTGTAAGGAGGCACATCTGGGCTTAATTAAGACACACATGTTTTTGCTAGAGACACTGGACTTAGAACAAGACAGCTGTATCTTAGGGTAGTGCCCATAAGGAAAATAATAAGTACATTTTTATTGCTGTATCACATTGAATATATTAACAGCTAATTGTAGCCTTTGGTGGAAACCATGTCTCTTCTGTTGCACATGGTTATGGTGAAACAGTGTCATGCCTGTCTTTCTGCATCAGAGGAGTATATGTTCTAAGACGGCCTTATCATGTCCATTACCTTAATCTTAATCTCAATCATGTCAACACACAAGTTACCTGGGACATGACCATATATGCTAAAGGGAAGAATGGTGCATTCACTCAAACTCATTTTCTTTCTCTCCAATAGTCTAAGGCCTTAATTAACTTACTGTCTTTTCCTATATGGAGACATCCTACCTGTCATAAAACCAGATGATTGTACTGAGAAAAAAAAAATCAGAGTTGACAAAGATAGAGTAATGAACTACTTAATGTCTCAATGTCATCAAAGTTTATTTAGCCTGTAAGTTAAAAACAAAACAAAACAAAAGACAAACCGAAACAAAACAAATACTCTCCACCATCACAGCAAGGAAGAATGAATCAGGTATAGGGGTCATGGAGGACTGGCAGAAAAGTAATAGAAAACTAACCGTAGATCATTTGACTTGCTTTTACTTACTCTTTGACATGGAAACATAGAAAATTACTATAAGATGAAAAAAGAAATTAGGGGATGAGTTTTGTTATTTCTGATTTACTTTTATATTAATGTAAAAAGCTAGAGGACTGGAACGATGGTTCAGCAGTTAAGATCCCTTGATACTCCTGCTAAAGACCAGGGATAAGTTTCTAGAACTCAAATAAAGGCACACACCAAAATATCCATCCCCTGGTTCTTGCTTCCACAGGCAGCAGACATACACATAGAGCATATGCATATGTGCTGACAAAACACCCATACACATAAAATTACAAAGAAAAGAACCATTACTCAATGGTATATATGTAAAGTGAATTTTTACCTTATTAAGTCAATTGGATGAGTAAAATAATTCAGTATATTAAACATATCACCGTCCTCAATGGATATTTCAAGGAGGTAAAACCTACAATGCTTTCATAGAAGTATAGACTGTAAACGATGCTGCTTTTCCATGGTTTCAGCTGAAGCAACACAGCACATGTTTTTCAGGGTTTTGACTTTGGACTCAACAGTATCCTGTATTCACAGCCTCCATTCAAGCAAATAGGTGTGGGTAGAAAGGGAACATGACTCACTGTTTACCCGGCTTCAGAAGACTTGTCTTCTCCCTCTTCAGGTCGTCTGTTTTGTGTTTTGAAAGTGAATCTTTAGACTAAATAGTTTTTAAGCTGACTAATTATGTTGGCCTGAGGTAGGAGCAGAAAGGGGAAAGTCCTGACTGATTATGCCTTAGTACTTTGCTAATGGGGAAGGAGATTTCCTTAGACAGCCTAATTTAATTGATTTTGATTACTTTCTAAATAATAAGTCCTCATGGGCTTCAAAATTAGCATACCAATTAATTGATTTAATGTGACTTATGGTTATTTTAACACATTATGTATGTTTCAATGCCTGATTCCTACACTGCTTTAGGTTATTTACCCGTTTTCTTATTAAATTGTCTATAATGAAGGAAATGTTAAACGTAAGGTAAACATGGCCTTTTGTTTTTTTATAAATCAGATCTTCCTGAGGAATTCTGATATTGATTTCCTTTCATTCTGCTTTTCTAATGAGTGGCTCAATAACTGACTTTACTGTAGTAAGTAATTGCTTATGTGTTATAAAATGAATGCTAACTAAGTGTAGCCTTCATATCTTCTTCTGCTGCTGCTTCTCCTTCTTTTCTTCCTCCTCCATTTTTTATTCTTAATTGTAGCACATATTCCTGCAAGCAATTGCATTCCCTAGTGACTTATCATTGTGAACGGTGTAAAATGAATGTCCTATTCATATACTGAGACAAATAAATCAGCCTCCAAATCATTCTTTTCCTCCTGAAAATTTCTCATTTCATGAATACAAAGTGTTTTGGAAATACTTCTATATGAAGCTGTAATAATTTTATGGGTTATTTTTAAGAAAAATGTGCCATGAACTAACTCCAAAGTTAGATAAACTTTGGAGGACCATCAAGTCTTGAATCTGTGAATCTGTGATGTTAGTAAATAACACTACAGATTTAAAGTAGATAAGCTTTAGTCAGTTCATTCTATGAGCCAAGGTAATCATCTGGTTTTAATGAGCCTCTTTTGAAATGCAAAATATTTAATGTGGGCTTTGGGGAGCCATATTTTATTGCTTACATTAGCCATGTGTTGAACAATAACTAAGAACTAGTAGTTATCCACTACAATGGATAGAGGGCAAGCCCAACTTAGGCTGAAGTGTGAAGTACTACTATTAGGCATGGTGAGAAATTTTATAAATTCCATTGAATTTTTTATGAAGCTTAAAATTTTTCCAAGTAGTATATGAATAGCATGAATAATCTACTACTGTTTTATTTGTAAACATTCCATTCAAGTGTTAAAATTAAAACAGAAATGTTTAATTATTAATTGGGAAATTTTAAATATTTAATCATAGCCAGATGTTTTGATTCTTCACTAACTGTAAACAAAGCAAAACAAAATAAGATAGATTGTATTATTTAATGAGCAGTCACTTTACTGTGATGGGGTGAATTAGTATATAAATGTTATCAACTACAAGATCTCATTTTTAATGTTGAAATGCTTTATGGATGCCAAATGCTAACAGTTGTCATCTTAGTAACCTCTAATCAGAAAAGAAACAGAAGAAGCTATTGGTAGGAGATAGCTGCTGGGGATGAAGAATCATTCGTTATTGAAGATATGATCACTGATAGTATTCTTATGATCTGGTGGATGGCTCTTAACTCATGTACACATGGTCCACTATAATTAGCCTTAATAGGTATGATAGTCTGAGTGAAAAGAAAATGTCCCTCAAAGACTTATAGGGTGTGGCAGTATTGGAGGTGAGCTCTTGGAGGAAGTATGTCACTATAGGCAGATTTTGAGGATTCAGATGCTCAAGCCAAGCCCAGTGTCACTATCTTCTTCTGCTGACTTCAGGTCTGGATATAGAACAGAGATACTTTTCTAGCACCATGTCTGCCTCTACATGCCATGCTTCCCATCATGACAATAATTAAATGTTATCCTTTATAAGATTTGCTGTGGCCATGGTATCTCTTCATAGCAATAGAAAAATATTAATATGTGGCCTAAAGATCATCTTGTAATATTTTGATGAAAAATATGGCTGCTAAACAATCTAGCTAATAATGGCCTGTCTTATGCAGAGATGTATTGGACAGGAGTAAGCTGAACAATAAAAAAATATAAAATTTACAGTTGTAGGAGAAAAGGCATACCAGGAAGTATAGAGGGATCCAATAAAATCCTGATGCTAAGAAGAATAAAGGGAACAGTGACAAGAAAGAAAGACTCCACCTAGCTAAGCTTCCAATTTGTGAAAAGAAATTAAAGAAAAGCTAAGGATCAGGAGTAAGTGTGCATATTGCATACTTTTAATATCAGAACTCAGAAGGTGGATACTGTCATATCTCTGAGTTCAAGAACCTGGTCTACTGAATGTGTTTCAGGATAGCCAAGACTAAGCAGTGGAGGAAATCATTGAAAATAGAAAGCTGGTGAAATGTATTTGAACCAGAAAGCCATGTTTCAGCCTCAACAGGCAACAGAACTTGGCAGCTTCGGACACATTGTTCTGGTTTTAAAGCCAAGTCACGAGAGGAGTTAGGAAATCTCTCTCCAAGTATAAGGAAAGCTGCTGAAGCCAGGCATGTATAAAGAGTGTCCTTATTGATGGCCTAGAGAGGCCATTGTGTAAAGCTATGATGGTAAAGCTTAGATTGCCTTACAGATCCCATGTAGGAGATGCAAGATTCATGGGAAACCTGATGAGGAAAGTAGAGCCAGCCCACCTGAAAGAAATGTGTTGCCATCAACTATGCTGGGAGGGGTTGGAGATCTGAATAAGGCTCTATCATCAGGCATGGAGATGCAGAATTTGGAGTTTGCTGAACTAGTTGGTCATATTTTGGCCCAGTATTTCCTCACTATAATCTCCTTTTTTTTTTTTTAGAACAGTAATATATATCTTATGTAATATATATCACTGTAATCTGCTTTTCAATTTTATTTTTTTTACAGGGGATTACAGTTAAGAAATTTCATGAATCTCAGAAGTGTCTTTGAACCACGGACTTTAAACATTGTTGAGACAGACAGACTTTGAAGTAGAACTAAACGCATTTTGCATTATGATATGATCATGATCCTATAGGGCAAAGGAGTACAGCATGATGCTTTGAGTGAAAATGGCCCCCATAGATTAATAGGGAGTGGCATTCCTTGATGTATAGCCTAGTTTGAGTAGTTAAGGCTTTGTTGGAAGAAGTCACTGGGGGTAGGTTTTGGGATTTCAGATGCTCAAGCCAGGTCCTGTGTCATCTTTTTTTTTTTTCTTTTTTCTTTTCTTTTTTTTTTCTTTTTCTGTTGTCTTCAGATCAGAATGTTGAATTCAACTATCTCTCCAGCACCATGTCTGCCTACTTTCCTCCATGCTTCTTACCATGATGATAATGTACTCAATCTCTAAACTCTATGTAACTGCAGCTAAATGTTTTCATTTATAAGATTTGCCATGGTCATGCTGGCAGTGATGGGTCATAGTAGGTTATTAAAAATTCTTAAAATATGAATTTCAGAAGGAAGTTATTTTAGGAGGTATAGAATGTGGGATAGATATGTTTACGTGTCATTTTATACATGCATGAAGTATCCAAAACTAAATAAATCCTAAAAATAAAATGTATATATTTAAAATTTCAGTAATAGCTGGATATGGTGACAATGGTCAGCAATGTGAGCTTACAGAAAATTAATACAGGTGAATTTCTGTGACTGTGAGACTACTCCTGGTTTCCAGGTTAGTCTCAGGCAAGCCAAAGCTGCATAGAAAGATCTATTCTCAAGACTCTCAAAAGTTACAATAGTTGTTGCAGGCTTTTGAAAGTAAAAAATTAATATTAGAAGTTCTACTAACAGAGTCTATAAAATACATAGAATGGGTTGCAGAACCCCTTTTTACCTGAGGAATTCATTAAAACTTTTTTGATCTAGCTGAATTAGTCTAAGTTAATACATTTCATTTCAATTTATTATTTAAATAAAAAGTCAATATTAAGCTCCTTTTAGTGGCAGATATAAAGTGATAACTGAAAAGTAACGTAGTTTGGTATATATATATATATATATATATATATATATATATATATATATATATATATATTTTATTAAATGATTTTTTTATGTTAGGACAAGCCAACATATTATTATATATATACACACACACATATATTAGTTCTTCTTATATATACATATATTAGAAGAACACAATGGGTCTTACCTAAAACATTAAGTTTCAATAGTTATTTCTTGTACATACAAATTACTTTTAATATGCTTTTGGTTCAGAAATTTTATTTTTCTATGTAAATATTTTACAACTCTGTAGTACTGATCAGAAATACCTACTCCAGGTCAGCAAGCTCTTACTTTCACAAAGGTGTAATTTGGTCAGGATAACACTTTAAATCTAGTAACTATCTCTCTGATTCCACTCGTATAAGTGTAAGCCAAAGAGAATAAATGAAATTATCAAGTGTGAAGCCATCATCAGTTTTTTGAAAGGATTCCCTCTAACATATCATATAGCCATACTTGCTCTAATTCAGATGGCCTCATTTATTAATGCATTTTATTTAGAAAATTATTCTCTAGCTTAGAAAGAACTTCAATCTTCCAATTATGAAGGAAAAATTGTGAAGTTTTATTTACTGCCAATATTAAATTAAGCAGTGAGTCTTATACTATGTGAACTTATCTATTATAATAATATTTTACCCATCCGTTTTTTAATCAAATACTAAAGCTTATTTTCTGTCTTGACTATTGTGCATGATTCTGAAATTAACAGAGGAGTGTAGGTAACTTTTTGATGAACCAAAATGATTTCTGTTTTGACATATGTGCAGAAAGGATATATCTGGATTATATGGTTGTCCCATCTTAAATTTTAAAGTAAACTTCACAGTTTTTTCTATAATGGCTGTAACTAATGTGGACTTCATCAAATAAGCCAGAAGCATTCCCTTTAATCAGAAGCCATTGTAATACTTCCAATTTTTTATTTTATTGGATTATCTTATCATGATTTCATTTTAATTAATGTGAAATAATACCTCTTCAGGTCTTTTGTTTGCATTTTTGACGATCAAAGATTCTGAACATATTTTCATATACATATTGTATACTTTAATGATTTATTTAGAAAAATCTCTATCCTATATCCATTTAAAATATAAATTTTCTATTGGATTATTTGTATTTTGGTTATTAACATTTATCAAGTTTTAACATTTTATGGTTTGTAAAGCTCTACAGTCTAGAAACTGCCTTTTCAGGCTAATGGTTGTTTTTTTGTTGTGCAAATGTTCTTCAATTGATATAATTCTGCTTGTCTAGGTACATCTTCATTGGACCTATAGTTATTGGTGGTTGTGATCTGCTCCACATAGGTTCTGGGAACTGAACTTGGAAACCCTGGGAGAATATCAAGTGTTCATAACCACTAAGCTATGACTTCTACCTCATCATCTTTACATTTTCAAGTCTTCTATTTAATTCTTGAAATCCGTTTTGGTTGATATGTTTTATTTCAGGAGCAAGATATTGGAACACATCCAGGGATTGTCTTGAACACGCAATATTCTTATCTCAGCTGGCTGAGTGTCTCTTGAGTACTAAGCTTCTAGACCCAACGCTCACCTAAATTGGTGTTTTTATTCATTCTGCATGTGCCTAATCAGCATTCCCAGTCCTGCTAGTCACAGAACCAGGTTTTCCTTGTTATGTGTTTTTGTTACTTTCACAGAAAATCAAGTGACTGTAAATATGAGACTTTTATTTATCACCTGAACTCCATTTTATTACATTTTTATGTGTATGATTTTATGTCTGTGCTATTTTGATTATTATAGAAAAATTTTGATCTAATAGTTTGATGTTTCCAGTTTTGTGTTTTGTAGCTTAAGATCCTTGTGTTTCTTGGAAGTCTCTTTCTTTGAATATATGCATTTAAAATAGTTTTTTTTTAGCTTCCTTTCAATTTTAAAGTTAAGAAGATATGCATTAAATTTGTAGATCACTTTGTTTCAGAGGCCCCTGTATGATATCAGTTATTTTAATTTGTGATTTCAAGACATATTTCCATTTACATTGCTTCCTCTAAATTTCCTTCACTAATGCTTTACAGTCACTTCAGTACAGATCTTTCATCTACTTGGTAAAATTTATTTCTCAGTGTATTTTTAGGACATTATAAATGGAACTGCTTTGATTACCATATTAGAGAGTTCATTGTTAATATGTGGAAACTGTATTTGTTTTTAAAGTTGATTCTTTATCCTCCAACTATACTGAATTGTGTTTTGTTTCTATTGTATTGCTTGTTGCCATTAGTATCTAGGATCTGTACTCAGATGAGAATTTCAGTGTCAAATATAACTTCAGACTCACAGTTCACACAGCTTGTCCACAGTTTATCTGTAAAATATCATTGCTATTTCTTCGCTAAGCAGATGTGAATATATTAGCATTTGGCACATTAATATCTGTGTTACCTAGTTTCTCTGAAAACTATACTTGCAGAAAGAGAAATAATAAGATAGCTAAATTTAAAATGTTATTTGCAGCTATTATCCACATATAAGCGAATATATACCATATTTGTCTTCCTGGGTCTGTTTTACCTCATCCATGATTATTTTGCTATCTCTAGCAATTTATTCAAAAATATAATACTTTCATTTTGAATGGATGAGTAATAATCTATTGTGTAAACATCAATGATAACCAAACTACAATTCCTAGAAGCATAGACTAGGTGAGGAGTAAGGAACTGGGGGCTGGGCAAATAGATATCTCTAGAAAAGGGAAATAGAATGGATAATTGTGGCTAGATGGTGGCAAGAAATGGGAGGACCAGGTGTGGAGGAAGATGAGAGGGTGATTTTTTAGGAGAGAGAGAAATAACAGTTATTTGGTACATGTCATAATCTACAATTTCAAGGAAGCGTGTGTGATCTTAGTCCTAAAGATTATATTTTCATTATTTAATGTAATGTAGTAGCTTCTGATATATACTATAAGTATCTAATAATGTGTTTCTCCTGTAATATACATAAATGTGTGTAATGTATATGTGTCTACATTCACATACACACACACACGTATATAAACATCATGACCACCTGAGTTGATATATATTCTATATAGAGAAATATCAACTCATATATAATACATTATTTTAAAGATTTATTTCTGTGTGTACATGTGATTGTACATATGTGTGCCATGCATATTCTTTGTGCTCCAGAGACAAGAAAAGGGCATGGAACCTCTTTAAAGTGGTTTGATTCCATTGTGAGCTGCCTTATATGGCTGCTGGTAATGGAACCCGAATTCTCTGATACCTTAAGTCATCCTTCCAGCCACTAAATGACTTCTTATCTTTAAAGAAATCATATCAAATTTCTTGGTTTATTGTATATTACATTTAGAATTCTTTGGCATCTTATATCTAATTTCCTAATTCTAAGCTTAAACTTACCAGGAAAAAATATCTATTTTAGTGTCTTAACTCCCCTCTTCATTGTTTCTCTAGAGGCTCAGTAGTATAGACAGATGTCTGGGCACTTGTCAGCTCTACCCATTGGTCTTTCTTTTTATTTCCTTTCTCTAATTCAGTAGGTAGCATTGGTTGTACAATGGCTACCTGTCTTCCAGTTGTTAAATATTACTTGGAACAAACAAATGTTTCTACTGCTTTAGTCATCAGGATTCCCCTCTGTGGCCAGACATGCATGGAAAAAATGAAAATGTCTTCCCTCTGATAACAGTCTTTCAAAGAGCAGACTACCACAGTGACTGTTCCACAGAAGACACCCACGTCTGTGCACTCTGAGTCAGACAGTGGCTATCATGCTTTGGTGAGGGATTCCCTACTTAGGTACCCAATCTTTCCATAGACACCAAAAATCCCTAGAAATGAGTATGGGTGGCCAAGGTTATTTAACTTGCTGACATTTAGTTTTATTCAGTGTCTCTTCTGACCACTGTGGAAATCATGGATCTATAGTCTATAATAAGCACGAAGCAAAGCAGACCAGCGTTCTCACAATGTAGTAACTTGTATCATGCACATTCAAGGAAACTAAAATAGATGGACCACTAGACACACTGTAATTAACCTCTTCTGAAGGTGCAATGTGGATTTACAGGAAAGAGGGAAATATCTCACTGGAAATATTACAAAGATCTCACAAAATAGTAAAAATTTGTGCAATTCTGAACACAGAAGATAAGTTCTAACTATAGGATTTCAACACCCTGGAGAAGTTTGACATGGGAAGAATGAAAAACCAAAATTGGGTGCTATTTTGGGAGAAGAGTGCCCAATTGCCTAGCTGCTTAGCTTCTTTGCCAAATTAGAGAGCGACTCGGATGAATCCAGGAAATGATGCCTGTCTTTGACTATGGATGACATTTTGAGCAATTTGTGTCTAATTTTGTAACATTTTTTAGTGGAATAACATTGAATCAAGATAGAAAAGGAGTAACTGGACATCTTGAATATAACTAATTTATATGAGAAAACATTAAATCAGGAGGCCACTGAGATGAAGGACTAAGAGCATGGCAGAAAGTAGAGAAAGAAATTAGAAAAAGTAAAAAAAAAAAAAAAAGCAAGAAGTGGACAAAACAGAAATCACTCAGCCTAGGTTGATAAGACTATTTACTCAAGAGATTGTAATTTTAGGTCTGCTTTACTGTAAACTACAGAAAAAAAAATAGCTTAGGGAAAGGTGAATTTCCATTGGATTTCGCCTTGTTAAATTTTCAGCTACAGAGTTCTTAGTAATCAATTCCTTTTGGCAGTTTATCTAAACTGCGATCTGAATCTAGAGAATTGAAAACACTTGATTTTTTTTTTAATCTACAGAAATTGTTAAGGGTTAAAATTTTTCATTCTGCTCAATGTGCTGAGGCATCTATCTACCTTGTAGCATGAGCAGCTACATGCCTTTGTTTTGTGCATCCATCCCAATTGGTAGGTTGTGGCCATGGCTGACACATATATGGTCTCATTATCTTCTTCCATGAATCATTTCTTCCCTCAAATAATCACTCATATAGTTGTAAATGATTACTAGGTGTTCAACGTTTGGCTGTTGCAGTATAAACCATAGATGAATGGCATGCATTACTTTCAGAGTTTATGGAGATCACAGCAATTATTTTATTTCAGAATCACAAATCAAAATTTCCATTATATTGTTCAATTTATGCAGTGCACTTAGGTATCATTATAAACAAGGACATCTACATATATTTTCCTGAAACTACTTGAAATTCATGTGTAAATTAGTATGAGAAAAGAAAATGGTTTTATAATTTATTTATGAGAAATAGAAATCATGCTTTAGTAGTAATTCCTCTTCTATAAAAATAGATCCCCTTTCAGTTTGATATAGCACACCACACCCATGGAAAAGCACCAGTAAATGTCTCAGAATTTAAATCTATGTAAAATATGTGGCCTATCTTTCAACAGTTTCAGGTGTAGAGGCTTACTTTGATGTCACCAGCTAGTCATTTGGGGACTTTCAATTCGTTCTCTACCTTGGTCCTCTTTGTCCTTTTTGTCTGTTTGAATTGACGTAGCCCCTTTGTGTCTGCTGATGTAAATACATTATCACTGTGGCTCCAATTAGACACTTTACATTTAATTTAATTCAAAGCTTTCTCTGTGGATAATTATTTGAGGAGTTAAAGAGATGAGTTATTCCTCTGGGGGCTCAGTTCTTGTCCAGCATATAGTCTCAACTCTAACAGATGTTTTGTCCACAGTGCCAATCTCTAGCAAGGTCAGCTAGCCAAGCACTCCTAATAGCTGATTAAGAACTGTACTGACTTTGAAGATTTTAAAAATTCTATTTCACTTCATGGAGTATAAAATAGAACACATACACTACACACACATGTACATATCCAATATATATGGATATGATTTTTTGAGAGGTTAATGCCCTATTTTAGTGAATGTAATTATACATTATAGTAATATAATATAGTTCTATTGTGAGAAATATAAAGAGATAGGTAGAGAGAGAGAGAGAAATGTTATCTCTATTAGTGAAGAATAGACTGCATGAGGCATGAAGTTGTTTGCTTTTTTATTTGTTTCCATTTGTGTCCACAGTGATCTATGTTATATGTGTTTAAGTAAAACGGTTGTTCAATAAAATCTAGAGAACACGAAGAAAAAAATATCACAAGACTTGCAATTATATGGCTTTAAAATGAACTTACTAAGGTGGTTAGGATTTACCAGGACATTTCTGAATTTCCTGTTATCATTCCTAACTGTTTTGAGAGGCATCGTAGTGGCAGAACAAATTTCTCTGTGGGGTGTAACATCCCAAATGTGGAACAGCAGAAAGGGTTTCCTTTGACTTATCCCCATATGGGATAATTCCAAGAAAACACAGAGCTTCATTTATTTCTCTAAATTTCTTGGATAACATGTAAATTAAGCATCCAAACATTTTATGCTAAAAGTAACATTTCATAAACAACTATGTCTCCTTGGTCTAATTACTTCCTCATGTTAGGATCAAAGGTTTTAAAAATATAACAGCTTCCTTCTTCAGCGCTTTCTTCATCCCCCAGCCCCTTTTACACTCTGACCACTGGGAATTCATTGACTGAAGTGAGCTTTGAAAAACAAGACAAGCAAACATACAAAATTTCTTTTAGAACTTTAAGGATTTTTTAGAGAAGGAAATTACAGAATATGATAATAAAATCCTTCACTAGCTATTCTAGAATTTTATGGAACTATTTTGTTTCTATGAATTTTGTTTTAAAATAGTTCATTTATATCTATAAAGCCTATGATCTTTAAATGAACTAAAATACCCTTTAAAAATCAACAAATTTGACTTAATTTTAAAAAATTACCTGAGCATTGTAGCACACTTTTAATCATAGCGCACAGAAGGCAAAGGCAGATGGATCTTTATGAGTTCATTGTCAACCTGGTCAACCTATCTGTCTTCAATCCATCCAAGTTCATGTAGTAAGACTTGTCTCAAAAGCTAAAAAAAAAAAATTCGTTTTTATTTAGATTTTAAAATAATAAATAAGTTGAAATGCATTTAATATATATATATATTTTTAGAGTTTATCATACCATGTGATGGTCGAATCAACTTAAGTAACATCTATATTGCCAAATGTAGTTATCATATCTATGGCAAAGTCATTTAATAAAAGTTTTTCTATTTTATATTATTTAAATACAAAATTTTACAAATTACATAGAAAATTAGTAAAAATTCTCTGTATTTTGAATTAATAAAACATTTTGTGCATTTATGAACACAAAATGTGACTCTCTACATTCATTTTGTATGATTGGTATCATAATATATTTCTACTGGTTAGCTTTAATTTTTAGGTTTTTTTTTAAAAACATAATCTCACATTTTGTGCTTTTATGAACATGAAATGTCACTATCTACATTGATTTTGTATGATTGTGATCATAATGTATTTCTCCTGGTTAATTTTAATTTTGAGTTTTTTTTAAATATAATCTCACAATCTTTTCTTAACTTTGGCCACCCTCTGGTAACCATATTTTCTTCTCTTATTCATTAGTTGATAATTTTTTCATGGACTCTCAATCCTGGATCTTGAGAAAATGGCTTGAATAAATGTGAAACATCAAGTGTCTCTTCAGTACCCTGGTTTGGCTTTCTTTGGATGTGTATATCCAGTAATGTGCTTGCTTATACCACTTGGTGATTATGCTTTAAAATCAAGGATTCCCATACTGCCCTTCCAAAATTTTAAACTCTATTCTCCAAAATAAAGTATTGAATTCTTATGATTTTCTAACAGTATAAGTTCAGAACATGTGCTATCAGAGGGCCCCATATTTGTAATTTTATTCCAATGTAGTAGAATCTTAGTTACAGATACCATAGTATTAAACTTATACCATCATAGGCACTAGAAATGTAATCTTATATAGATTCTTTTTAAAATTAAGTAAATGCCAACCCAACTACAAGCCTTTTTCTATACAATTATGCCCTGCCTGCAAGATACCCTAGTGCAATGGAGGGGCACAAAGCTATGAGAATGACCAACCAATACTAGATTTGATTTTAGATGCACTCCACAATATGGAACCTATACTGAAGCTGCATGCCCAACGACCTAGCATGAAATCAAATACTACTGTTCTACTAAAGAAATAAAGAAATAAAATGAATCCTAATGACATTCTGCTATAGTTCAGAACCTTGGCCAGTCATTATCAGAGAAGCTTCTTCCTGTACCTAAATGGAAACAAATATGGAGACGTATAGCCATACATTAGGAAGAGAATGAGAGATCTTACAACATTTAGCTCTAAATGAGATTTCTTCATCAAATCACTCCCTTCAGGGGTCAGGAAACACAGTGGTAGAAATAATGGAAGGACCAAAGGGTTTGGAGGGTACCTAGGTAACAAGCTCACCTAAGCAAAGCAGAGTTGATTCACAAACTCACTGAGACTGAGGCAGCATTCACTGGGAGTTCAGGGTCCTGGACCAGATAGCATCTTGGAGATGAAAAAAAAGTAGGCAGACATGCCCATCCCTAACACAGATACCATCTCCAAATGACAACCAGTTGAAAATGAAAATTTAGTTTCCTTCAAGGAAGTCTCACTGGTAGTGGTGGGGATACTCTTAAGGGTAGGCTGCATGCTCAGAAGTAGACGGTCAACGGAAACCGACTCAGTGGCATCTTTGGGGACTCATACTGCTGTGTCAGGGTTTATTCTTGTCGGTGTCTTTCTCTACCTCTGTCTTCCTCTCCCCCTCCTATATTAACCCTGTAGTCTCTTAGAGTAAATATGGTTTACAGTTTTGTGAATTGGGAAATTACTGAGTGGGTCTTTGTGTCTATATCTGTTTCTTGTGTGTTTTCATGGTCTTTTTCTTCTTTTCATTGTGTCCTATCCTAAACTCATTTTATCTAATTATATTTTAGATATGCGTTTTATAAGAATCAGAATGTGGATGGATCTGGATGAGACAGTTGGTATTGAGAAACTGGGAGTATTAGAAATCAGGGAAACTGAAGTTAGAAAATAATGTATAAAACATTCTCTTTTCAATAAAAGAATTTTTATTTTCAATTAAAAAAAGATATATTAGTTTTCCAGTGATCTCATTGAAAAGAATAAAAATTGGGCATGTGAAGCAATAGAAATTTATTTTCAAACAATCCTGATGACAAAGAGTCCAAGATCAATGTTCAGTAATATGTTTTCTTCTGAGGCCTCTTTTTTTTTCATTATGAACATATACCTCACCCGTACACTCACATGCTCTTTTTCATGAAACTCGTACCCAGACTTTCTCCTCTTTTAGTAATAGTAGGTATATGAGTCAGAATCTATTAAACTGAACTCAGTTAAACTTTGTTTTTTCTGTGTCCAGGTGCATTCATTTTATAACCTATAAACTAAATTTCAGTATGAGGATTACAGACACACAATTCAGTATATAACAAAGGAAAGTAAACTTATCACATTATCTTATATTTTAAAGTATAGGATAATATTTTAAAAATTGAAAAGTATGCATAGACCATAGTGAGTAATATTTATTCAAAATTAAAGCTACTTTCCTAAATTAAAACATTAAATATTTTAAATGATAAGTCTTTAGCTAATTGTGTGTGGAACTGAACTCTCTCCTGTAATTCTATCAGCAAGAAGACTGTTTTCTAGCCACTGACTGGGCTTGCTGACAGAATGTACAATATAAATGAAACACACACACACACACACACACACACACACACACACACACACACACACACACACACTGCTGACAAACATTGATCACTGTTTCAGCTTTATTGCTGAAGATACTTCATAATGTCTTCTGCCTGCTCCTTGTCATTTACTCTTTCCAACAGAAAATTGACTTTAAGTTTCTTCAGAGACTACAGTTATTGGAGGAAACATCTGATGGGACCTACTTTACTATTACTAGAAGCAGAATTTCTTCCATAAATTACCATCTCTACTCCTCCATGTATTTAATTATAGGACAATATAGTTATTTTACTAAATTCTTGACTAAAATGGCTCTTGAAAATATGATACATAAAAAGTACCCTCAATCTACTTCCCAAAAACATAGCTAGAAAACATATTTGGTTCATTAATTAATTAAAAATATACCTTCAGCTTACAGTAAGATTGTCTTCAGTCATATTATATGATTTACATACAATATGTGTGACCAAAAGCAATATTCAAATAAGTATTTGCCATGAGAAAATAATTAGCAGTTTATTAGATAGTCATACATGTTTTTAAAAACCAATTAAAATGACAATATTTACATTTTAATGTATTAGTTTCTCTTCTAATGTGCAATACTTAGCAGCATTTTGGACACCTTTAGGAAACATAAAACAACGTTATATCATGTACCTGAAAGTGCCTTTGACACAAAAAAGTATGTTTGTATAAAGTCATATAATGTTAAAGAATTACCTCATACTCAAGTATAAGTATATGTTTTGATTGTATTGGACTTAGTACAGTACTCTAATAATGATTTTCCCAAATTAATACATACTAACTTTATCACTAATTTTCATAAAATACATAGTAATAAAAATTATAAGTAAATTTATTTTTTCTTTGTTGACAACTCAGAGGGTAAACAAAACAGCCTAAACAGTATTTAGGAAAGGGTCTCCTGTAGGGATGAAAATTGAAGATAAATTACAACGGCAAAGACTCAGCACATTAGATGTAAAAATTCTCATGTGAATGGTAAATGAAGGACTAAAGTAACCATATTTTCTCTCCAACATAGGAAATTTAATCTGTAAAAATTAATGACAAAGCAAAAGTATTATAGACTAGATAAAGGAAAAGTGGTTATAAAACTAGGCATTTGGCCAATCATGACTATAGTCTAATTCTACAAATATGTTTTAAAGTTAAGACTGTCAGCTTGAACTTGAACCTAATTACCAGAATTATGAAATCTGTTAAGGAGCCAACAACCCCTGAATCACTGGATATTCTCATATTAAGGGCTGTACAGTTGCCAAAACCTTAGAACACTCTATCGAAATTTTGTACTTAATTGCATTCACACTACAAGGATGTTAATAACAAAGACAAAAATCTTACACATTTGTTTTTATATTTATTTATTTATTGTTCTGGTTTGGGGTTGGCATTAAAAACTGATATCTCCAGCAAGCATTTTGGAAAGACATGGTCTAAAGGACAGAGTAAATTCATCACAATTTAAAGTCAGAAATTTTTTAGACACTTTTTACAAAGTAACAGTTGGAGATGCATGTGAAGCAATTGTCAGCTTTATTAAAGGATTTACTGATAGATGATATGTAGTACGAGGTTTCTGGCCCAGACTTTTGGGCCTAACCTCAAAGTTTAGGTCCACAGACCCGCAGACCCACAGTCCCACAGTCCCACAGAGACACACAGAGGCTTACTATAGTTTTATGCTGATCAGCCTTAGGCCCAGGCATATAGCTTGCTAACTCTCTAACCTTAAGCTATCCCATGTCTCTTGTTCAGCCATGTGGCTCGGTACCTTTCTTTAGAGCTGCATGGTTGTCCTCTGCATCCTGCAGCTTCTCTCTGGTGCTCTGTCTGGCATTCTGCTCTCAGAGATTTTCTTAGTCTGGTAGTGCCGCCTACACTTCCTGCTTGCCTTTGGCCAATCAGCTCTTTTTATTAAACCAGTGGTTGGGACAATTATTTAAAATGAAACAACACAACCTCCCACATATCCCCTTTTCTCTTCTTAAAACAAAAAGAACTCCAAATCTAATATTCTTTTCCCCCCTTATCTGTAACAACCTATAAACAATACTGTAAATAAACACAAACATCCATAATCCATGTTTTGGGAATGTGGGAGTCGTTCTCTATGCTACTTCCTGCTGAATGGGGCGCCGACAATCTCATGGGAATCCAAAGAAAAATGTAGGATTATGTAGAGTTCTTTAGTGGAATAGTCTGTAAGGCTGGGTCCTCTCAGCCAGTCTCCTTGAAATTGTTTTGGATTCAGAGCTCTGGAACTTCAACAGAGGTTCTCTGAAATGCTGAATCATCTGGTCCATCCATTTTCATTGGAGATATTTCAGGTGGTCTTCCTTTATCAAACTTTATGTTCTTTATCCAGAAATAAATCCACAGCTTCTCATTTTCTGTGAAAATAAAAGGAAAACCTCTTCTCCAAAATAGCATATCTTTGCATTTCAATTTTAACTTAAACTCATTTACAAAATATATTCCTTGAATTAATCCAACAGCATTTATAGTCAACTGTCTTTTAGCAGCTTTTACTAAGTCATTTTCAGTCAATAAACTTAAAGATAAGACAATAACATACAGTATCCAGACATTCTTTGTATCTTCCATTTTTCCGTGGCTTATTTATTTATTTATTTATTTATTTATTTATTTATTTTACTTTATTTCTTTTTTAAACGATTTCTCTAACCTTTCTTTTCTTTCTCTAAGCCTATGTATATATATTTTCAACACACTCTAAACCACTTAGACATTTTACAAAAAAACTGTCTTTACTGTATATTTATTTCTTAACTTTTTCTGTTTCTGACCACACCTTTAATCTGCCACTATCTCTGACTGTCTCTGACCACACCTTTGCTTGGCTAGGATGATTGACTACCCAGATCCTTCTATTTCTTCTGTTTCTTAACACACCTTTAATCTGCCAGGATTAAAGGCTGGTATGATGGGTGGATGGCTCCACCCAACTCCTAGTTTAATTTTATAGAATTTATCTTTTTAATCCAGGTAGTCTGGGAATTTTAGTGTCCCTATAATTATCAAGTAAAGCTTTGCCATCTGCTGCTCATTAACTCCATTTAAGTGTTAGGTAGCAGGGCCTCTTTAAAGACTCACAAGTGTTTTGCTTCTAATGCTGAATCAGGAAGCTTCTCTAAAACCAAGCCACAGTTTGCCTCCGGCAAACAGAGCTGATCCAAGAAAACACTGCTACTAGAAAGCCATCTTTGATTCTGTTCCCTTTTTCTCCTTATGAACAGAAACCTTAAATAAATCATTTACAACCTTTTGCTTACATCTAGGCTCTCGTGAGACTTCAGGAATGAGCCATTTTACACCTTAAGCTGCACTCCAAAAGCCCGCCATTGTAGCTCAAGCCCACAGGCCTCACCAGGGTGTCTCTGTACCACGGCTCATGTGGAAGACACAATTCAGAGGCTGTTTGGACTCTAGACCATTTTTTAAGCTTTCTGTGGCTTTATTTGGGAATATTTGCCACACGTTGGGCTGCCATTTGTAGTATGAGGTTTCTGGCCCAGACTTTTGGGCCTAACCTCAAAGTTTAGGTCCACAGACCCGCAGACCCACAGTCCCACAGTCCCACAGAGACACACAGAGGCTTACTATAGTTTTATGCTGATCAGCCTTAGGCCCAGGCATATAGCTTGCTAACTCTCTATCCTTAAGCTATCCCATGTCTCTTGTTCAGCCATGTGGCTCGGTACCTTTCTTTAGAGCTGCATGGTTGTCCTCTGCATCCTGCAGCTTCTCTCTGGTGCTCTGTCTGGCATTCTGCTCTCAGAGATTTTCTTAGTCTGGTAGTGCCGCCTACACTTCCTGCTTGCCTTTGGCCAATCAGCTCTTTTTATTAAACCAGTGGTTGGGACAATTATTTAAAATGAAACAACACAACCTCCCACAATGATAAATTGGGGTTTGATTTTTAGTAGAGTATTTCTTTTTAGAGTCATTGGAATTGCCCCATAGAGGTAGAATATCACTAATGCTTTTAATTTCAGAATTTCACACCATTGAATATTGTCTTGGTCTCCAACATAAAAATGATCTTACTAAAAATAACCCACCATTTCAATACACCTAAGTACATCTCTGTTTCTTGGTCACCGGAGCACTGTGAGGCATGGGTGCTTTCTCCTTGAGTGGGACCTAGGTAAAATCAGACATCACTTGGCTGCTCAAAGAAGTTCTGTTCCTACATTACCCTAGCATATTTTGTAGGCAGGACAGATTGTATTTGGGTTTTAGTTGGATTGGTGTCCGTGATTGTCTTTCAATAAATCTGCTGAGTACCTCCCAACACGAAAGAGACTAGAACATAGAGACTACATACTCACCAAGTCAATTCTCAATGTTCAATGAGTTGTGTGGATATTGTTCTTGGCAATTTGGTCCAACACTCAGTTTGAGGAAAGCAACTCTGTCTTAGCAAGAGCCAGGGTTGTTTGGGGATTAAAATGTAAACACCTTGGCCAACAACTCAATTGAATGCAACTTAATACTTCTACTGAAAGCTTCTCTTCGCTATAAGAGATGGCCAGTTGGCTCCATATCCCCCATTACTGGGAGTCCTCATTAGGATCACCTTCATAGACCCTGGGAAATTTCTGCTGAACTAGGTTTGCACACCATCATACAAATGACCTCCTCCTAGCTCCTGCTGTGTGTCCTCTTCTATCTGGTTCAATGTATCTTGATTTATGTTGAGGTCTAAAATCTTTCAGTTTTGCACAGCATAATATATATGGATTTATTTACATTATTCCACATATAAAAATTTAGGTAGAACCGCACAATTTTTTAACATACTATCTTTTTCCAGGTTATTTTTTATTTTTGTCTTATTTCTCCTCAAAAATTATGTGTACATAGGTATGTAAACTTATGTTTTAATTTTCAGTTGGAGTCTATTTTTATGCTAATAATATTCATGTTTTCTTTCTTTTTTTTGACTTTCTTCTTTGTGTTTCTTCTTTTTTATTTAATTTTTTTAAAAAACATACCTACCACTGTTTCCCTTCTCTCCCCTCTTCAAAACTATTGCTCAGTTTCCCCCGTCCCATCCATTCCTCCGAGATGGTAAGAACTCCCAGGGTGAGTTAATGAAGCCTGGCATAGCCAGTTGAGGTAGGACCAAGTCCCTTCCCCAAGCATCGAGTCTGAGCAAGTTGTTCCTCTGTAGGGAATGGATGAAGCCAGTTCATGCAACAGGAATAAATTCTGATCCCATTGCTGGAGGCTACACAAAATGCTCACACCACCTGATTATCATCAACATTAAGAGGACTAAGTTCAGTCCCATGCATGTTCCCTAGCTGTCGGTGCAGAGTCAGTGATCTCTGAATAGCTTGGATCAGCCATCTCTGTGGGTCTCCTCATCATGATTTTGAACACTTTGTTCATATAATTCCTCCTCCCTCTCTTCAGCTGTATTGGGAGCTTGAGTCAGTGCTTAGCTGTGGATCTCTGCAGAAGCTTTCAACAGGTGTTGGATGAAGTTTCTATAATGACAATTAGGTTGGTTATCAATTTGATGAAAGGGGAAGACCAGTTCAGGCCCCCTCTCCACTACTACTTGGAGTCTTAGCTGGGGTCATCTTTGTGGATTCTTGAGTATTTCCCTAGTATCAGGTTTCTCTTTAACCCCAAAGTGGCACTTTCTATCAAGATATCTATTTTGTTGTTCTTCCCCTATGTGCCTGCCCAAATCCCGCCATCTCATTTCTTCATGTTTTCTTTCCATCTCTCCTTATATCCTCTTCTTTATGGCCCCAAATTACTCAGGACATCTTATCTATTTCCCCAATTCAGAAGGATCTATGAATGTTTCTTTTAGGTTCTTCCTTTTTACCTAGCTGCCCCGGGATTGTGGATTGTAGCTTAGTTATCCTTTGCTTTATGTTTAAAATCTACTTTATGAGTGAGTACATAGCATGTTTCTCTTCCTGGGTTTGTGTTATCTTACTCAAGATATTTTTTTTCCTAGTTACATCCATTTGTCTGCAAATTTCATGATGCCATTTTTTTTTTAACTGCTATATCTCCATTGTGTAAATGTATGGTATTTTTAAAATTTATTCTTCAGCTACAGGCCATCAAGTTTTCTTTCAGGTTCTGGCTAATTTGAATAATGCTGCTATGAGCAAAGTTGAACAAATGTCCTTGAGGTAAGAATATGCATCCTTTAGGTAGATGCCCAAGAATGTATTGTTGAGTCATGAGGTAGATTGACTCCCAGTTTTCTGAGAATCTACTGTACTGATTTCCAAAGTGGCTGTATGTGTTTACATTCTCACCAGCAATGATGGAGTGTTCTCCTGACTCCACATCCTCTCCAGCATAAGCTGTTATCAGTGTTTTTGATTTTAGCCATTCTGACAGGTGTAAGATAGTATTCCTGAGTTGTTTTGATATACATTTCCCTGATGATACCGATGTTGAGCAATTCTCTAAGTTTATTTAGACCATTTGAGATTCTTCTGTTGAGAATTCTCTATACCTTGCCTAAAATTTAAATCCAAGTAGATCCAAGACCATAACATAAATCTATTTACGCTGAACCTAATAGGAAAAAAGTGGGAAATAGCCTTGAATGCATTGACACGGGTGACTACTTCCTAATTTACACCAGTGGCACAGACACTGAAAGTAACAATAATAAATGTGACTTCCTGAAACTGAGAAGCTTTAAGGCAAAAGCCATGGTCAATAAGACAAAACAACAGTCTAAAGAATAGAAAAAGATCACCTACCTTACATCATACAGAAGACTGATCTACAAAATATATAAAGAACCTAAGAAACTAGAGGTCAAAAAAACCCTAAAGAATTCAATTAAAAATGAGGTGCAGAGATAACATGCAGTTTTTAATACATAGCTCTGTAGATCTACTTGAAATTAGAAATGGTAGGACATACAGGAATTGATTTATTGGTCAGGATCACTTTAGTTCTGAGTTTTATGTTTTTCTATATGAAGCTGAGAATTGTCTATTGACGTGTCTAAAGAATTGTGTAGGGGTATTGTTATTTCAGGGTAAATAATTGTCCCACCCACTGGTTTAATAAAAAGTGCTGATTGGCCAAAGGCAGGCAGGAAGTGTGGGCGGGGCTACCAAACTAAGAAAATCTCTGAGAGCAGAAGGCCAGAGAGAATGCCTCTGCCGCAAGAAGCAGGGGACAACGATGCTGCTCTAAAGAAAGGTACCGAGCCGCATGGCTAAACAGGAAGAATCATGGGGTAGATGAAGGGTACAGAGTAAGCAAGTTAGTTATATGCCTGCCCCTGAGGCTGATCAGCCAAAAACTATTGAAAGCATCTGTGTGTCTCTGTGGGACTGCAGGATTGCAAGATGGCGGGTCTGTGGGTATGCTGGTCTGTAGGCCTAGACCTTAAGGTTAGGCCCGAAAGTCCAGGCCAGAAACCTCCTACTACAAATGGCAGCCCAACGTGGGTAAAATGTACCCACATAAAGCCATAGAAAGCTTAAAAAACAGTCTAGAGCACAGGAACTGAAGCCCACAGCAGCTTCCGAGTTGTGTCTCTGAAGTGGCCCGTGGTAAAGAGACTGAGTGGTATATGGGATTAAATTATAAAATGGTGTGTTTGCTACATGCAACTTAAGGTGAACAAGGCCAGTTCCTGAGTCTAAATGTAAGCAAAGAGCTCTGTATGGTGGATTTAAGGTTTCTATTAGTAAGGACAAAAAGAGAATAGAATCAAAAATGGCTTCTTAATGTCGATGTTTTCTTGGATCAGCTCTGTTTGCCAGAGGCAAACTGAAGCTTGGCTTTTTTTTAAGATAAGCTTCCTGACTCAGCCTTAGAGGTAAAACACTTGTGAGTCTTTTAAGAAGCCCTACTTCCTAATACTTAAATGGAGTTAATGAGCAGCAGATGGCAAAGTTTTACTTGGTAATTATGTGGACCCTAAAATTCCTCAGAGTACCTGGGTTAAAAAGATTAATTCTATGAGCCATCCACCCATCCTACCAACCTTTAATCCTGGCAGATTAAAGGTGTGTTCAGAAATTGAAGTAGAAGAATTCTTGGCAGATTAAAGGTATGGTCAGAAATAGAAAGAAATAGAAGAATCTGGGTGGAGTCGATCACCCTAGCCTAGCAAAGGTATGGTCAGAGACAGAAAAAGTTAAGAAATAAATATACAGTAAAGACAGTTTTTTTGTAAAAAAAAAAAAAAAAAAAAAAGTCTAAGTGGTTTAGAGTGTGTTGAAAATATAGATACACAGGCTTAGAGAGAGAAGAGAAAAGGTAGTAAAAGCCTTTAGAAAAGAAATAGAGTTAAATAAATAAATAAATAACAAGCCACTTTAAGATGGAAAATGCAAAGAATGTCCGGATACTGTATAGTATTGTCTTATCTTTAAGCTTCTTGACTGAAAATGACTTAGTAAAAACTAAAAGACAGTTGATTATAAATGCTGTTGATTTAATTCAACCTATATATTTTGTAAATGAGTTGACATTAAAATTGAAATCCAAAGATATACTACTTTGGAGAAGAGGTTTTCTTTTTATTTCCACAGAAAATGAGAAGCTGTGGATTTATTCCTGGCTAAAGAACATAAAGTTTGATAGAGGAAGACCCCCTGAAAAATCTCCAATGGAAATGGATGGCCTAGATGATTCAGCATTTCAGAGCACCTCTGTTGAAGTTTCCAGAGCTCTGTATCCAGAACAGTTTCAAGGAGACTGGCTGAGATGACCCAGCCTTACAGACTACTCTACAAAAGACTTGTGCATAATCCTACATTTTTCTTTGGATTCCCATGAGATTGTCGTCATCCCCATTCAGCAGGAAGTAGCCTAGAGAACGACGCCCACATTCCCAAAACATGGATTATGGATGTTTGTGTTTATTTACAGTGTTGTTTATAAGTTGTTATAGATAAGGGGGAAAGAATATTAGATTTGGAGTTCTATTTGCTTTAAAAGGAGAAAAGGGGATATGTAGAGGTATTGTGTTGTTTCATGGTAAATAATTGTCCCACCCACTGGTTTAAAAAAGCGCTGATTGGCCAAAGGCAGGCAGGAAGTGTGGGTGGGGCTACCAGACTAAGAAACCTCCTACTACAGAATTGTATTAAGATTTTTATGGTGATTGCATTGAATTTGCAGATCTCTTTTGTTAAGATGAGCATTTTTACTTTGACTCAAGAGCGTTGAAAAGCTTTCCATCACCTGATGTCTTCCTCAGTTTCCTTATATAACTTGAGCTTTTATTTACAAGACTTTTACTTGCCTAGCTAAGGTTACCCCAAGATATTTTATATTATTTGAGGCTATTGTGGAAGTTTCTATTTCCTGGGTTTCTTTTTTAGTCTGTTTCTCATTTATATATAGGAGGGCTACTGATTTTATTTGCTTAATCTTGTATCCAACCACTTTACCAGAAGTATTTATCAGGTGTATGAGTTCCCTGGTATAATTTTTAGGATTACTTTTATATACTATTAGACTACCTGTAAATAATGATACTTGACTCCCCCCTTTCTAATTTGTATTATTATATACTTTAGCTGTCTATTTGCCCTAGACAGAAATTAAAGTACTATGTTGAATGGTTATGGAGAGAGTAGACAACTTTGTCTTTTTCTTGATTCCAGTGGAATTTATATGAGTTTCTCACTGTTTAAGTTGATGCTGGAGACTGGCTTGCTGTAAATCGCCTTTATTATTTTTGGGTGTGTCCCTTGTATCCCTTTTATCTCTAGAAATTTTATTTTGAAGGACTGTTGGATTTTGACAAAGGTCTTTTCTATATATAATGAGATGATCATGTGGTTTTATTTTTATTTCAATTTGTTTATAAGGTGGATTAATTTTACCAATATTTATACGTTGAACCATTCCTGAATCTCTGGGATAAAACCTATTTGATCATGGTGGATGATCTTTTGATAATTTTTTTTTGTTTCAGTTTCCCAGTATTTTATTGAGCATTTTGCAACTAGTTCATAAGGGAAATTGTTCTATAATTCTTTTGGTTGAGTCTTTATGTGGTTTGGCTATCAGGGTAACTGTAAGTTATAGAATAAATTTGGCAATGCTCCTTCTGTTCTATATTGTGTAATAATCTGAGAAGTATTGGAGTTAGCTCTGCTTTGAAAGTCTGGTAGAATTCTACACTAAAATTATCTGGTTCTAGGTTTTCTTCATTGTCTTTCCTTTTTTGGTAGGAGGCTTTCAATGACTGTTTCTATTTCACTAGAAGTCACAGGTTTTTAAAAATGTTTACAAGATCTTGATTTAATTTGGTACCTATACAGGAAATAATATTTTTTTTTAAATTTTCCAATAAAGTGTAGAATAGGTTTTTGAAGTATGTCCTTATGATTTCCTGGATTTCTTCACTCTCTCTTCTTATGTCCCTCTTTCATTTCTGATTTTGTTGACTTGGATATTCTTTCTCTGCCTTTTAGTTAGTCTGGATAAGAATGTGTCTTTTTGATTTTCTCAAAGAACTCATAGAACCAACATTTGTTTAATTGATTTTTTTTTTTATATTTTTGTAATTGTCTTGATTTCAGCCATCAGCTTGATTGTTTCTTGGCATCTACTCCCCCTGGATGTCCTATTAATTTGCTAGTATGCAATTTCTCCATTTTTTTTTTAAATGAAGGCACTTAGTAACATGAATTTTCTTCTAAGGATCCTTTACTTAAATCTCATAGGTTTGAGCATACTGTGTATTAATTTTCATTGAATTGTAGAAAGTGCTTAATTCCATTTTTTACTTATTTCTTGTCCAATTTTTTATTCAGTAGAGAGTTGTTTGCTTGGTTTTCATGAGCCTGGAATCTCTCTTTTGTTTCTGTCCTTGTTAATATTCAGCTTTCATGCATGGGGATCTACAGAGCTGGGGATGTGTAGTCTGGATTGTAATTGATCTTATAATTAAAACCTAGAGCCAGATACCAGGTAAATCCTAAAGGATCAGAGAGACAAAGGGACCAACCAGTAGAGAGAGTTCTTACCACTGAATCCTCTGGTTAAAAAGGCCTGAGCTCCTGTCTTCTCTTATTTCTCTCTCTGTTCCTATCTCAACCTCTCTAGTGATGGGATTAAGGGCATGTGCCTCCCAAGTACTGGGATCAAAAGCATTTGATCCCAAGTGCTGAGAATAAAGATGTGGGCCACCACTGCCTGACCTCTGTGACTAACTATTGGCTATCTCTTCCTTCTGATTTTCAGGCAAGCTTTTATCACCCCGGGGATGTCCAGGGTTGTTGGATCTCAGAGGCAGTAGGAAACTTGTGTTTGCTTTCAGCCTACTTGTCCTGGGAAGAGTGGCCCTGGTGTTATAAGGTGATGCCTTCTAGAAATGGGGGCTGGGACAATGCAAGAAATAGGGTTAGGAATGCGAGGAGGGCATGGCCACTATAGGATCCACTGACAGTGTGGGCAGGCTGTAATGGAGGCTGCAGCTTGATCCCTTGCTGAGCTAGGGATGCAACAGGAAGATTGGATCTGAGGGAACAGAGAGGGAAGAAGTTCTAGAGGTAGCCTACCCTGTCTTCTAAGGACTGACTTATGTTGGAGCAGGAGTATCAGTTGCAGTTGAGGCTCAAATATAGGGACCAGAGATAGTAGAGTTAGGGAGATTGAGAGGGATTTGATCTGTGGGATCCATAGGAAATCTGGGCATGGAGAAAGGAAAGCTGCAGCTAGTTTTCTACTGGAGAGCTAGGGGAGAGATTAGAAGATTGGGTCTGGGGAACAAAAAGAGGAAATTCTTAACTATTTTTACAGACTCATTTTTGCTCTAGATCAAAGTGTTTCTCCGTATGTTCCACTCAGATCTTTTCAATGTGTGTACTTTTTATCTTTACTTCTCCTGTAAACAGTAGAAAGAAATTAGTCAAACTGGATGAGTATAATAAAAACCCAGTCATTATTTTTCTCAAATATTACTGTACCTCTTATTTTGCTTTACTTCTTATTCACCTTTACTTGTGGTGTTAGTAGCTTTTTTGTTGAGGGGCTAAAATGCCATGACCAAAACAACTTAAGGATGAAAGCATGTTTTAGCCGATGGCTCCTGAGTGTGTAAGGTTGGGAAAAGCAGGGCACAAGGACCAGAGAAGGAGACTAGCAGATTACATTTACTCCACACACAGGTAGCAGAGAGAGGGGGGCGGGGAGAAGAAGGGAGGGAGGGAGCTAAAAAAAGATAAAGACGTGCTTCCTCTAAGACGGTTGTATACCCTAAAAATTTTATAGCCCTTCCAAACAGCATTACCAACAAGGAACAAGTATACAAATAATTGAGCAATTGGACTACATTTTTTCACTCAAACTACCACACATGTGTTAGGATTTTGTGCATATTTTGATATGGTTCAGATTTGCACAGTTATCTGGCAGCAGATTTCTATGCATGAATGTGGGAATGCAGGAAGGGAGCAGAAGGCAGCGGTGGATAGCAAGAGATGCTGAAGCCATTTCTACGCAAAAAAAAAGAGCTTTATTGTCAGATGAATATGATTATGATTAACAGAAGAAGCAGAGAAGGAAAGAGAAAGAGAAAAGAGGAAGGGAAGAAGGAGAGGGGAATGGGGGAGCTCCCAAGAGAAGATGAAGGGAGAGAGGGAGATGCTCGTGGAAACCTTGCTCTAAGTGGGCCTGGTTGTCAGAGCTCAGCGGAGGGCATGGCTTTAGAGGCTAACAACGTGTACATTAGGATTCTCATTCTCCACATTATTAGATTTCTCTCATCTGTTTCAGCAAACTGTTTCTGCAGTGACACACAGGTATCTAACAAAGGCATTAAACCTATCACTGAAGAAGTTCTGCTCCAGTTTTATTTGATTTTCCATATCTGAATCTTACATATCTTTCTAGAATCTATATATGTGCTTTATTTAATGTCCTTACACTCTCTAAGAGGAGAAAAATAGCTAGCTAGCCCTGTGATTCTCTTTGTTGTGATAGATATGTATCTTGACACAGATTGAGCCAGACACCCAAGAAGAAACATGTAAGGAACACAAGTGAGCCACGGGCCACGTGGCAGACAGATTAATGAGAATGGGTTGATTTAAGATGAAAGAGCTAGCTAGCAATGTGCCCGAGCCATAGGCCAAACAGCATGAAGTTGATATAAGTGTCTGAGTCACTTTGGAGGCCTAAGCAGCAGCGGGCAGCTAAGCAGTCTGGGAGGGCAGGTCTGTGGGTCTGGACCTCTGGTAGGAGTCTGGAAACTTTAATGTAACAGTAATGATCTGAAATAAATGTATTTCTACTTTATTTTCTCATCTCAGAGGATCCCCTGTTATTCCTCACTTGTCCGTGTTCCAAGATAATCCAATGTATTTTTTACTGTTATATTGCAAGTTAATTTTAGTTAATTTAGGATATCAAAATAAATCATTTTAACTTTCTTTTATGTCAACATTATTTTATTATGTAGTTCCAAGTTTTTGACATATGTAAATGTAAATATAAAATTATATACCAGGTTTTTAACACTTTTTCTAGTTTATGCATTAGGAAATGCAAGTTTTACTTTATGATTTTAACTTCATCCTATATTTTTAATTAAAATGCGATATATCAGTCTCCCTTTGACTTTCCTTCCAAGTGCCCTAACTCCAGTTCCTTTCATGTGCTCCCAATCTCTTAACTGATTACCTATTTTCTTTGACTACTTTTACATATATATGTATGCACACCCACACACCCACATAGACAAAGCTATATAAATACAATATTCTGAATGAATAAGCCTGTATTTTTCAACCTTGAAGGACAATTTCTCCATATATAATTATAGAAAAGGCATCTTGATATGTTAAATATTTTATCTCCCTCTCTTCTTGTAGTCCTGGCTTCTGGTAAGCTTAGAATGTTATTTGCATGTATGATCTTGTGTAGGTAAAACCCTTTTTTATCCGAGATTATTTCAAGATTGTCATAATCTATTTTGACAAACATGAGTGACTATTTCAAAATCTAAGCCAAACACAGACAACTTCATCTAAGAAAACTATTTTGGGAACATAGAAATGTCCTTCATTTAAAGCTAGCTTTTTCTTCTAGAGATAAAATTAGTACTATTTTAACAACCCAGCTGAGGATGCCACATTCATGCTAAAACAGAAAGTCATGAGGAAATACCTTAGGTCCTTCTAGATACCAAAGATTTACTACATAAACAGTGTGCATTTAGATACTTCTTTTATTGATTCAGAGTAGCTAGCTAATTGCTAACATGGCTACAACAGTTTTAGAACTTATACTTAACCTCCCTAGATCACCAGTCTCTATATCTTATTTTTATTGTTGAATGAACTGTGAGGGCTGAACAGAGGCCCAGGAGACTTAGAAACAATATTATGTCCTGAGAAAGGTATGTTTCTAAGATGGAAGATTCTGACTTGATATGATTAAATGTGAGGTTGAACTTTTGAGCTCCAGCAGCACTTAGTTTTCTTTAGAAACAAAACATCTACATCATTTATAGGGCTTGTGTTGGAGATATCAATTGGACAACACACAGTCAGGTATTCTTTGCATGTTGAATAATTGTGGTTTTCTCCACAGCCTTTGTTCCAAAAAGTAGCTTCTAGACTGGGGCAGAAAAGGTCTGTAGGAATAAAGATGTTGATTTGAAATGAAGTTAGGAATTATACTGCCTAAGGAATGGGCCAGTAGTAGCAATCGGTGGCTTCTGAGAGAGGGAGAATTAATCTCCTCCTAGGATGAGCCCACTAATAAGTTATAAAATCCCAAGTGGTCAGCCCTAAACACATATGCATACAAGTAATACTAAATGGAAACAGAAAAGTGTGTGTGCACGTCTGTTTTAGATGCTTTCATTTTCAATGTAAATTAATTGCATAGGAATAGTCAACACACACGCATATATAACAACAATAAGAAATCATGAATTTGAAAGGTGGTGTAGTGGACACAGGAGGCACTGAGTGGAAGATGTAAGCATGATACTTGTCTTAGTTAGGGTTTCTATTGCTATGAAGAGACCAGGACCAGTACTCTACTTATAGAGGAAAACATTCAATGGAGGTGGCAGCTTCCAGTTTCAGAGGTTTTGTCCACTATCATCATGATGGAAGCACAGTGATGGCTGGCAGCATAGTAGCAGACATGGTGCTAGGGAGGTAGCTAAGAGCTCTTCATCTTGGCTTTCAGACAACAGGAAGTGGTCTGTCTCATCTGGTGAGACCTAAGCACAGCACATGTGAGACCTCAAAGCCCCCTCCTCCAATAAGACCACACCTACTCCATCGTGGCCAAACACTTTGAGGGGCCATTATTTTTTTTAAATCATCACACTACCTAAATATGAAAACTCTGAAATCTTGTGACTTGAGAGATGGCTCTGTGGCTAAAAACCCTCGCTGCTTTCCACAGGATTTGCATTCAGTTGCCAGCATCCATATTGATAGGATTACAGTAGTCTAAAATTACAATTTCAGGAAATCTGATGCTCTCTTTTGATTTCCACAGAAATTTCTATGAACATGGTACACAAAATAGTACTCAGGCTCACACTTATACACATTAAATAAAAATAAGTAAACTTTTAAAAATGTAGATTGTGAATGAATCTATTTACTTAATGATAGAACGTACAAACATGAATACTGAAGTAAATTAGTAGTATGGTCATTACTTTCAATAAATTGGGTGAGTTTATAAGTATATTAATACTTGTTTGAATGAGATCACGCAAATTTATGGAGAAAATACATTTCTTTTCATTGTTTCCTAATAACATCTGTGAAGCTCTAAATAAATTTGGACTTAAAATATCAGTTGATCGTATGTTTTGTAGTTGACACATTATGTGAACTATAAGTACATTAATGGATAAGAGAAATGATAAAGACAAAAGAACTTTGAATAAATATGAAAATGTAATTAAATCAAATATTGTGAGTGGTAAAACGTTTCAGTTTCTTAGTAAAAATGACACAGAAAAAATCAACACAAAAGCAGGAAAACAGGATATTACACTCAGAAATCTCATTTGAATACCCTTTAATCTTTTTTCTGGGCTTGGAAAAGCAACTGAGGTTCTTAGGATAATAAATATCCTTTTTGGTTGCACATAAAAATAGCTACTTTTTCTTTCTGTATCTTATTTAGCTTCCCTCTTCATCAAACAGAAGATCAACAGTGTATATGAGACAAGTTTCTTTCAATTTTAAATTTTATTTAAAAACTGATTGCTTTTACAAAGACATTTAAGGCATTTACTATCAAGTTAATTGACTTTTAAATATGAATTTATGAGTTTGTTCATACCTGTAATGTAGAAAGTTCATACTAAATTAATAGTGAGCATATATTCTTTAAAATCAAAATAAATACAGAACTTTCAAACTCAGTTACTAGAAAGACCAGAATGAACTCTAGTTTTTCTTGAAGACTTAGAATGTTTAAACAATGAACAAACAAGTCAAACTTCCAACACCAACACTTATGTATCTAAATTATTCATATAAAATTCAAATATGAATTCTAAGCAAAATAGTCCATCCTTCCACAAAAGATGTCAAAAAATGAGTTAACTTTGCTTCTGAATTTTTACTTGAATATTTGAATTTAAATTTTGCTCCATTTGGACAAAGTACTTTGATGTTCCATTTTGGTAGCAAGAAAACATTTGCATGTGTTTCCACAGGAAGAAACCACAAATAAAGTAATTCTCTAAAAGAGAAAAAGAAAGCTAAACTAAACCCTTTTATGAAAAGATCTAAGTGCATTATTAATTTGCATAAGCAGAGAGAGTAAATGGGCATTAACAAAAGTGTTGTATAAGCTTATGGAGCTTGAAATAAATAACTGGAATTTTAAAGTTCTAATATTGATATGAGATTATCAACTTTATTCATCAGAAGTTAATAATGTCCTACTTAATGATATTTTAGTTTTTTGAAATCTATGTATCTAAGAACATGTAAGCGACAGCTTTTATTCCTTATTATACTTCATATTAGATCATGAGGAAAAAGACAATTTTTGACAAATGGTTTTAAATTCCACCAATGAACAAAAGTCTGTTGCATTTACAATTATATATCTTAAATTATAAAGTCTTATGTTTTCCAAATCATAAAATATCTATCATTTTAATATCTATAATAAAATTATCAAATGGGTTGGATCCTTTGTTTATAGAAAACACTTGATTTCTCTACTGATGGATCTATACAGAAAGTAAAATTGCAATTGTATGGCAATTTGGAGAGTTTGAATTAATAGGAAATAAACATTGAATATGTAATTGAAACAAATGCTTTTTAATTATAGCTGCTATTGAATTATTATTACATAGTCGCGCATATTTTAAAAAATTTTACAGGGCACATGCATTCAGTCAAGCCTGAGCATTCCTTAACTAATAAGTGAGGATTGTCTTTTACATGTAACAGCAAATATTTGTGAAGTAATTGGACAATCAAATGAATGAACTGGCTAAACCTAGTTATGCTATCTTGGACTTTTAAAATAGTAATGAAAACTTAAACTACCTATTGAAACCAAATGGTAATTTCATTTCTAAGCATTTACAGAAACAAATATGTTTTATTCTTAATTTTTCTGCAAAATCATAATACATGTAATATGCAATATATTTACACATATATTATGTGCAATATATATTTACATATATTACTTTCCCATAATATACTGTAATGAGGAAAAGCAGATATGAACAGTAGAAATACTACTTGAACACATATTTACAAAAGTCTGTGAAAACAAACTGGATTATGGTATTCAAATCTATTTTTCTCTTTTGTGTAAAAAAAATTAAAAATAAAAATGGGTTAGCCATCAACTGAAATTTTTACTTATCTGTACTCTGTCTGGTTGGAATTTTTGGCCAATTTACAGTGGACAGAGTTATATGAGTTTTTAAAAGCAAATAAAGAATGTAATCTTATACTAAAGAAAAAGTGGAGGTAGGAAAGAATTCTGTTATATAAGCACAAAATGTCTTTGCCATGTGGAAAGTTTCCAGAGTGATAAAGAATACCAACTCCTAAAGTGATATAAATATTTTGCATGTGCATGCAGTCCATTTCTATACCAGTGCCAATGCAGTTTGGCTCACAGTAAGGAGGTCAAAGGAGAGAGGAGTCTGAAATCCTAAACCACCGTTTTCAGCAGTATTTTGGCTCTGTCAGCAGTAGGCTATACAATTGGGAAGACACTTTCTATTTATTTGTTCATATTTGTGGGGTTTTTTGCAATCAGCTCTATAATACATATTGCCAGATTTGGACAGACACATATGGATTTTCCAGACAAGCTAATAGACTGACATTCTTTTTTACCAGCATGCTTTCAGTACTTCCTCACCCTGATGAAGAGGATGATTTACTTCTATGTGGCTTGAAAATAGTGACCACAGTGTACCAGAGGATTGGTCAGCCTCAATTTATTTCCTAAAATGTTTTTCCTTCAGCTTCAGTTCCTACTTGGTAAAACAAAATAACATTACAGTAAGCAGAGCTCACTTATAAACAGGAAGTTTAAAACCAATGTTTCAGTATACGATCTCTTTCTAGAATTTTAAATGTTGGAATAATTCAGTCATCAAACTTGCTCCAATTTGTATATCTCACACAAAATGGACTTAGAAATGCTCTTCTCTGTGCACCTGAACCACTTGAGCATTAAAGTACAATCCTCGTTGTAGTTTTGACTTTCCTGTCTTTAAGGCTAGAAATGTTGATCATTTTTCATATGCCTGCTGGCTGTTTGCATGATTTCTTTAATAAGCTCTACTTCAGTATGTTAACCCATTTTAAAATCCAGTTATTATGATTATTTATTGCTATTGTATTTTTAACATTTCTTATCCATTGGAAATATTAACTTATTTTTTTCCAAGACAATTATACTGACAGAGTGTGGAATAAGATCTCCCAGGTTTTGTAAGCTCTGGCCTCCTCAGAATAGAAGCATTGAGGAAAGAAATAGAAGAAGTTTGTACTGTTTAACCAATTGTGGAGGTCACCCATTTTATTTGAGTAGCCACATGTCAAGGAAGAGAAAGTTTTAAAAAAATGTAAGGAAAATACAAATATTATAAAATTAATAGCTAGGCTCTGGCAAACAACTTAAAGTGTGGAGGGGTGGGAATTACACCTTTCCAACTCAGGCCCCTGTGAGCAGCCCCAAGAGAACATTATGGTGATGAGGTTGTAGGAATGAGGGAGGCAGAATTGTGAAAAGGAAATGTTTCATTAAAGAAAAAGTTATTCTGTTCATCTCTTTAGTGTCATGTAAGGTGAACTGTAACATCATAAATCCACTGCATACCCTTTTTCTCTTTTTAAAACAACAACCCCAAATCTAATTTCCTTTCACTGTTATCTATAACAACTTGTAACCAACACTATAAACAAACACAAACATCCATAATTGATGTTGTGGGAATGTGGGCATTGTTCTCTAGGCTACTTCTTGCTGAATGGGGGCCCTGGTAATCTCATAGGTAATCCAAAGAAAAATTAGGATTATGCACATTAGTCTCTAGTGGAGTAGTCTATAAGGCTGGGTCATCTCATCCAGTCTTCTTGAAATTGTTCTGGGTACAGAGTTCTGGAAACTTCAACAGAGGTGCTCTGAAATGCTGAATCATCTGGTCCATCCATTTACATTGAAGATTTTTTAGGGGTCTTCCTCTATCAAATTTTATGTTCTTTATCCAGAAATAAATCCACAGCCTCTCATTTTCTGTGACAATAAAAAAGAAACCTCTTCTCCAAAGTAGCATATCTTTGGATTTCAATTTTAAAGTCAACTCATTTACAAAATATATAGGTTGAATTAATCCAACAATATTTATAATCAAGTGTCTTTTGGCAGCTTTTACTAAGTCATTTTCAGTCAAGAAGCATAAAGATAAGATAATAACATACAATATCCAGACACTCTTTGTATTTTCCATCTTTACATGGCTTTTTTTAAACTTATTTCTTTTTTAAGAGATTTACCTTCTCTCTCTCTCTCTCTCTCTCTCTCTCTCTCTCTCTCTCTCTCTCTCTCTCTCTCTCTCTCCCTCCCTCTCTCTCTGCCTATGTATATATATTTTCAACACACTCTAAACCATTTAGAATTTTTAAAAAATGGTCTTTACTGTATATTTATTTCTTAACTTTTTCTCTCTCTGACCACACCTTTGCTTGGCTAGGGTGATTGGCTCCACCCAGATTCTTCTATTTCTTTCTGTTTCTGACTACACCTTTAATCTTCCAAGGTCCTTGGCTAAGGATTAATGATTGGTAGGATGGATGGATGGTTTCTTCCAGCTCCTAGTCTAGCTTCATAGAATTTAGCTTTTTAGCCCAGGTACTCTGGCGAATTTTAGGGTCCGTATAATTACCAAATAAAGCTTTGCCATCTGCTGCTCATTAACTTCATTTAAGTATTAGGCAGCAGGGCCTCTTAAAAGATTCACAAGTGTTTTACCTCTAAGGCTGAATCAGGAAGCTTCTATTAAAAAAGCCAAGCCTCAGTTTGCCTCCAGCAAACAGAGCTGATCCAAGAAGAAAACACCACCACTAGGAAGCCATTTTTGATTCTGTTCCCTTTTTGTCTTTATGAACAGAAACCTTAAATATATCTTTTACAACTTTTTGCTTATATTGAGGGTGCTGTGAGACTTCAGGAATAGACCATTTTACACCTTAAGCTGTACTCCAAAAGCCCATCATTGTAGCCCAAGCCCACATGCCTCACCAGGGCATCTCTGTACCACGGTTCATGAGAGAGACACAACTCAGAAGCTTCTTTTGGCTTTATTTCTGTACTCTAGACCATTTTAAAGCTTTCTATGGCTTTATGTGGATATATTTTGCCCACAATGGGCTGCCATTTTTTAGTAAGGGGTTTCTGGCCTGGACTTTTAGGCCTAGTCTCAAGGTTTAGACCCACAGACCCACAGACCCACAGAGACACACAGATGCTTACATTAATTTTAGACTGATCTACCTAAGGCCGAGGCATATAACTTGCTAACCCTTTATCCTTAAACTAACTCATGATTCTTCTGTTCAGCCATGTGGCTCGGTACAGGCACCGTTTCTCAGAGCAGCATAGTTGTCCTCTGCATCTTCTGACTTGTCTGGCAACTCTGGAGACTCTGTGGCATTTTTGCTCTGTTCTTCCTGTTCCCAGAGTTTTCTTAATCTGGTAGCCCTGCCCATACTTCCTGTCTGCCTTTGATCTGCACTTTTTATTAAACTCATAGACGGGACACTTATTTACAATGTAACATCATAAATCCACTACATTGAACCCACCTTCTAAAGGAATGGTCCCACCTTAAAGAGGGCTGGACAGCTAGCCAGATGATTGAACCTATCCAAATGAAATGTCTTACTATTACTCTAACATTGTTCCACTGAAGAAGCTAATAGAACTTGGAAAGCATATCAGGGATCTCAGCTGCCAAATGGTACCAGAACGTTCTTGGTTTTTCTCCTGAACAGAAACTGATTACATTTTTTTGAATCATTTTAGCCCAAGCTTAATATTCAATTTAGACCTCTTGTTATTCCATACACTCAAATGTATCTCCATCCTTGATTATAAAATTGGGGTGATGGCTGACATGAACTGTTTCAGTTGAATGTGGGAATCATGCATGGTAGTTAGGGTACACCTGAGTGAGCCTATCTAAAAGACCACAAAAGTACATTGAGATTCCTTTGTATGACAACCAGGAGGTTTAGGGAGGGAAGGACAACCATAGCTGGTACCTGAAAAGGATGTGAAAGAGGAATAAAAACCCTAGGCAGGGACTAAGACCTTAAAACAATACTTTTACACATTCTAAAGTAAACTACTAGAATCTTTAATCTGCTCACAAAACTGGCATCTGTCTCTCTTCTGTTGTGTTTGCCTTTGTCTTTCAGGAAGGACTTGAGGTGCTAAGCCATTAACATACTATTTATTCCATTCTGACTGTTATTTATCTCAGCCATTTACCTGAGGTTATAAAAAATCTGGGATTACATAAAATTCATGATGTTCTGCTAGCAAGACTATTTCTTATTGGGAAGTTCTATTCCTGATTACTTTATGTCTTTCTACACATAGTGCTTTGTGTTAACAAGTTAACAAGGGTGGTTTGTAATGGGGGCAAATATGAGCATAGGACAATGATATATACATATGATAATGAAATAACTAAACATACTATTTTCCATGCTAATTAAAAATCAATAAATAAAAGCAATGTGCACACTAGATACTTATAATTGTTCAGAAATATACAAGAACCATGAGTCTCTAACTAACATATGAAGTGGACCTTCAAGAAATTTGACAAGTAAATTATTCTCTTTTACCAAAAACTAGTTTGGATTTTACAGTCTATTCTCTTTAGAAAATCCAGTATCTTTCTATATGCTTCACCATAACTATATCTGTTTATAGTGGTTATTTAGATTTGAATATGAAATCTAAGGTTATGTGTTTGAACATAAACATAGGGTTATGTGTTTGAACACTTGGTCCTCAGCTAGTAGTTCTCTTCGGGGTGATTATAGGATCATTTGGAGATGGAGTCTTGCTATAGGAAGTAATTCTTTGAGGGAAGATTGTGATTTCTCTGTCTTTGCTTAAGTCACTTCTTGTTCACTCTACTATCTGAGTGTAAATATATATAATATGACCCGACAACTTCCTATCTGGCCACTATGGTTCCTTGTCTGCTGCCATGTCTTTCCTGCCCCGATGAACTCTATGGTCCTGTATCTGTAAGGCAAGTTGAACTCTTTCCTTTTAGGTTGTTTTTATTCAGGTAATTTATCACAACAAAGAGGTGATAACTAATACAGATATTGGTACTCAGAAGTGGTACTGCTGACGCTCTAAACTGCAGACTGTAACTGTTAAACCTTTGGAAATGGTTTGTTGGAGGAATATGGAAATTTAAAACTTTGAGCTAGAAAAGCCATCAAAGGATGTAAGGCTTAATGAGCTATTCTGGTGAGAAGTTGGAAGACAGAGAAAAATGTGGTTTGTGGAGGCTTGGTTAAGGGGGAATAGAGATTCATTTGGGGACTGGTATACAGGTCATTTAAGGTTCTATTTTGATACAGAATCAGTTTGCATTGTTCCTTTGTCTTAAGGACTCAAATTAGGCTGATTCAAAAGTAATTATATATATCATATATATATATATAATAATTATATATATTATATATATAAAATATCTCAAGGCAGAACAACATTGAAACTATCAGGCAAAGATTATTGCTCACTAATCTAATTCAAGTGTAAAATGAGAACAAAAAGAAATAAAAATGTTAAAAATCCAGATTGTTGGGGAAAGGAATTTTAGTAAGCTTAACATTGTGAAAAAGAGTAAAGATGACAGATACTTGTAATTGTTAGAGACATTAGAAACATTAGAGTAAACTTTTTAATTTGTCCTGGATGTAATAAAGGTGCATTGTACACAAGGCCCTGCTCTTCAATGATTCTAAATTGTGAAAATACAAATCCATTTTAAAGGGGAAATATAAAATCAGAATTCTGAGGGGAAGCTATAACTTTGTTCCAAGTTGAGCAGGCTTCAACTCTAGATAGTAGTCTGACTGTGCCATCCACATTGTGCTTGTTTTGGAGATATAGGACTAAAGGGTAAGTGAAAGTACACTCTGACTTAAGAAAGCAGCCAAGGATAAACAACAGCAGACTCAGAGCGACAATCAGTGAAATCTGTGGGCAAAGAGTCACTAAAAGTGGCACATCGGGCAGATCAGAAGGTATGGGATGATCCAAAGTTGTGGGGTTGAGGCAACTTCATAAGCACTAGCAGCTGGTGGCTGGAGTTGTGAAGCGGCGGGGTTTGTGTTGGCCCTGCTGTGTTTCCTTCCTGCTTTTGCCCAGCCTTTCCCTCATTTCTCTTGCCCCCACCCCCTTTTGTACCGAGAATGTCTGCTTTGCACCATTTTGTGTTGAAATGCTACAATGTGTTTTGGTTTTATGAGGTACATGCATAGGAGAATGTTTGAATCTCAGAATTTTGACTTTTTTCCCTAGGACTGAAAGACTATAGGAAACTTAGAAATTGGAATGCATTTTGTATTATAATATGACTCTGAGCCTATGAGGACAAGTAGTAGAATGTGGTAGCTCAGACAAGAAATGTCCCTCCTTAGACTCCTGTGTTTGAGCACTTGGTCCCCAGTTTGTTGATGCACTGCTGGGGAGGTTGCAGTATCATTCTGGTGTGAAACCATATTAGAGGAAGTGAGTTACCAGGGCAGGGCTTGATGTTTATAATCCAGTCTCACATTCTTTTCAATCTCCGCTTCTCTTGTGTTGAAGCAATGTGATCAGCCAGTTCTCTGTTCCTGACCCCTGGTCTTCTCACCCCTTTTCCAGGCAGTTGAGGTTTTGACAAATATTCATTTTTTTTTTATCATTGCTTGAAAAGTGTGTTAGGAAAAAAGTCTGTTGTATCAAGTATATCAAAAAATAAAGAGGAATTTTCAGAGTGTAAACATAACTGCACAAATGAATGAAGTATCCAGCAATCTTTTTTATCCTTCCTGAATATTTGACTTAAGGGCATATGATCCCTAAAGCACGGGGTCTCCATGTTTTATGACTGCAACATTGCAGCTGCTCCATCTGTTAAGGTCTCAGAAGCCTTGTCTAATGTGCTTTGGTACTTTCAGCCTATGGAAGACTGACAGGTCCAGAGGCAGTTTTAGCAAGGCTGAAATATTTGTATCTTTTAACCCATGGACCACTTCAAGGGAAGTTTCCTGCAAATTTTCTATGAAAATCTTTAATTTATTTCTCAGTTCCATGACATCTCATTGCTGTGGTATTTCCTTAGTGTGGCTAAACCGCACTTCAAACTTTTCCCTGGCTGGAGCTCGCCTTCCTGGCAAGAGCTCAGTGCTGTGGAACTGACCTTGGCTTGCAGAGCCTACATTATACTCTTCCCTGACATTCTGTAGTCTGAAACTCAAGCACTCCTTCCTCTCCTAGAGCAAGTTGATATCACTTATAGTTTGAGACGGACAATTAAAACTTAAGTGCTGTGAGAAGGAATCAGCCAGTTTTCCCCAGAAATGTTTAGTTATTTTGTTGTGTGTTTTCTTTTCTATTGCCATTGTGTATTTTGATTTTATGTTCAGAACAACGTATTTAGGTATTCCTAGGCTGATGACGTGGCTCAGAGAATGAAGGCACATGCCACCTGATCTAAGTTTGATCCCAGGGTCCCAGATGAAAGAAAGAACTGGTATTTAAAGGTAGTTCTGAAATTAGCTTCCTCCACCCGCACAAATACCTCACCATGAGGGCACTCACACAGGTTACATAAAAATGATAACAAAATGTAAGTACTTCCTAATGTATATTCAGGTATAGATTGTTTGTGTTCCAACTCATCATTGTAGTTACAAGGTACATACTTGTTATCCTCAAAAGAGCTATTTTCAAACTTAGCTCTTAGTCTTTGAGAATTTGGTAAATTATACAGGGGACAAATTGAAAATCATAAAATACAATTCAAAACTCAAACTTGCCACATTTAACCCTGCTGTTGGATGTTTGTAGACTGTGTGAAAATGTATTTCTATCATTGTTATAATAAAAAGCTCAATGGCAAAAATATAGGTGGGACTTTCCTACAAAGAAAACTGGGAAAAAGAAAGGAGAGTCCCCACCCAGACACGAGGAAGAAACAGAAGGTGCAAAATGGAAGACCGGTAACACCTCATGAAAGAACATAGATTAACATAAATGGTTTAAGTTATAAGAACTAGTTACTAAAAAGCCTAAGCTAAGGCCACACTTTCATAATTCACTTTCTTTTGAGACATTAGTTCACAAATAATGACAGAGTCATTATTTGTGAACTAATGTCTCAAAAGAAAGTGAAATTACATATGTGGATGTTTGATTATTCACATAGGGCCTAACAAAACTGTCTCTCAGGTAGGCTAGGCATATTGAGGTGTGTCTCTTTTCATGGGCCCTGCTGTGCAGACAGTATACTAGATAAAAATGCCTGCCACAATGTGGACACAGTAGCTTCTCAGAGCTGGAGTGGTAAATGCTCTAGCATGAGGCTAGACTCTCAAGGTACCAAGGGGGTCAAACCAATGATCAGACCCTTGCAGCAGCTGGAATTGCTGTTTAAATTTTGTCTCGAGGTTAGAGACAAAGCTTTAAGTATGCAGTAAAGCTGTATAGACCAAAAAAACCAAAACAAACAAACAAAAAAACCTTTAAACATATACAGTATAAAATGGGCATAGACAGGCAAGGAAAAATAGCTTAAAGTCTTTAAAAAGAATAATAAAGTGTTTAATATATGTGTGTGTGTGTGTGTGTATGTGTGTGTGTGTGTGTGTGTGTGTGTCTGTGTGTGTGTGTGTATGTATGTAATGTATATGCACACAAGGTGCCCAGGTGATCCAGCCTTTAAGAATGATTCAGCTACCCCTCCCAGGACATGACCATTATCCCAATTTCTTGAAGATCTTCCAAAGATTCCATGGCCCACAGACACTAGGAAACAATCTCTAAAACACAGCACCTACATTCTCAAGAGGTGGGGTGGTTGGCTTTTGGAATTTTAGTGGGATATGAATATTTGTTATGATTTATGTGGATAGATTACAAGTTGCTATTGGTCATGGTCAGGAACAAAGCTGAACAAAGAAAATAGATTCAGGGATTTTTCCCTGAAAGGGAAAAGATAGATATGGAAATGATGGGATAAAAGGGTGGATTGTTGAGTTTAATTTTGAAAAACTTGTAGACTCAAATACTTTGAGTTAATATGGATTTTATATATTGATACAAATTTAAGATTTTTTAGACTGTGTATATTTAAGATTTTATGCCTATGCAGCTCATTTAAAATTGTAATATAAAGTTTTAGTCCTTAAGAGCTATTTATGATAACAAAGACAGGTTAATAGTCACCTACAGCAATCAGATTTATAGACATGTTAGGTATGTTTCCAAAGTCAAACAGTGATATATTTTAAATGCATAGTCTTCACTTTAGAGATTTAAAAGTGTTTTTAATAAGATAAGATTTTTTCCCTTCATTTTATTAGTTTTTTTTTAATAAAAAAAAGTTTAGCCATGTATCCCCCTGCTCCCCATCTTTTCCCTCCTCCTAATCCCTCCAAGTCAGCCTTCAGCCTTCCCACTTCCCATCCACCCATCCTTTCCCCCAAAAGGGCAAGAAGTTCCAAGGTCGGTCAGCTCAGCTTGGCACATCCACTCCTGGGAAGTTCAATTATCTCATCACAAAGTCAAGACTGGGTTAGGTGTTCTTCTATAAGGCATGGGTTCTAAGGTGCCAGCCCATAAACAGGAACACAGTCTAATCTCACCCCTTGAGGCTCTACATACTGCTCAAGTCAAGTGACAACTGCCTACCTTTGGAGGTCATAACTCCTTTTCCTGATGGATCTCCAGTGGCTGTTCTTGATTCAGTGAAGTCCCCAGAGCTCCAGATTGCCATCACTGTGGCAATTTTCCTCATAATCTCTGTCCCTTTCTTCACATAGACTCTCCTCCCCTGCTCTCAGCTGGACCAGGAGCTCTGCCCAGTGCTCAGTCATGAATCTCTGCTTTCACTGTTGGATGTAGGTTCTGTGATGACACTTAGGGTGTTTACTCATTTGATTATAGGGGAAGTCCCATTAGGCATCCCCTCCACCATTATTTGGAGACTTGGACAGGGACATCCTATGAGTTCCTGGACATTTTTTCTAGCACCCAGTCTCATTCCAACCCCACATTGGTTTCCTCTATTGTCTACTTCTTTCTCTCTCTTTGTTGCTCCTCTCACTCAACCATCTCCTTCTCTCATATTTGTTCCCAACTCTTCTTGGTTGCAACATGTTATGACCCCAGTTTGCTAAGGTGTTCTTTCCTATTTTCTCTTCTTAGGGGAATCTCTGGATATCTCTCTTAAGTTTCTTATGTTCCCAAGCTGTTCAGAGGTTGTGGTTTGCAGCTTGGGTATTCTTTGCTTTTTGTCTAAAGTCCAATTATGAGTGGGTACATCCCAATCCTATCTTTCTGAGCTTGTGATACCTCACTCAGAAGGCTATTCTTCCAGCCATTTGCTTGCAAATCTTAGGATGTCATTTTCATGGCCGAGTAGTACTCCATTGTGTAGATGTACCACAGATTGTTAATTAGTTCTTCAGTTGAGGAGCATCTAGGTTTTTTCCCAGGTTCTTGCTATTGTGAATGATACTGCTATGAACATAGCTAAGCTAATGTCTGGAGTATGAAAGTGCATCCTTTGGGTATATTCCCAATAGTGGTATTTCTGGATCCTTGGAGAGATTGATTCCCAGTTTTCTGAGAAACTGCCATACTGTATTCCAGAGTGACTGTACAAGTTTACACTCCCGCCAACAATGGAGGAGTTCCTCTCGCTCCACATTCTCTCCAGCATAGGGTGTCATCAGTGTTTTTGACCTTCGCCATTCTGACAAGTTTAAATTGGTATCTATAAGGTTTTTTTTTTTTAAATAATGGCTAAAGATGTTGAGCATTTTTAAGTCCCTTTCAGCCATTTATAATTCATCTGTTAAGAATTCCCTTTTTAGTTCTGAACCCCATTTTTTAATTGGGTTATCAGGTTTTTGGGCTCTAGTTTCTAGAGTTCCCTATATATTTTATAGATCAGTCCTCTGTCAGATGTAGGGTTCATGAAGATCTTTTCCCATTCTGTAGGCTGTCATTTTGTCTTATTGACTGCGTCTTTTACCTTAGAGAATCTTCTTAGTTTCAGGAGGTCCCACTTAATGACTGTTGTTTTAGCTGTCTGTGCTACTAGTGTTATATTTAGGAGGTGTTTACCTGTGTCAATGTGTTGGAGGGTATTTTCCATTTTCTTTACTATCAAGTTCAGTGCATCTGTGTTTATGTTGAGGTCTTTAAACCACGTGGGTTTGACTTGTGTGTAGAGTGATAGATTTGGATCTATTTGTACTCTTCTACATACTACCATTTAGTTATGCTAACACCATTTGTTGAAGATACTATCTTTTTCCATTGAATATTTTTGGCCTCTGTCAAATTAGTTGTTCATAGGTATGTGGATTAATGTTGATTCCATTTGATCCACAAGTCTGTTTTTATGCCAGTACCAGGCTGGTTTTATTATTGTAGCTCTATAGTATACTTTAAGTCAGGGATAGTGATTCCTCCTAAAGTTCTTTTATTGAGCAGGATTGTTTTGGCAATCCTGGGTTTCCTGTTATTCCATATGAGGTTGTGTATTGTTCTTTCAAAGTTGGTAAAAAAAATTGTGTTGGGTTTTGATGGGGATTGTATTGACTCTGTAGATTGCTTTTGGTAAAACTGGCATTTTTACTGTGTTGATCACATACCTATCCAGGAGCATGGGAGATCTTTCTGCTTTCTTATATCCTCATTAATTTCTTTCTTTAGTGATTTAAAGGTTTTGTCAAACAGGTCTGATTCTTCTTTGGTTAGAGTTACCCCAAGACATTTAATGTTGTTTGCAGGTATGATGTTTCCCTTATTTTTATTTTTAGCCCTTTTATCCTTAGTATATAGGAGGGCTATTGATTTTTTTGAGTTAAACTTATACCATGCTACCTTGCTGAAGGTGTTCATCAGCTGTAGGAGTTCCCTGGTAGAATTTTGGGGTCACTTATGTATACGATCATATCATCTGCAAAAAGAGATAGTTTGAATTCTTGCTTTCCAATTTGTATCCCTCTTATCTCCTTTTTTTCTCTTATTGGTTTAGCTAAAATTTGAGAACTATATTGAATAGATAAGGAGGGAGAGGACAGCCTTGTCTTCTTCCTGATTTTAGTGGGATTGCATTCAGTGTTTCTCCATTTAGTTTGATGTTGGCTGTTGGCTTGCTGTCTATCACCTTTATTATATTTAGGTATTTTCCCTGTATTCCTGATCTCTCCAGGATTTTTATCATGAAGGAACGATGGATTTTGTCAAAATATTTTCAGCATCTAAGGATATGATTATGTAGTTTTTTTTCTTTAAATTTGTTTATATGATAGATGACATTCACAGTTTTTCATATGCTGACCCATCCCTGCATCTCTGAGTTGAAGATGCCTTAATTGTGGTAGATGATTTTTTTTTGATCTATTGTTGGATTCCATTTGCTAGAATTTTATTAAGTATTTTTGCATCAATGTTGATAAGGTAGATTGGTCTGTAATTTTCTTTCTTCATTGCATCTTTGAGTGGCTTCGGAATCAGGGTGATTGTGGCCTCATAAAAAAAGAGTTCATCAATATTACTTTAGATTCTACTGTATGGAACAGTTTGAGGAGTGTTGATATTAGTTCTTTGAATAGCTAGTAGAATTCTGCACTAAAACCATCTGGTCCAGGGCTTCTTTTTACTTGGGAGACTTTTAACAACAGCTTCAATTTCCTTTGCGGTTATAAGTCTGTTTAGGTCTTTAATCTGACCTTGATTTAATTTTGGTGTTACCTGTTGTAGTGGGGTTCTCAGGTCCCGGGCAGCCAGAGGTCCAGAGACCCACAGACCTGCCGCCCGAGACCGCTTAGCCGCCCAGCTGCCCGGGTCCCCAGAAAGGACTCAGATGCTTCTATTAACTTCATGCTGTTTGGCCTATGGCTCAGGCACATTGCTAGCTAGCTCTTACATCTTAAATCAACCCTTTTCTATTAATCTGTTGGCCATGTGGCCTGTAGCTCACCCATGCTCCTTACATGTTTCTTCTTGGGCGGCTGGCTGGATCTGCCTCTGACTCCGCCCTCCTTCTCCTACCTATGCTCTGATCACTCCTCCTACCTCTTCCATGGTGCCTGCCATGGCCCAAAACAGCTCTTTTATTCAAAGATTGAGATTCACAGCATACATAAACGCATTCCCACATCACTTCCCCCTTTCTGTCTAATCAAAAAGGAAGGTTTCAATTTTAACATAGCAAAATTACATATAACAAAATAGCTATCAAGCAAGAATTACAGTTATAATATCTAGTCTATTTGTATTTAGCAAAATTAAAGAAAATATTCTATCATCTACCTTATCTTTATGAATCTGAAGTTTTATATCTAATATATCTTTCAAATGACTAAGAAAAACTATACCTATAACTATCTAATCTTCAACTACATCAAAGACCACAGAAGGATATATTTACCCAAGTAAGCCAGAAGTGCAAGTGACTTCTAAAATCTAGAAAGGACAGAGATGACACCTATCTGCCTGGACAGTCACCCGAAGTTCCTTTATAAAGTTGGGGCATCCATCTTCAGCCAATAGGCCCAAAGTCTCTTTTTATTTCAGTGAAGCAGGAAATCTGCTCTGTCCATTCTGACACAGTTCATCCGTTGCTTCTCCTTGAGTCTTGAAGAATGTCTGACAGTTTTCTCTGTAAAGCAGGAACCTGAATGACTATTTAGGCTTGTTTTGCCAAAGTTTAGAGGTCATCTTCTTATGGAACATGCATGTCCAGTTTAAACAGCATACTGTCAAGCAGTCAATATAAGAACAGGTCCTTATCCAGTGGCTAACCATTGCCACAAAGGGAGTAGACTCCATATGGAGTTTCTTCGATGCCCATTTTCCTGTTGAAGTAAATTAGTGCTGCCAGGAGCAGACCTGTCTCACTGTCCAGAAAAGTCTAAGCTCTTAAAACATTTTAAATGCCATATTCTGTAGGTCTTAGAAGTATTTGAAGATTACCTACCTAATTGAAATATATCTTTGTATACCTAAAAATCCTAACTAACCTAACTATAAGTTTGATTATCAAAAGTGACTATTAACCTTCATTTCTTAATTATACACTACAATTTTAAAACAGTTACATGAACATCATACCTTAAACAAGAATAGAAAAACACATACAGCATAACAAAATTGACCTTAAATTTGTATCAATAAACCAAAATCTATACCAATGTAAAGCATTTTGAGATTAACAGCTGATTTCCTGATCTAAGTAAATTCAGTAATCTAATTTTTAAAAAATCATTTATATGCCATATCCCCTTTTTCTTCTTAGAAAGAGATTAACTATGACATTAACCATTTATAATGAAAACAAACATCTAGAAACAATATTTGGGGAATTTGGGCGTTGTTTTCTGTTACTTCCTGCTGATTAAGGGGCGTTGAAAGTCTCACGGTTGTTAAGGCTGAATCAGTCTGCAGCTCTGAACCTGATATGGCCATCTCTTCTCATCAGGTTTTTTCAGGGGGTCTTGGTTGATGAAACCATCGCTTTAAAAACTTTTTTTAACCTCTTTCTTTTTTCTCTGAAGCCTATGTACCTTTTACAAACATTGTAACCCGTTTACAGGTTTTTTTTTTTTATCTGAATCTGTTTTATTGTGAATCCTTAATCATCTTCTAACCTTAAGAGCTTTTAAAATACATTCTCTAAAAAGAAGCACAGTTTTTGCAAATTAGGCTGAATCACTAAGTTTTCTTAAACAGACCGTAAACAGAGCACACCCAAGAAAATGCTGCTACGAAGAAAATTTGTTTCTTTTTTGTTCAAAATAAACAGAAATCTAAAATCAATCACATGCTACTGAGTCTTCTGTGAGATTCAGGAACCCGCCTGATTGCAGCTTACACTGCCTGCCGCCAGTCCGCCGGCGCCATTTTGAATGTGACCCGGACTATGCTTTCTTTGTACAAAAACCCGCTTTATATACACAATTTGGAAGCTGCCTTTGCTCAGTTTCTGCTAAAACCCTTTTTAAACTTTCTCAGGCATTAAGTGGATAATCGACCCACGTTGGGCGCCATCTGTTGTAGTGGGGTTCTCGGGTCCCGGGCAGCCAGAGGTCCAGAGACCCACAGACCTGCCGCCCGAGACCGCTTAGCCGCCCAGCTGCCCGGGTCCCCAGAAAGGACTCAGATGCTTCTATTAACTTCATGCTGTTTGGCCTATGGCTCAGGCACATTGCTAGCTAGCTCTTACATCTTAAATCAACCCTTTTCTATTAATCTGTTGGCCACGTGGCCTGTAGCTCACCCGTGCTCCTTACATGTTTCTTCTTGGGCGGCTGGCTGGATCTGCCTCTGACTCCGCCCTCCTTCTCCTACCTATGCTCTGATCACTCCTCCTACCTCTTCCATGGTGCCTGCCATGGCCCAAAACAGCTCTTTTATTCAAAGATTGAGATTCACAGCATACATAAACGCATTCCCACATCAGTTACCTGTCCAGAGAGATATCCATTTCTTTTAGGTTTTCCATTTTAGTGGAGTGTAGATTTTCATAGTATGACCTAATAATTCTCTGGATTTCCTGGGTGTCTGTTGTTATGTCCCCTTTTCATTTTTGATTCTGTTAATTTAGATTTTATCTCTGCTTTTTGGTTAGATTGGATAAGGGTTTTTCTATCTTGTTGACTTTCTCAAAGAGCCAACTTTTGATTCATTGATTCTTTTTATTGTTCTCTTTGTTTCTATTATATTGATTTCAGCCCTAAGTTTGATTATTTTCTTCCATCTACTCCTTCTATGTAAGTTTGTTTCTAGTTGTTCTAAAGCCTTCAGCTGTGATGTTAGGTCTCTTTGACATCTTCCTTTCCAATTTGCATCCCCTTAATCTATGAGATTTCTCTAGGTTTTTCACATATGTATCTAGTGCTATGAGTTTTCCTCTTAACACTGCTTTCAGTTTATCCAATAAGCTTGTATATGTTGTTGATTCAGTTTTATTAAATTCTAGGAAGTCTTTGATTTCTTTCTTAATTTCTTCCTTGACTGAGAGGTGGTTCAATTAAGAAATGTTCAGTTTTCATGTGTTTGTAGGCTTTCTGTGTTTTTTGTTGTTGTTGAACTCTATATGATGGTGGTCTGATATGATACAAAGAGTTATTCCCATTTTTTTGTATCTATTAATATTTTTAATGACTAAGTATGTGGTCAATTTTAGAGAACGTTCCATAGGGTGTTGAGATATTTGCATATTCCTTTGTGTTTGAGTGGAAGGTTCTGTATATTAAGTCCATTTGGTCATAACATCTCTTAGATACTTTATTTCTCTGTTGAGTTTATGTCTAGTTGACTTATCAAGAGTGAAAGTGGGGTACTATTAGCTTGTGGGGTTTGATGTAAGTTTTAAGCTTTAGTACTATTTATTTTACATATGTAGGTGCTCTTGTATTGGGGGCATAAATATTCAGGATTGAGACTTCATCTTGTTGGATTTTTCCTGAGATAAATAAATAATGTTTGTCCTGGTATCTTTCGATTGATTTTAGTTTGAAGTCTATTTTGTTAGATATTAGGATGGCTACACAAGCTTGCTTCTTAGAATCATTTGATTAGAAAGACTTTTCCAACCCTATACTTTGAGACTGTATCTGTCTTTGACATTGAAGTGTTTTTCTTGTATGCAACAGAAGGATGGCTTCTGTTTCTGTATCTAGCATGTTAGAGTGGTGTGTATTTTTATAGGTGAATTAAGTACATTGATATAAGGGATATTAACGACCAACGATTGTTTGTTTCCTATTATTTTTGGTGGTAACTTGTATTTCTCTTCTTTGAGTTTTTCTTCTGTGGGCTTATTGATTGTGATTTCATGGATATATTTTGTTTCCTTAGGTTGGAGTTTTCCCTCTAGTACTTTTGTAGGGCCAGATTAGTGGACAGGTATTGTTTAAATCCGGTTTTGTTGTGAAATATCTTGTTTACTCCATTTTTGGTGATTGACAGTTTTGCTGGGTATAGTAGTCTGCGTTGGCAACCATGCTCTTTTAGTGTCTGTATAACATCTGACTAGACTAGTATCCTCTTGCTTTCATTGTTTCCATTGAATAATTCGGTGTTATTCTTATGGATCTGCCTTTATATGTAATTTGGCCTTTTTCCTCTTGCAGCTCTCAGTATATATATTTTTTGTTCTGTATGTTTAATGGCTTGATTGTTATGTGTCAAGCAGATTGTTTTTTCTTTTTGCGGGGGTGGGTCTAGTCTATTTGGTGTTCTGTAAGCTTCTTGTATCTTTATAGGCATTTCCTTCTTTAGGTTGGGGAAGTTCTCTTCTATAATTTTGTTAAGTGTATTTTCTGTGCCTTTCAGCTTGTATTCTTCTTCTTTGATTCCAATTATTCTCATGTTTGGTCTTTTCATGGTATCCTAGATTTCCTGGACATTTTGTGTTATGACTTTTTTGGTTTTAGTGTTTTCTTTAACTGACATATCTATTTCCACTATTAAACTTTCCATTCCATTGATTCTTTCTTCCATCTCTTGCATTTTATTGGTTATGCTTGCATCTGTACTTCTGCTTCATTTCTTCAGGTATTCTATTTCCAGCTTTGCCTCAGTTTGTGCCTTCTTTATTGCTTCTATTTCAATTTTTTAATTCCTGGAATTTTTTTTTTTTTACTTGTTTGTTTTTTCTTGGCTTTCTTTCAAGGATTTGTTCATCTCTTACAATTTTTTAAATATTTTCTTCTATTTCTTTAAGAGAGTATTTTTTTTAAATGCCTCTCTGAAAGCTTCTATTATCTTCATAAATTTGTTTTTAAGGTCGTTTCCTTCTGTTTCCTCTTTATTGTTATGCTCAGATCTTGATGTTGTAGAACCACCACTTTCTTCTGGTGGTGCCTTATTTTTCTTTATATTATTATATGTATTCTTGCACAGGTATCTGCCCACTGTTTCCTCACTTCACTCTTAGTCAGCTCTTGTTTGGCTCTTAGTCAGTTATGAGCCTGGGGACTGAGTGTTTCCAATAGTTTCAGGGGCTGCTCTCATTCAGCTCTTAGTTGGGTGTAGGCCAAAGAGTTGTGTGTCTCCCATTGTCACAGGGGTCATTCTTGGTAGGGTCTTAGTCTGCTCTTAGTCAGTGCTTAGTCAGATGTGGACCAGGAGGGAGGCTTCTGGATCTCCAGTTTTGGTGGGTGGGTGATGATACAGATTGTAGTTTAGCCCATGGGATGTCCCCCAGCTGTGTTTTGCTGGGGCTTGGGCTTGGGCGCGGGGTGTAGGCTGTCCCAGATTTCTTTGGTTTAGGATGGAGCTACAAACCAGAAGGAAGTCTTCTGGTTCTTCAGTTGTTTGTCGAGAATATTTTTAAGATGATTTATGAAATCAAGTAACCTTTTCTCAGAGCAGTATAGTCCTCTGCATCTTCTGGCTTCTCTGGCGACTCTCAAGACTTTTCCTAACAGGAGATACACCTGCTCTGGCAGCACCAATCTTTTCAGAGAAGATGATGGACATAGAAGAATCTCCATATGGTTAGTAACTGGGCAAGAAACTGCCCTTGTCTCATCTGCTGCTAATATCCTGAACAAACTGGACAAGCAGGAGAGAAAGGAAGGTGACTACCAATCCTGTCCAAGACATGGCATGATGGGCCTTCAAATTTCCTGCTTTACAGAAAAGGCTGTCAGATATTCTAGGTCTGTAGGCTGAGGATGGATGCCCCCCCCGACTTTCCAGATAGACAGCTGTGTCTGTCATTTCTATAGTTTTCAAAGTTGTTTCCTCTACTCAGGTAATATCTCATTCTTCTTGGGTCTTTGATAGGCTCAAAGGCTAGATAGTTAAAGTTTTATAATTTCCCTTGTTACCATATTCAAAAGAGAAACTGACTTAAGGGATGATGTTTATAAGAATGAGAAGCATAAGTGTTTAAGTTGTTTGTCTAAGAAGATGTTTTAAGGTCTATAAAAACATTTTTTGGGATGGCAATACAAGTTCTAATAAAACAATTTAGGTATAAAAATTTGGATTCACTAAGATATGATTGATAATATAATACTTTCTCTGAATTTGCCAAATACATATGGACTATATTTTGATAATGTAATTCTTGCCTAATAACTGTTATTATATAGAGCTTCACTATGTTAGAATTAAATCATTTCCTATTTATTTAGACAGAATAGATAAATATTATGGGATACTTGTACACTATGTAAAACTGTATTATTGCTGTAATAAAAAGCTGAATAGCCAATAGTGAAGATAAGGAATACACTTGACTTTTGGCAGATATAGAATTCTAGGAAGAAGATGGCAGAGTCACTCGTCAGACACAGGAAATAGCCAAGGTGCAAGATAGAAGAGAGGATCTGTGTGATAGAACACAGATTAGTATAAATGGGTTAATTGAAGTTATAAGTGTTAATTAGAAAAAAGCATTTATTAAGGCCGAGCGTTTATCATTGATATTAAGTCTCTTTGTCATTATTTGTGAGATGGCAGTCGAAAAGAAAGTCAGACTATATTCCCCAGCTAAATAAATTACAACTTAGAATACCTTCTCCCCCTGATTTCATGTGTAACATCATTCAAACTAGTGAAAAATTAAAAATTACTATAAACTGGACATAATATTTGTCTTCCTTTAAAATCCTTATGTTTAAACTCTAATGCCCAATGTGGCTGTGGAGAGATAGAATTAATCAATTGAGTTTTTATAGAGCTATGAAAATGGGGCTGTTAGCTGTTCAGATTAGTGCCATATAAAAAAGACTTAAAACTCACACTCTGTCTGTCTCTCACTCACTCTTTCCCATGCCCACCCTCTCTTGTTCTCTCTCATCATATAAGAACAAAAAAAGGAGAGTGTTAACTACTGGACCAAAACAAATCCACCTGCGGAAATTAACCATTTTGGCCACACTAAGCTTATCTGATGTGTGAGATACAAAATTGGCTGTTTACATCCCCTAGGTCATGATATTTTGTTATGGTATTCTTTATTTACAAAGCAGTCTGACAAATAGAAAATGATTTTTACTAGATGCTACCATACCCCAGAACCATAAAGTTTAAATACACATATTATCTCACAAAGTGGCTTTTTTAATAGCCATTAATAATAAAGCTCATACTGTTAGGTTTATAATTGAGGAGAAATGGCATGGGCAATATTAGGCAAGGTGGCCAGGATTTCATAAATTGCAATTAAATAAACATATAAATTTTCTATTGCTACCCTGGGATATTATCATGAACTTTTAACATTAAATAACATGGTTATCTTTATATAATTCTGGAATTTAGCCTTTAACCCAAGTATATTAGGATTATACTCCCTCTGGAGACTCTGGAGACATCACTATTGTGTCTTTCCTGTTCAGGTGATTGTAAGGAATTTAGGTACAGAGCTTCTAGACTCACCTTCTGCCTGCCCCCATGTCTCTTTGCTTTTGTCTTCTAAGAATTTTTGTCACTTACTTTATCACCTTTCTACATGATCCAGTATGACCATATGCCAGTATCTCCAGCTCATTTCATAGTCTATATACCATAACCTTGTTCTGTGATACATTTCACTTTGATGTTCCTACTCACCTCAGTATAAAGGTTATAGTATTACATTTCTAGTCCAGACTAGCTATGAGATCTGGACATGTCCACAGCAGCTCAGCTCTTCCTAGCACTGGGATCCAGGCCAGCAGTCCCAAAGTCCCAAGGAAACACAGAAAACCTCATATTAATTCCGTGCTGATTGACTTATAGCTCAGGGATAATTCTTGCTAGCTCTTACAATCTAATTCAGCCCGTTATTTTGGGCTTTTTTAGCCATGTGGCTTGGTATCTTTTCTCAGAGCAGCATTCTGGTCTCCTTTCTTCTGTGTATTCTGGCATCTCTGAGCTGTTCTCTCTCTTCTCAGTTTTTCCTAGGCTAGTAGCCCCACCCACAGACTGCTTTCTGGCCAATCAGTGTTTTATTAAACTAGTAGGAGGGACAAATATTTACAATGTACCAGAAGATAACCTCGTAGCAAAGAGCAGTGTTTGAATTCAGGCTGTCTCGCTCTCATCCGTGCACATTGGTTACAACATATAAATTAAGATGGATGGCACTGTTGTAATCAGGTGCAAACTGGTGCCTCCTCCTATGCTTTATATTTCAACAGGATGTTTATGAGTAACTTCTGAATAGTGAAGTCACAGTACCTGGTATTAAATTAGGATAAGAAAAACTCTAAACCTAAACCACGCTATATACTTTAAATGACCAAAAGCCACTACCATGAAAGTTCATCACAAACCAGCAAAGGCTCTTTCTCAGAAATATTAATTAGGATCACTGGGAGGTATGTTGTCAGGTTGATGTATCTCAACAGTACTTCTTGATTATTTTGATAAAACAATCTAATAAGCTCTTCATATAAACTATTTTTGTATATACCAAATGCTATGGGAATTTTGGGTTTTTTTTTTCTAGATATACTATTTGAATAATAATTTTCATATAATTTGTTAGGTAGGAATAATTACAGAAATATACATCACATTAGAAGCATCATAAGTGTCTCTTTCATGGGAATTGATACACCATCCAGGACTCCGAGTGCAGTCCTTCAGGAAAACACAAATTGGGCCCTATATGAAAGAAATAGATCATTGAAAACATTTACTCAAGTAGACACTATTACATATAAGTTACGAAATAGAGAACAATTTATATTAAAGTTAAACTAAAAAAAACTTGTGAGTGAGGAATCATTTTTATACAACAGTGTATATACATCTGATTATGCTTTCTGCTATAGTATTGATATATATAAGAGCTAAAAGTACTTCAGATCCAGATGCCCTGCTAGCTTCATGTCCTGTGTTGCAGTTGCCCAGCATTCCCAGGGCTTGAATGGAAGGTTTCCTTCAGCAACTTGCCAATGTCACAGATTTCTGAAGCTCACATGTCCTGGTAGTATAGCAGCGCTTCCTGGGGCAGCTAACTTCACTCACTTTAGTCTTCCCCTGAATTTTGTCCTGAAAATTTCACAATAAGTTTTTTTTTTTTTTTTTTTTTTTTTTTTTTTTGGTAAATTTTAGGTGGCAAATTTAAGTGCAAGAACTGAATATGGTGAGAATTGCTTATAATTCCATTTCTCAGAGGCAACTGAGGCAGGAGGATCTCAAGTTCAGGGCTAGTTGGAACTACATAGTCAGAACTTGTCTCAAAAAAAGAAAGAAGTAGAACACAGATGGAGAGAAAAGAGGAAAAAGAAGAAAAAAGGGACTCACAAATAATATATAGCACTTTTGTATATATTAAATAATATAATTTAACATGTCTGAAGATTAATTCTTATAATCTTTAAGAATGTTACTAGTCAAGGAGTATGTTTAACATTTTATAGATCTTGGGAACTAAACATTAGAGAAAGAAATCATGGTGATATATACATAGGAAAGAAAGGTAGACAGAAGAAGGGAGATAACTTTCATTGTTCAGAGGAAATTGTGAGACAAATTTCGTGTCTTATTGTCATTCACAAAAGTTGACCGTGACTGATGTTGAAATCAACTCACATGCCATGGACTTTCATTTGTTTTAATTGCCTTGCTCTCTTGTATTTCAGAAGGTACCATACAAGTTATCAGTAGGAAAATGGGAAAAACCAATCAGATAAAGGCTGAGACTTTTCTTTGGGATATCTGATGTAAAGTAGGTGGTTAACTTCGTTCCGCAGAACAAGAGCATCTATTACAAAGACATAAGATTCTTATCTGGTAACGACTGACTGTTATAAAGGTGAATAGATGTTATCCACCATACCTATGAAGGGTTGACATGTTTACAGTAACAGTCCTTTTTAAGTGGGAAACTGAATAAAAATCCCCCATAGAATTAAGAGGATTTGCAGAGTGTCACCACTAACTTTGAAGTATTTTAATGAGGAAACAATATTGTCCTTGTCAACAGTTTGTTAAATACTAGACAATAAGCTCATGCTTTTAGACACCTACTTTTGTGGATTTTTAAAATTTTTGATAATTATGTTGGAACACACTCTCGTTCACAGAAAATGCTTACTAAAGTGTCCAAGCAGTGTATTGCTACAATACTAAAACCTCTCAAACAATCTTTTGAAAATATTCTCTAGTTATTGTAGCTTTTAAGTCAACTTGAAATTATTCCAGGTATAATATTGCAAAAATGTAATATAAAATAGGAATATATATACACACACAATATATATATATATATAATTACAAGAAAAAGTTCCAAAATTTCCCCATTTTTATTTAAATTCTTCTGATTTTTAAAGTTGTCATTAATTTGTATTTTATACATACTATTGATATTATTAACCATTTGGGATGAAGTTTCTGACTTACTCTCAAATTTATTTAAAATTTGTTTTGAAATACTTCAAAGTGTGTGTTCAAATTTCTTTGATCCATTATTATGTTAAAATAATCTTTCATTCTATAGAAACTAAAGAGAATATAAATAGTAAATCCAATAAGCCGCTGTTTGATATGCATGATAATCACAATATGTGTTTCATTAGTGGTGATTGAAGTCATATCCTGGCTGTAGAGTCATTAATTTTTAATCAGAAACATCCCTTTTCTTTGAGCAGAGTGATCAGTGGCAGGGATCACTTGATACTGATTCAGCACTCTGGCTTTTAAAAAGCTGTGGAAGTATCTAATGAGAAATAACAGCGTTCAAGTTGAGGAAACGAAGAGGAGCCCCTTATTGAGAATGTGGAAAGTAGAACTTCACTGTCAGTAAGCAAAAGAGAATTAGATGGATCATGATGTTATTTCTGGAGCCACAAAGCTCTAGGGCCAGATTTTCTTTCCTTTCCTCAATACAATGTGTTTGCCATCATGTAATGGTAACTACACATGGGTTTCTTACAAAATACCTGCTCTTATTACAGTTAAATACGATTTAATAAGAGCTAAAAGTCTTACTACGTAATTTTTTTTCTCCTTTAAAAATGTTCTGTAAGTAACTAGCATGATAAATACTAAAGTTTGAAGAACCTAAAATCCATACTTTATTAAAGTTGGCCAATCAAATTTGAGTTTAAACAAAATATTATTTACATCAAACACTAGAAAAACTTATGGATGATTGTGTAACATGGCAAATGATTTTTTTTCAACATGAACAACTGTATAGGGCAGTAACTGACTTAAAGAGATGGCAGAAATTTTCTATATATAAGTCACTTGCTGTGTGATTGAGACCTGTGCTAAACCTATTAGGTAACTGTTCACATGTCTAGTTTAAGAAAATGAAATTGCTTTGGGGAGCATATGTGCTGCTATGTAGCCTTATTTTTTTCCTCTGAGTCAAAATATAAGATTTAGTATTCTGTTTCTGCAGGTTTCATCATGTCATGAGAATAAACATGTGCAGACACCAACTAGTCAATTACTTCAAAGCTTGTTTGTCAAGAAAAATAGGTATCAAATATTTAAATTTAATATTAATTCTATCTTTAGGATTGCAAAATCACAAATTCACAGCATATAGACATCCCACATCATCTGTGTATCTTTTGCTGTCCTTTTATTATCTCTATAGACCAGGATGACGTTAAACTCACAGAAATCTGCCTTCCTTTGCCTCAAGAATGCAGATATTAAAGGCATCCACCACCACCATCCAGGTTTTTAAAAAATAATGTATTATTGATTTATGTACATAGGTGTTTGCCTTCACATATGTATCTGTAAACCAGACTGTGACCATGTAGCTAGACAAGACTATCAGATATCATGTGACTGTTGTTACAAATAGTTATGAACCATAGTGTAGATGCTTGGAATTGGACGTACATCCTCTGGAAGTGCAATCAGTACCCTTAACCACTGAGCTGTCTCTCCACTCCCCTTTCAATTAAATCATTTTTTTATGTGTAGAAGTTTGGCCTGCATATATGTCAATACACCACTTGGGTGCCTGATACACATAGAAACATCACATCTCCAGGAACTGGAGTTGTATATGGTTGAGAACTGCTCTGAGGGTACTGATAATTTAACCTAGATTCTCTGGAAAAACAATCATTGCTCTTAACCCATGAGCCATTTCTCCAGCCCTTTAAAATATTTTATTCTCATTGTAAAGCATTTAAAAGCCACAGAATAGTCAAATAACGATTTTAGGAATATTGTGAGATTATATATATGTATGTATATATATATTTATATATACACATGTATATGTATATATAATTATATTTGAACTTTGAAATTAGTTGGCAAAATTGCTACAGAGTCAGATTAAAATAGCAGTACAAGTAATATTTTAACACTGTTACTCTAGGTGTACTGATGGGAATACCTGCTTAATTATCACCAATCTTTTTGATATTAAGTTTAGTCTTAAGCTTACTTACTCCAAATTAATCACATGCAAATAGAACAGAAAGCATCTCGTAATGTTAGTGTGAATGTATGACATTAACAATCTTGTTCAGTTTTTCTGCAATTTTAGTATCATTGAGTGTTCTGGGAGAAATTTCAGTTGCATTAACTTTTTGTTTCTGATGTCTCTCCCAGGAGTGAGAATCTCATAGTAAAAGAAATAAGCTCACTTAGCTCATAAATTTACACTTACTTTGTTAGCTAGTAGGCCAGAAGGGAGCTAGGTAGGTTTTTCCCTGGGCACTGAACTATAGAGAGCTATCCATGTGCAATGATGACTGCCTCTGTAAAATGTAAAAACTACTCACATGCAGATAATTAGCAACAAAGGAACATGAATTTCTATTACAATATTCATTGTGTGAGGTTTGTGCTTCTGATTTAGTCTATTATTAAGAAAGCTTTTTGACTCAAATTCAGCAGGAAAAAAAAAACCAGAAAAATGAATAGAAAACAAGTACAGTTACTGAAGAAGTCACAGGGAAATCTCTCAAAAACACATTAGATAAAGTCCTAGAGAAGGCTACCAAGGCAAGATAGAGAGGTGAAATCTACACTACAGGGAGATGAAAGGGACCGAGCATCCTCAGTATAGAGCCTCGATGGAGCTTCTTGGCCTCTGAGAAAAAAGAATTCTAAGGCAGTATTTGCTGAAGTTCTTTCTTAGCTTCTGAGAATGGACAGTTCAGACACAGTATTGCTGAAGGTCTTTCTTGACCTCTGAGAATGGAGAACTCCAGCATTTTATTTTCTGAAGGCCATTCTCCTTTCCCAAATATAAGCTTCCGGATTTCTAGAAATCTCACTAGAAACCCCATTAAACATTGAAGTCTTCCTGAAAACCCTGTACAAATCTAGTGGCTCCTGGTTTTGCCTTGTAAAAGTACAATCCCATCTATGGCGCTCCAGGACTATCCAAAAATTTTTAACAGAATGATACCAAACAATAACAACAACAAAAAATCATTAGCTTCCATTTACAATAAAACCTGAGAGCTCACAAGATGGTATACATCACTTATGTTAAGATACCTCATTAATAAACGGTCCCTTGAAAAATGTGTACCTACACTTAGATATGTTTTAGTTTCCCAAGCTGATTCATACTCACATGTCTTAAAATTTTTTCTTGTGTAAGGGCCTATTTGCCTGAATTATAATTTCTAAAAGTATCAATGAACCTCTCAGATTTTTTTCTTGAGTGACAGAGTAGTACAGTTTCTATCCCCAATATTGCTAAAAATAATGAAGCATTTATAAATTAATACATTTTGACTTTTGTCTCTTTGTTTTTGACTTTTGATATATAATGATGCTACTTAAAGACACAACCACAATGCTCAAGGATAGAGTTATAGTCCTTGCTTTGGTTAAGAGAAACAACTATACACACACACACACACACACACACATACACACACATATGTATACAGTACATATATGTACATATGTGTGTATACATGTGCTATATCTATATTTTACATCTCTCCTATTTGACTATGGTAGGATTATTATTTATAGAAAAGAAGCCAAAAAAAAAAAAACCCAGTGAATATGTATAATGTCAACTTACTGAAAAGTTTAAGTAATGTAAATGTAGAGGATAGTCTTTCTCTTGGGCTCCTATGGATGTCCATTAGAAATTAATTAATTGCTAGAAAATTTAAAATTAGACAATGTGCATACTTGATTCAATTGGCCAACATTAATAAAGGAATAGATTCCTATTGAGTTGTTTTGGCTGAAATTTGTAAATAGGTAGGACAAAAGCTATAAAATATTATGTAGGTCCAGAAGTTTATGGTCAGAAGGACTAACATGCCCTCTGACCCCATTAAGCATGTGCATGGAGTGATTGGTATTCAGGTTAAAGCCACAGGAATTATGTGAATTACAATTAATGCCCACAGTATAGATGCAGCTATTTATTTTGCCTGCTGATGGTCATTATTATAAGCAGAACTGGAGCAATAATTTTTATTGTATTAGGTTCCTGGTTGGACTTTCCAGCCTAGTCTTGTATGCTGGACTTTTTGGTCTGGGCTTGTAGCCTTGACTTTCTGATCTAGTCTCATGGCCCAGACTTCCAGGCCTATCCTGGTGGCCTAGACTTTTAGACTTATAGTCTCATAGTCCCACTGAAGCACTCAGATACTTATATTAATTGTGTGCTGATTGACATGGAGCCCAGGCCTATAATTTGTTAGCTCTTTTTTTTTTTTTTTAAACTGACTCATGATTCTTATTCTGTTCAGCGATGCAGCTCAGTACCGTTTCTCAGAGCAGCATAGGTGTCTTCTGCCTCTTCTGGCTTGTCTGGCTTCTCTGTGTCTCTGGAAATTCTGTTCTATTCTTCCTATTCCCAGAGTGTTCTTAGTCTGGTAGCCATGCCCACACTTCCTGTCTGCCTTTGGCCAATGAACATTTTTATTAAACTAGTAGGCAGGACAATTATTTACAATGGAGCATAATTCCCCTACAAATATTTTCCGTAGCATCAGACTGAACTCTTTGAAGAAAGGAATGAACTCCTGAGAATTACTCAGGAAATGTAGACCTGAGAGTTATTCTACAAATATTTGCTATCACCCAGAGTATTTCTGGCCATGATCCTCAGGGGAAATCTTCACCATCTCTTAACTTTATCACACAAATAATCATTCAGCTTAAAAAAAGCAATAGAATTTTACAGAAAAGGGCCACATTTGTCCATTAGAAACATTATATAGTTCACCATAAACTAGTGGTTTGAACATAAATCTACAAATCTATTTCTTAATATATATATGTTTATATATGTACAGACACATATATACAAACATATATATTACACACAAATATATAAAGCCTTAAAACCTGCTTCTTTGTGTTCGAAATCTTACATGCTGTATGATAGTAACAGAAGTGATCACCAGGCCATCTTGACATTTCATGTTTATTAATTTAACTGTAATGTGGTTATCTACATGAAATTATCTGTAAATATTTATATTTTTAATTTTGTTTCATAACTAACCTTCTTTATTAAACAAGGTACTAATAACTTTTATGCTTCTTTTTTAAAAATCTTTGCATTTCAGGTTTATGTTATAACTTAAGAGTTAGCCAAGATAAACTTGAACAAAGACGGCAAAGAAGGGGGATTACAGTAGCTGAATGAGAAGAATACTAGGAAGCTATAGAAATAAAAACAACACCCTGTTAACATAAGCACACACATAGGTTCAGTTGAGATAGAATACAACTTGATGTGTGTGTACACATCAGTTTCTAAGTGAATTAAAAAAAAAGGTCATTTTTGTATTTGTGTGTTGAGTATTCATATTAGTATACATCAGTGTTTGAAGAGGTCAAGAGAAATATAGATCCCCTAGTACAGTGGTGGAACCCAGACAGTTGTGAATTATCATATGCAGGTGCTGAGAAACAAAGTGGTCATAGGCAAGAGCAAAGGGTGCTCCTCACTTTTGTGCCATCTTGTGGGCTCCACAAACTGACTTCTGATAAGTTCTCACTAACACATACTCGAGGGAGTCCATTCTTATCAGTAAATGCTACTGATATTGGATATCTGCAAACTGACGTACTTAGAATTGCAGCTGCCACAACTTACAAAATATATCTCAAATTATATTGAAATATATTAAAACTCTAAATAGGAAAGCATGAACTTACTTTAAGAAAACGTTGAAGAAATGCTTCAGAGCTCCAGAATGGACAGAGTTCCTGGATTAGATGTCCAGAGCACAGGCAACACAAGCAGATATATAAAATGCCTCAAACTGAAAGGCTTCTGTTCAGCCAATCAAGCATCCACCAGACTGCAGAGACAATGCACGGAAAAGCTAATTAGGGGTAAAAACCCTGAACACTAACAACCCCACTAATGAACAAACAAAATAATTAAAAATCAGAAATCATTAAAAATAGTAAATCATACAATAAATGGTCAAATGTAAAAAAAAAAAAATTGTTGAACATCACATCAGGGCATTCAGTGATTCCTACTACATTTGAGGATGATTCTTTAAGGGAAACGTGACAGCTGTCAGCAAGGACATAGAAAGCAGGATGGCCTTCATACTGTTCCTGAGATAAATTAGGACATACATTATGAAAGCAGTGTGGAGATTCTTCAGAATGAGTAATTATAATAAGTGAAAACATATAATGCAGTACTATATTTATTAGGCGCTGCCCATAATAAGCAACAAATGATAACGACCCATGTGTCCACCAATGATAAATGGATGAGGACAGCACACACATACACATACAGAGATGCAACACAATGTGTATAGTATATTGTATTAGTCTCATAAACATTTTTAACTTTTATAAGTGAGTTCAAAACATATCTCATTGTACTTGTAATATTTAATACTGTTTAATAACTTGAAAGTGTCCCCATGTCACCATTATAGCAACCTAATGTCTTCCTTCAAAACATATCATTACATTCACTAGTGCTTTGCCAATGGGCTGCATCCCCAGTTCTTCTGCATCTGTCTTTCTTCCTTCTTATTCGTATGTAATTCTAATTTGAGCATCGATCAGTCATGAGCTTGTGCTAGAAGGCCTCCAGGTTAAACATCTCTACTGTCATCAGTGACAGGAAAGAGAAGTTAGACAAAGAATTGCTAGCAAGTCACCTTTCTGAAAACGCAGAACTAGACTGAAACTCGATCAAGCATCTCATAGATGACAGGCACTTCTTAAATTGATATACTAAGGAATTTCAAAGCACTCAGAAACCAGTGATTGCTTTCCCTATGCATTGCTTTCAACAAACAAATCCGTTTTTTAGTCATAGTTAGGAATCTGCAATTCACAAATTATTTATCACAAACTTTCGTATGCTTACCGCCACCTGCTGGTTACTCTGCATATCTGCCGCAGGCCTTTATGGGAACTGTACAGAAGGTTGCGGACATTCGGAGGCCAATGAATCACCTTTTTCTTTCTTCTTCCTTCCGTTCATACAGCAAGCAATACTAAGTGTGATTACTGGAAGTGACTTCAACTTAAATATAAGTGTAATGGCTCAAATATTCTTAGTGGAAGAAAACTGAGGTCCACTTTAAAATAAAACTGGTCCTCTATAATGGCTGATCATGAAATTAATATATCAGCAATCAAAAATTACAAACTATCCTATCCCATGTAATTATAAAGGACTTTATGCAAAAAATACTCATGAAATTCATGAACATTTGGCCCAGTTAGATTGTATGTTTATATTATAGCACATATTATTAGAATAACCCCCAAATGGAAACTATTCTAGATATTCTAAGGAGCATTGTGCATTGTAAAATGTTTAAAAAGTTGAAAATATATGATAAAGATATGCAGGCTGTTATTAATGCAAATACGAAAAGTATTTCCAAGTAGATTTGAATGATCACATTACGGATAAAGAAACATATCTTTAAAAATATATTTCAAGGATCATGTAGTTCCTGGGAAAGAAAACCTAACCCATGTTTTGGGTAGGCTGCCATTAAAATGCTGCATGCCATCCCCTACTGTGTATCCACTTACACAGAATCTGGAGACACACGGCCTTAAGGATGATGAGAAACCGGTAGTTTCACTATTCTCCCTGGAAGGCAGAACTACATATGGATTCCAATTTATAGCAACCATATGTTGTTTCTTTTCTGAGACAGTTAGGATATCATATTGTTATATATTTTTAATAAAGATGACAGAACAATCTATAACTTATATGGTACTTTCATGTAGATATCATTTAAATATAGGATATATTGTTTTTCTTTAGATGTGATATATTGATATTTGAGCAGCATAATTATCCCCTTTTAATTAAGTAGTTTGAGAATGATTATCTTTTCTTTAATAGTATTCAGCAAGTATAACTTTAGATCTTGAAGTTTTCAGCGTGTTTCAGAAATCCTCATTCTTACAAAGTGATGTTAAAAGCAGCTGGATTAGGATCAAACAAAATCTTATACTTTTTCTTTCTTTTTATCAACAATTTGCTCTCCCACAAATGCTGTCTACTCTTTATTCAAAGTGAGTAGATTTCATTCTCTCCTTGATTAGGTGTATTTCTAGTTTCATTTTGAATGTCCAATTGAAAAATTTTATGAATTTATTTATATATATGTTTAAATATGTTTATTACATGTTTGAATATGTCACAAGATGTTTTGAGAAAAGATTATGGGAACTGGAACCAGAAATACTTGCAGTGAATCCAATTATTCTCAAATCATTTGATCAAGTCCCGAGTCTCAACTCCTTCTTCTGGAATATATTCATAGTAACAGCAACATTTTTTAAAAAAAACTAGGACTTGTGAGGCACTGTAAGACTACTGATGACAGAGGGTTTTAAAGACATAACATATTTAATGAACATAGCTAATTTCAATTCATGTCAGTGATGATATGAATGAATCTCCCTATTGTTTCCTTCCGCTCTCTGAATCAGAATGTGTGTGGCATCATAATGACTTGCACATGTGGGACTTAAATATTAAGGCATCATACCTATATGCAGTAAAGCATGCACTATCCTACTCATCAATAAGAAATCCTGATTGTGTGTTTCTGCCTCTAGTGACGGTGCTTTGAGATTTTTCTTCATACAGAAGATAGTCTGCTTGTGATGCATTTTGAGTGAAGGTCAAGATAGATGTTTTGTGGTCACAAAAACCAACAGTAGCGATGTCATCCCCATCTTTCCGCCATATCTGGGGCCAGGTTAAAACCACACTCATGAATTATCTTGATACTGCAGTAGCCTGTGTGTACTGTGAATGCATTTGTGGGGATTCTAGATAGAAGGGAAAGAATGCGAACGTGCATTTCCCCCAAAGCTATTCACGGAATCAATTTTCGCTAGTGAAATTTACATAGAATTGCCATGTGTGTCATTCAAGAATTCTTATTTATTTATTTATTTATCTATCTATCTATCTATCTATCTATCTATCTATCTATTTATTTATTTATTTATTTATTTATTTATTTATTTATGTGTGTGTAAATAAGTTTTATTCTCTCTTCCACACCACTGCAGCCAACATGTTTTTAATGTATGTTTGTCCTTATAAGTCCAGAGCTATTGTAAATGGAAACTCAGTTATATTAGTCCAAAGCCTACTCCAAAGTATGATCACAGAAAACTTTTTTATATGATATGGGATGCCAGACCCCACCTTCTTCCTAAATTGTGCCCAGCTCTGCATTTTTTCCTCTAAGACTCTTTGGCAGATATATGACACTAATATATTTTTCTTTCTTTTCTTAGTACAATAAAACAAGCAAGACCAGATTAAAGAATCACTTAAATGTCGAGTTTTATTTTATATCAGCCAAAGCAACTCTTTTAACACCACCAACTGTTCAAAGTGTCACATTGTTTAGAGCAAATGCCAAGAAAATACCATCCATCATTGCCTGTGTCTTTATTAAATAACACCTTACAAAACATTCATAATGTTATGAGAAGTATAATGCTCAAGAATAAATCTTGCACACCTTGCCTACATCCTGCTTTGAGTTAAGTTGCCTAATTGATTTATCATGAGTGACAATCACCACTCCAAGTCCTTTTCCAAATAGTGGAAGAAGTCCCTCGTTTTGCTTTCATTAAACTGCAAATACAGTCAGAAGTTATAGCCCCAAGTTCCTGTGCCTATAAAGAATAGCCAAATGTCATTTGTTCTTCAAGAATAAGAGAAATAACATTCAAAGGTTGGGTGAATATCTAAAGTTTATTTAAACCAGACACATAAGAACATAGGGAAGGGAAAAGGAACATTAGCCTTTGTCTGCTCTAGAAATAGAACTACCTGCCATAATGGGATGAACTTGGACTTTGACATCAGGATTACCTGAACTAAAATTGCCTCTTTCTTTGGGCTATAGACTCTGGGAAAGCTACAAACTCAAGGTAAAGACTGTGATAGGATACCTACATTATAAACACTGCACACATGGCTGATGATGTGGAAGAGATTTGGTATGGTCAAAACTAATTGTCAACTTGACAGCATGTGGATTCAACTGAGAGAAGCTGCCGGCATGCTGTGGCACTGTCTTGATTACATTACCTAAAGTGAGATGGAATGTCTAGGTTTGGGTGGAACTGTTCCCTCATCCATCTGGGGATCCTGGCCTAATGGTGCAAGTAACCTGACTTGTGCTGCCGCCAATGTCATCTGACTATCAACAGTACTTCAAGTTCCTGCTACCATGACTTCTCTACCATGTATAAGGTCTTAAATAAACCAAGAACAAGTCTCACTCAGTATCTGGCTCCCCCAGCTCTTTCTGCCCACCCTAAACCTCTTTCCCAGAGGGGCTGGGCTTCTGCTTCCCTTCTTAAGCCTTATCTCTATATAATCAACGATTTTTGGTTTTTCCAGTCTCTTGTCTCAGGGCCCTTCTCTTACACCTGGGCTCCTCCCCTTCTCTCTTCCCATGATCCCTTAGTCTTCGGCCACCTCCATGCCTATTCCCTTATCTATAGTAAATTTCCCCATATATTAGGGTTAGTGATGGTCTGTACTTTGGGCTGTGAGCTAAGTAGACCTACCTGTTCTCTCTTCAATTGCTTTTCACAAAGTATTTTGTCACAACAACAGTAAAATAAATTAAGAGCATTGTTTGTCCCTCCACTTTCCTACCCTTGTGGAATGGAATCTTTATATTTCTCTAGCCTCCACCTCTCATCCTGATTATGCTTTTTTGTGCTTCCTACATATGGATGCAGAATTCTAAATTGTCTCCTGAATAATTAGTCCCCGATATGCATGCCCTAAATAGCCCATCTTAGATGTAAGCAAGATCTATGGAAATGATGGTGAGCATAGGACTGTGGATGCAGAAGGTGTTTATGTGGTTACTTGTCAACAAATAGTACTTCCAAAATTATTTCATAATGATGTTAAAAGTGATTTTGAAGTTTTAAAATCTTAGGTACATGTTATGCTCATATGAAAATATCATAATGAAACCTCTTTCTTGCTTTGTACAGTTAACATAGGTTAATTGAAAATAAAAAAATACCTTTAATCAGTTGGCTGTAAGTTCAAAGAAGATGAATTATCTTGTATCTTGAGATAAGTGATTTACTAATCATATTAGCCCTTGAAATTGCTAACAGATTATTCATCCAGTAGCTGTATTGAATCACAATGTTATATTATTTCAAGTGTCCTATGATATGAAGTAATAGGTGTAGGGCCCAGAAGAGCTTGACCACACAGCAATGTGAGACCCGGAACAGCTTGACTACATAGTTTCCATGATAGGCTTAATAAAAACCAGCTGGACAGTAGGCCTGAATTGCTTACTGGGAACACCTGGTAGTTCCAGGAAAAGCCACAAGTGGACAGCACTCAGGGATGGGTGAGAATCTAAAGGGAAGAACTTTATATACCAAACATTCAAACCTTTAGATAAGATTTCCAAAAATTCTTGAGCTGAGTACATGCCTATTCCCTTTGAATTCACAAAGATACCCCTAGACAAATATCAGATCTTCAGGGTCCTGAACGCTGGAACTGCCCTCACTTCAATCTCTGCTGTGATAAAAATCCTTACCTTACTTGGGCTGTGTGTTCTCTGCTTTCACTGTTGCATCAGACACAGAGACCAAGCTTGATCTTGAATAAAGGTTCTTTGCTTTTACATATGGTATTGGGTCTCTGTGGTGATCTTTTGGGGTTCCCATCGATCTGGGTATAAATAACAGTAAATATCCTCTAGAGTCTCATGACCATTGTCTTAGAATTTCATGCAACTATCCTTGTGTGCTTGGCCTTTAGCTTCAAGAGGGAATGCAGCCTGGCTGATGCATTTTGGGAAATGAGGGTGGTCATTGTGATGTTCTGACCAAAGAATCCAGGTTCAACAAACCCAGATTTACTTTCCAGAACTGAGAAATAGTAAGTGAGATTTGCTTGACAGCAAAGGGAAGTAATAATTGGAATGTGTGGTTTCTGTCTAAGTAGTACTTGGTGACACTTTAAGCAGCTGACAGTGTTATAGGCATGTCTACTCTTCTTGCCATTTTATAAAAATAATAGGATTAATACAAAATTCCTCTGTAATTATTGTTGTCAACCATGAAAAATGTAAGCATATTTTATCTCTTCTGCATGAACTTTGTATTTAGACCTTTTTTTTCATGGAGGCCAGCCTCCATGTCACACTAAACCAATTATTTCCCACCATCTAATTTTGGGCTTCGTTTTCTTTTGTCATAGCCATCAAGGAGAATTCATGTCAATTTGGTAAAAAAATAACCAAGGAACGGCAACAAACATACTGTTAACTTGATTAAAATACCACAAAATGAAATAATGTAGCTGCCAGTCTTTGTAAATTATCATCATTTTCATGTCTAATAAGATGTTCCTCAGGATGAAATACAATTATAGATTATTTAATTCTCTCATACAATAGCTGTAAATACATATTTTCTAGCTTCACTTGATGATTTAAAATAATGCTTAACTTTCACCAACTCTTGTCCTAATTAAGAAGGTATTCAATCCTTTGATTTCACTCTGTTAATGTTTAAATATTGCCTATCAAAATGTTGGCTACTTTTAAATGTATTTACATTTGTCCCTTCATTGTCCTCTGTAAAATATGCTTGGCTTTTGACTTTCTTCAGACCCAGCTGTACTGCACACCTCTGTATATCATGTCAGCAGTGGAAAGTTCATCCCGAGAACAAAGATGATGAACAGGACACCACAGCAGAAAATTTAAATAAAAGAAAACATATTATTGGCATGCCTTTAAGAGAGAAAAAGATGTATACAATACAGACACATTTCTGCCAACTCCTTCTCTTTGGCCTCCCAGCAGTCCTCAGCAGAAGAAATAGAAAGAACGCTTCTCCATTTGAAGTAAATTCCTTTGCACTAGAAGCATCTGCATTGGACACCAGGGAAGCGATAGGCTTGATTTCAAGAATCCACTGAGGTTAGCGGAAATCAGGAGACAAATGACTGCTCGGGAGGGGAATGATTCGACATCTCAGAAATGGAACAAATCCAAGAATAAAGAACTCTTTTAAAGCCAGAGCAGTCAAGCCCCTGATAAATTTGATTTAAATTAAAACTACATGTCTTTTCTGTTTTAAAATGTGGACCTTGCTTTGAAAGAGACAGCAAACAGCACAGTGGAAACCTGGCCAGCTGGCAGCAAAGCTTGAGTCTGACCCTTCCATGTAGTGTGTAGAAGTGATCAGGTAATGACCGCCATCAAACCTGTTGGACCGTTGACATTTCTGTGACTGAAATACTTACCTGACTCATACGGAACATGACAGAACATTTTATTAACTTACATAATAAAATGTTTCTCAAAACCATTAAAATGAAAAGTATTGAAATATATACTTTAGTATTATCAGTTTCCTTCCAATTGATGGATTGTAGAAATGCAAATTGTATCATAATTTTCACCAGGATGAGTAAAGTAATATCTACTGATACTGTTTTAAATTCATCTTATTTTCGATAAATATCTCAAGCTTAATGTCTAATACATCTTACAAGCAGAGCATAGACAAGGTAAAGACAACCACACACATTATCATACTATATTTAGTAGACAGGAATTGCTTTTGAGATAATGGGCAGGCAGTATCTCAAATATTTGAGGTTAAAAGAACCCTAAATAAAAGAAGAAAACTTCGTATGTCTGTGGCAAAGTGATTTATATCTTTAGCAGCAAAATTAGTTGGGAGTAACACATTAAAACATTTTTCATGATTATGAAAGAATTCCAAAATTTTCTCACTTAAAACTTTTTGCAATGTATATTCAGAAATTGTTTTATACCACACATTGTACATGTATTTTTAATTCTGTGTTATTATCTGTTTCTAGGCCAGTAAACTTGACTTATTTTGTTCAAATTATAACTTCAAATATTGTGGAACTCACAGAGCACTCTACATTTCTGAAGTCCCTATGATTTCTACATTGAAAGTAAATGTTAAAAATTTTTGAAGATGCAAGATATTTTGTGGAGAAGTTAAAAGTAGAAACCTTACGGAAATAATAATCAATCCATGAGTATTTACATTTACATCAATATTAAGAGCAAATATTCTCTTTTTAGGATTTGTGCTATCATCGTATTTTGTAGCATGTAGAAACTGATTCTCAAAGGGGTTAAGATTCTCTTGAAGAGGAGCCACAGATTCTCTAATGTTAGAGCTGGAGATAATGATGCAGTGTGAAGACTAGCTGGCTGAGCACTAGACTTCAGTGGATGGCTGACAGTCTGATCCTAGCAATATCATTGAACTTAGTACAATTAGTATGTATACGATTATGTGTTTTTAGAACTCAAGCTGATCAATTTGTGAATGCACAATTATGTAAGGTGGTAGAATTTGACTGTCAAGTCTTGTAGCCTTCTCTGCGTGTTATAGATGCTTGGTGTTCTCCTACAGAGTGCTTTCCTCATGATGTGGGCTCCCACAAAGACTGAACACGTTTCACTTTGCTCTTCATTGCATTTGCCATCTAGAATCCATTCACTCCTCTCCTGATGTTGTCATTGGTTCCCTCCTGGGTTACACAGCTTTTGTAGGTCAGACTACAAACACCTTTCGGTGGAAGCTCACAGTACTCTCAGTGCCAAATGAGACATGTGATCCAAGTGTTCGTGCCCCTCGGAACAGTGTCTAAATTCAGTAAATAGAAGTATCACTCAGGTCAATCAATGTCAAAGCCAGTGCATTTTTAAGACATTTAGGTTCCTTAAGAGAAATGGATGTGTATTACAAAGGAGCTGTGAACAGCCCAGGATGGGACTGATGTATTCATTTAATGAGAAGGACACAGTGGGGCTGAGGATCAACAGAAGCATGGTCTTGGTGACATCATTTAAGTAAATATTCTGGATTGGTCTACACCTGACTTAATTTTATCATTAGTGAAACCCAGTCTGATCCATACTGCCATACTATATAAATGCAGTATGCAGATACAGGTCTGTCAAAACTGCCCAAAGTGCTTTCCCTGAAATCAGATTGTGTTAGGCTTCATGGAAAGAAGAAATTAAGATTACAATGACATTCTTGACAGCAGCATATGGAGCCATATTCTTGTAATTGTGGCAGGTTTTAGATGCTGGAGAAGACATGAGAACAGTTATCCCCAGGGCTTTCAGAAAGAGGACAAACCAGTGACATACTGTATCAAATTGCTAATATTCCAAACACTAAGGGGAAGTGAGTCTTTATCAGTTAACACGTATGTAGAAATTGGTCACAGTAGCAAAAGTAAACACAATTGCTGTTAAGCTGACACCTTTATTTATATTTTAGATCTTAACATTAGTATGTGTTCTTGTAGTAACATCAATGTGATTTAATTTCTGGGGTATAAAAAAATAACAAACACAAACCCTCTCACAAGAAAATATATCCCCAATGGAACGATAGTGACATTTGTATTTTGGAAATAGCCAAGAACAATCTAATTTAATTTTTTTAAAAATGATGAGAGGCTATAAACTCAAAATGGAAGTATTACTTCTATAACCTAATTATATTCTAAGTACTTACCTTTCCATCTACAGAGAAGAACATATTTCATTCCTCACCAAAGATACTTTTTCTTTTTGCAATATGTGAAGACAATTGCCGAGATCCACCATTAGTCAAAATGAAGAGAATAAATGGCTATGGTATTTCTATCCCCAACTAATATATCTACAGCATAATCCTGACACATAAGGCCAAGTGGGAAAAAAAAGAAAAAGGAAAAAAAATTAACAAAAACTAAATTCAGAGGACCAGGGTGGTTGCTGTGAGATGGTGTCCTCTAGAAATGACAGGAATGCTACTTCATGAATTCACATTATGGTTGTCCATACGATAAGTTCACAACTTCAGCTGACGTGCTGATGTATATGGTGGAAATTTCACAGGGTCCCTTGCCTACATGAATAGTTATAGGCAATCAATGGCTGCTGAGAGAATCAGTTTCTCTAGGGATGAACCACAAATGGCCAGTCCTGAACACATATGTACATTAATAACACCAAATGGATTCAGTCTTAACATAATACTGCATACATAGATAAGTATATCAATAATAATGTCTATCAATAACAATTATATATATAAGTATATAAAAATGATTGTATTATAGGTAGAAGAGGGTATGTGGAGAACATAGAAGGAATAGAAATGATGTAAACACTCATATAAAGAACCCTCTAAATAAAAATTGATTAGGAAAGATTATTTTATTATATTATAATATATTATAACTCACAGCCTTGTGATATTGCCTTGAAACTGTGTATAATAACCTTCCATCAACAGCGTATGTCGTTATGAAATTAAAAACCATATATAATTCTGAGATAGGCTACCTACTGATAGATTGAAATTGATGAAATCTAAGAAAACATAAGGGCATTTTAAGCTATATTGAAGTATAGTTCCTTTTCTCGTGATATCTGAGACCTATTATTTGTTAAGGTAATGTCTTTTATGGGAGTCATTATTTGAGCTATTGTTACATAAACAGATTAAGAGTCATAATTTAATACAATAATGATGATTAAGTCAGTATAAGTTTTCCGTATAGAAGAAAACTCTATAAAAGAAAAAGTTGTATAAATAGAAAGCAGTCTAAAGGAATTCTGGATTGCATTTCATGTATTATTTCTATGAAGTATCTGCTGTATTTGCACCATATAAAACTGTATAGCTCATGAAATGTGGTTAATTAGCCTTTTATGCCCTAGGAAAAACAAAATAAAATGTTACTCTATTCAGACACAAAGCAGCCACCCCAATAGAAAATAACAGCCACATGCTTTTAAACTGTTTTCCAACTCATAATGTGTCTAGGAGTGTTAGCAGATTATGGAATCCCAACATACGTTTTTATTCAAACTGTGGCTTGGTGCCTTGTGGCAGCTCTGTGACTGAATCAAGAAGATGTTGTCAGAGCATGTATGGCTCTTCCTATCCATTTAAAAACACTAGTTTGTATACATAAAGTACTATTTGCCAATAGTTATATAAACTATTAATCTTTTTGTATTACTTTAATATTTATAAGCATATATACATAAATTTAAAAACATTTTATCTAGGATATTTAAGATAGTAACTGAATACAGAAATATAGTAGATGAAAAAAATATGGCAGAAGATAATAGGCTTACCACTACATTGGACACTTTAGAACACTTTGATCTTGGTACAGAGGCCCACTGAGAGCATCCTGCAGTAACTCTTTAGTCTTCTTTGTGATAATTGAAATATACAGAAAAGCAATGAGGATCTAGTTGTTCTTGAAGCCCTAACTGGATTATTTTGATCTACCAACACTCTTTGGAAATAAAGAAGTTCATAGAGATACTAAAGTTATGGGCAAATATGCAGCTAGAGGACCAATGACCAATCTTGAATAGCATTAATTAACTCTTGGAAATTTGGGAGATCAATCTTGAATAGCATTAACTAACTCTTGGAAATTCATGGCAAGAATTAGAGATGTCAAAGTTCTAGAAGCAGAACTGTATTGGAAATTAGAATGTGAATTTCAATCTTGAAGCCAATGCCTTATACTTCAGTGAGTAAATACAGTTTTACATAACTTTTTCTTTTCTAGTCAAGAATTATCCTCACTTCCTGTTACTGGGAAAACAAGTGCTTTCAATCTTTAATAAACTTGTATACTTTTCCTATTGGTGCACTAATAGCAAATATTGAAGAGCATATTTACAGCATTTTCTGAAGTAGTGAAATATATAAATAACAGGCAAGCATTGGACCTTTTCTATCTTCAATGTCTTCATTCCCCTGTAATTGCTTACTCCTCAATTAATTTTGGCAAAAAGAAAGCCTTCAAGGATTGCCTACACATGTATGGGACCTTATTGGGTTTTCAGCATGGGGTGTTACAATGTGGTTTCTTGGTCCCGGGCAGCCACAGGCCCAGACCCACAGACCTGCTGCGCCAGACCCCTTACCGCCCACTGCTGCTCAGGCCTCCAGAAATGATTCAGACGCTTATATTAACTTCATGCTGTTTGGCCTATGGCTCAGGCACATTGCTAGCTAGCTCTTACATCTTAACTCAACCCATTCTCATTAATCTGTCTGCCACGTGGCCCATGGCTCACCTGTGTTCCTTACATGTTGCTCCTTTGGGCTTCTGGGTTGGTCTGACTGACTCCGCCCTGCTCCTCCTACCTATGCTCTGATTTTCCTCCTACTTTTTCTATGGTGCCTGTCATGGGCTGAAACAGCTCCTTTATTTAAAGATTGATATTCACATCATACAGAAAGACATTCCTACATCAATGGGGCATTGATTGCTCTGTATCTGAGATACACATGTTGTTTATGAGTGCTGTGACTAGCGTAAGGTGTCAATGTTATGTTATTGCAAACATTTGCTGTTCCATGTACCTAAACAGTCTATAAAATGCAAAAGTGGTGATAAGGAATGCTATTTTATTGCCATTTAAATTTTAGTACAATGCTGAATCAAGTATTTTTTGATAACCAATAGACGTGCTGCATTGCAGAGGGATATGGGAATATTCTCTCTCATTCACTACTTTAAAAATTGCAGAGATGAAGAAGGTAACTGTGTTTTATTATTTCTAATTTTCTAAAAGTGAGTATTCAATTTTGTGTGAAAACCATATCATGTGAGTAGATCAAAGCCTATAACAAATATAAGAACAAGATATCTATGCAGTCACCACAATTGACCAAGTTTTTATATACAGAGAAAACTGAAGGAAGCAATTTTTATAAAGAAAGACATACACAAACATTTACTGATATATAAATTCTCTACTCACCATGTCTTCTATTCCACTCTTACCCTAGCTTAGACTTATGTACTTTCTTCCTGGACTGTAGTTGTCCATACCCCTTACAGTGTAACTAGATTGTTTCTGACTGAAACATATATCAAGCCAGATAATCTTCCCTCTCTCTAGTATCCAAATCCAGTGCTTGACTCTGGCTTACTGAGCTTTCACCTCTAGTGACTCCTCATTTTGTGATTTAGTAACGCAAGTGCTTTCAATGGAGTTGCATGAACACTTTCTCTAGCAGGATTCATTGCCTCTTACTCCCTCTATCTGGGTGACTGCCTGTGTCACTTTTACTTGGCCTGTGTTAATTTATCCTCTACAAATGACCTTGCCTAGAAATAAGTCAGGCTTAATGTTCTGTTTACATGATGTTCGTTTCTTTCCTTTCTCTCCAACCTTGTCTCAGTGTCTTCTCATTTTTGTCTTTTTACATTTTTCTTTTCCATTACACTCAAATTTCCTGAGACCTTCTTTTATTTCTCAGTGGCTAGAAGTATGCCTGATATATAATTATCTAATGGCTTCTACTGACTGATCCCAAATACACAGAAGGAAGAGTTTTCATAATGAAAATCCCCATTTTTGCTGGATTTTGCTTTGTTTGTGATGGTGGCATGTACCTGCAATCTCAGCACTCAGGAAGCTTATCCAGGAAGCTCTGGAATTCACGGTCAGCATTCACCAAATAATCAAACACCTCTGAAAAGCAAAAACTAAAATCCAAGTCTTTCTATATTATACTTTGCAAATTTTCTCTGATAACATTGTTTCAAAGACTATTTTGTAACAACCTTACATTACTGCAGGGATGACACTCATACCAGTTAGAATCCCAAAGAGACCAGGAAAGTGACAGAGCTTGCACTTTCAAACTCCCCTATCAGAAAACAAACAAAATCGTTACTTTTATATCTTGAAATCAGCGATTATGTATGCTAATATTCACAAACCTATTGGTCTGGTCTACATTGGAGGGAAAGTCTTTTCCCAGCAGGGGTAGCCTTGGCATTGCTAGCTGGAATGTGTAGAAGACATATTCATATTTCAATTAATTTAAAAATGTTCCTCTTTTTAAAGATTTAGTTTAGTGCATAATACATTTGAAAATAAAGCATACAGTAAACTTTTTTGGAATTTAATGAATGACTTGTCTTAAATAATGATAATATCAGCTTTAAGAGTTAAGTCAGTTTAGGCTTCATGAAGACCCTCAGAATAGCATGTGTTTAGGAAGCACCACATGTATATATTTAGTATTAGCTTGTCTTTCAATTTATTTTGGTATTTTATTGAAAATTGTGCTGTACCATTACTAAGATTTTGTTTAGATTCCACACTGAATGAAAATAGAAAACAATAGCAAAACAAATCATACTATTTTGGAATTAATGTATTTAGTTCTTTTTAAAGTCCCAAGAATATACAATAAATATGTTGTGCCTATCGTTTTAACAAAGGTAAACTGTGCTTCCCCATTCATTTGTTTGAAGTTTAAAAGATTTGGAAAGTGGGAACTGGAATAGAAAGAGGGGTCAGTAGTTGAGTGTGTTCACTGCTCTTTCAAAGAGATCTAGTTCAGTTATCATCATTCACATCAGGAAGTTCACAGTAGCCTATAACTCCAGCTCCAGGTGATCTGAGCCTCTGGCACAAGCATCTGCACTCAAGTGAACAGACCTATATGTAGACACACTATCGCTCACATAATCAAAAATAAAACAAATCTAAATAAATAATATGGTAAATATATTTTAGAGAATGCTTAGATTAATTTTCAATCAAAGGATTACTCAATTCATGTTTGTGTATACAAAATAATGAATACCAAACAAATCGATTTGTGCCTATTCATGTGTATCATTTGCTCCACTGGGTCTTGGAGTATTTTAGCTTCTTAATAACAGTTAACAAGTGTTGCATTGTAAGTGTCAGATGATCTTGAACATTTCCTCATCTCTATGAGGGGCTTGCTTGAAGTTTAAAGCTAATCACACGGATACTAGGCAATTCTGAAAGAAGATAAAAAGACAGCAACCTTTATTTCCCTTCTCTGCTGTCTACGTTCATTTTCCTCACCACCTCTTTTTCTTAACCTCCCAAAGCATTTGATACTTATTCATAGCTGAGGTATCTCTCACTTTGAGTAAATCGGCCCTTTCATCTTGCTCTGGAATGAACCATAGCCAGGTTACTGAAAGATATATGTTAATAATGATAATCGGCTAGCAAAAGTCTAACCCTCCTATGCGATCAAGTCACCATCAGCATGTACAGCGGCTTTGTTTGTTGTTTGCTATAGTTTTAGTGACCTGCAATGTTTAGCTAGTCTAAGACAAGTAAACCTGAGATCCTGCCTCATGAAAGAAAGAAATTAAGCAGAAACAGTTATATTGACAGTAGAATAATTATGTACATTTTTAGTAAATCAGTCATGTATATGCCAGCAGGGATATAGAGAAAGGGGGCGGTATAACATACTTGTTCCTGCTAATATAAGTGATTCAAACCTTGCTGAATATTCTCCTTACTTGGAATTCTTGCATTCCATTTACATAAACGGCTGCTCTACCTCAAATTTCTGGTGCAACACATTTATCTTATAACATCCAACAAATGTAAGAGAGAGTGCCGGTCTTAGTAGCTTTCAAAATGTGCTGTATATAAAACAGATGCCTGAGGTACACCAATACATCCATTGTGAATACCAGGCTGTCACCACACCTCTGGCACATCTCCCCCAGGCCCTCCTTCATCTGTCATAGCTCATACACTTCACTTTAAAAAGAAATAAAACAGAGCAAACCATGCTCCTGAATAAATTTCCCTGTTTAAAGTTCTCAAATGTACTTGTATTATTATTTTTAACTAATTAACTTGCAGTAGTGGCCAGATCCTTGCTCACTGAGCAATTTTTTTTTCCTGATGTTAAGATATCTATGATATGGAAATGATTTTAAAAGTTCACAGTTTAGGTAAACTTTGAATGACTCTTGGGAGTAAAGCAACTCCTGCTGAATAGGGCTGTCATTTTCTTCTCATCTCTTGAGTAGTGAGAAAAGGGAGGTCTTGTCTCAAATTTGCCCTAGCATGTATATTAATTCTTGATGTGCTGTTGATTACTGACTTAGAAGACCTGTTCCTAGCCAGCATTAGCCTTCTACAGACACTAACATATTTGAACTTCAAGTGAGTTTTTCAGTGCAGAATGTTCTTTTTTTGCTTAATGTGTTTAATGTGAAGGCGGCCAGCTAACTGAACATCCAAAGTCAGAAATGTGAATATGTAGTCTGCGAAACTTCAGCCTGTTGTTTTACATATGTGTACTTTGTATTCTGAGGTAAGCTTTTATTTCATTTGGAGAATTTCTAAGGTGTTTTCAATACTATGGGAGACTTCCAAGAGAGATTTATCACTAACTATTCATTATTCAATTACTCATCATTGCTGTTTTTACTAACTTCAAGTGTAAGCAAGTGGACTCACAACCTCCGAGGCTAACAAAGGATTATAATGGAACATGAAAATATATTACCGTAGACTCCCTAGTCTATTGGGAATATGTCCTAAGACATTTTACAGACAATTAATATTGCAGATAGTACTGAAAAAAGCATACAGTTTCCTTTTCCCTGCTAAACACACATACTTGTGATAAGGCCTGATATATAATCGGGGGAAGAGAGGGACAGAAGTAGGAAATGATAAAAATTTGATAATTATAACCATAAACTAAAACAAATATTATTTGAACTTAAGAATTATTGGTTCATTGAAATTTTCATTAATATTTTGAAACCACTGATAGTGGAAAACAGAATTACAAACAAGGAAGGAAAAGTATATCTTAACTCACCTCTTAAGCATAAAGGTAAAGGATATTGTAATAACTCTATAGACAAAATTAAAATATATATATAGATAACTGTTAAACAGGATGTTCTTTATCACATCAGAATAATCTAATAAATTTTTAATTTAAAATGTCCTCAGTAAAATATAAGTAATGTGCAACTATATAACAAGTAGTGGTAAAACTCTTATTGATCACACATATTGTCATTTACACACAGAAGACACTAAGTTATCCAGAGACTCTTACAAATGGTGAGTTAATTTAGGAAAGTATGGATACAAGGTCTATACAAACAATAGTGATTTTTACTTTATCTACTAACAAGAAGTAACTAGAAAATAGCTTTAAAATTTGTTTTCATAGCAGTATGTAAAAACATTCCATGGAAAGAAATACCTAATTAAAGATGAATAGTCCAAGTGTAATGACAGAAAATATTGCAAAGAAATGTAAAAAACGAAACCAGTTCAGATACTAGATACATCTACAGATTGGGAGACTTTATCATTGCATTGCTTTCTTCAAATTAAGGCAAGTGTAGCTATATTCTGAAATAAAATCCCAGCGAATGTATTAGTAAATAATTCTAAAATTATATGCAGATGACATAATTGATGATAGCCACATTATAGAAACAATTGTCATTTATTTTACATGAATATTGTTATCAGTAAAATAAATTTAACCAAGAGAATTTTCAGTGTTGTATAGGTCATCATACTAAAATGGAATCATCTTGGTATTGTTAGTAAACACATCCATATAACAGTTTGTGAAAACATTTTTCTATATAATCCACTATCAACTTGAAAAATGCCAAGGAAACTCAATAGAGAAGCAAAAGTGCAATAAATAGATGCCACATAACAATATTTATGTAGCCTATATGCTACTAATATCAGTGTGATTATCTACTTTCTTATAAATCATCAATTATATGTAAAACCCAGAATCATCAAACTAGAAGAAATACATCTTTTAAATTTTATTTTAAAAATAATTTCTTGTATAAGAAACATAAGCCAAATATTATAACAGAAATTATTTACTTTTATAAAATTATAATTTTGTAATAAATATTTGTTATTAAATAAAAAACCACACAAAAGACTGAGGTTCATATTCATCCACATTGGTTAAACATATAATACATAATTACTAGGTATAAAAAATTAAAATAAAACTTTGAAGTGTCCTCAATGGCCAACAGACCAAATATAAATGGAAAATAAATAATAAGTAGCAGTAAATGTTCTGTGTCATTAGCCCTCAGAGAAATGCATGTTAAAATCACAATTTAATGCCATTTCAAATTGTGAAATACCAACAAAAATGATTGAAAAGATTTTTGGTTCTAAATACAATTTCGGTTCACCATTTGTGGAACATAAGTAAATAAAAACTTTATAAAACTTTTTCAAGATACTCATTAAGTTGTGGATAGAAATATTAAATGGGCTAGTAACTCAATACTTTATATTTATTTAAAGGGAATGAAAACATAACAACTGCACACAAGCTTGAGTCAGAAATTTCTCAAGATGATTTTGATAGTCACACAATAGTAAGAACCCAAATGTCTATCAACAACAAAATAAAATACATTGTGGAATAGTTGTGCCACCTAATAATATATTCCCAAATTAAATGTGTAGAAATGGGGTACTAAATTTTCAGAGGCAGAGGAGGGTAACAGGATATAAACAAACTCATCCAGAAGAAAAAGAATTAAGGATGCCTCCATTTCTCTGAACGTAAATACAATAAAATAAACTTCCCTGATGACGTGTTGTGACAAAGACTATGCACCTGTTTAGGGTGATCACCAACATTTACTGCTCTAATTGCTGTGCAGTCATATTGGCCATCTACTGTGATCTCATTTTATTGAGAACTGATGTGTAGCTGAGCATTTTATATGAGCTTATTATACCTTAATTTTTCAAAGAAGGTAACAGTAAACCATTCTACAGATCTAATGTACCAGCCTAACTTTAAATAGCATTGACACATCATAATTTATGTACATTTGCTTCTATACAATAATACCATTAAATACCATATTTGTATTTACTTGTAAGATACTTGCTTACTCATTTCTAATTTCTTTCTGATGAATGTGTTTATTACCTAAATTAATATGCAGTGACCTAAATCTTAAGTGTGTATATATATATATATACATACATATATATACATATATATATATATATATATATCACAAGTTAGAAAAACAAAGCAAACAACAAATGAAGCTCCCCATGGACAACAGGGTGCCTTCTCTTGAGACATAAATCATAATGTTAGTCAACTAATGACTATGTATTGTTTATTATGAAAAACCTACAGAAGTAAAACAAAACAGCAGTCAACAATTTACAGGAAATATAAAATGCTAGTCATGAATTTTCAGTATATATCTATTTATACTTTGACAAGATGGCTCATTTAAAGCTATAGCACAAAATGTCTTTATGCATCTTCTCTTGGATTAGGCATTTCCTGACTCTATAAATGTGTTTTCCATATCTCTATAGTTACATTTACCATACTTTTTTTACAATAATTTTTTTTCCTATTGAAATTTTCCAGGAATGATTTTTAGATTGCTTCAGTATTTTCCCTTGGTAATGTCATGCATAAAGAAAGTTAGAGCTACCCGTACACTGACGATCATGCATATCAACCTAATCTTGACTTGAAACCTGAAGACAGTATTGTATGTTTGTTACCATTAAAACTTAAATTTTTAAAAACCATCTCACTTAAAACACATGTTTCATTTTATGATAATTTCTTTCATTTTTATTAGTTCTTTGAAAATCTTATACAATGTGATTTGATCATATTCACTTTCTCCCCAGTTTTGCCTAGGTCCCTCATCCCACTTTGCCACCTCATCAACTTTGTGTCCAATTTATTGTTATTGTCTTATTTTTTACCTATCTATATACACTGCATATATATTTTTGGATGTGTAGCCTTCCACTAGATCACAGTCAATTCATCAAATGCAAAATTTATAAAGAAAGATGATTTTTCTGTTTTGTTTTTTGGGGGGATCTGGGAGTGTGACTTTATGTTTGCCTCATATGCACACCGAGATTTGGTCTAGAATAAGCTTGCACGTACTGTTACAATCATTGTGCATTCTTGTGTACAACTGCTCTGTGACATCTAGAAGGCAGTTTATTGGTATTCATTTACCACTTCTGTCTCTTATAACTTACTGACATTCTCTTCTCTAATAATCCCCAAGGGAAACTTCTTTCTTCCTGGCTAGTTCTCACAGTACTGGAAGGTGCTATTCATGTTAGTAGAGGAGAAAAGTCATTTTCAAACTAACCCAGCTATGTCCCCGAGCTACAGAAACATCTGGACTGGTAAGAAATTGCCGCTGTTGCAATAGTGATTTGAGCATTGCAAGAATAACAAGCCACTTTTTGATTGAATTTAAGGTCCATTGCCAGATAAAATCCACACCTGTGATTGTAGCTGAGCCTAGACCTTAAGGCTAGAAAAGTCATGATCTTAAGGAAAATCTATTACTATTATTCCATTAAGTTTATATAATTTCAAACTGGCTCCTAATGACCTATAATTATTCCTATCGATTAATGTATCTATTAATAAGATAAGAGAAGCCTCTATTTGCAATAGATTATGATTATGGAAGAAAGATCCGGAGAATGCCTGATTGTAAATGAAACACCTAGGTTGATTCCATTCCTGGCCTACTTTTAATGTACCTTTCTCATAGAATGGAAAAATCATGTTAGTGATAAAAGAAACATCTTGTCTTTTCAATACTTTGTTTTCAGTTGTTATATATATTTTTGACATGTTCACATCCATGGATTATACTCTTTACATTCCAATTTCTAAGTGTAACACAAATAGATTTTCATAGCCCCTGCTACTAACACTATATTCTTCACATTTCTATGTGTTGCAGGCCTGTGATGGCTTATATCTTTAATTCCAGCACTCGGGAGGCACAGGCAGGTGGGTCTCTGAAAGTTCGAGGCCAGCCTGGTCTATAGAGTGAGTTCCAGGATAGCCAGGATTGCTTCACAGAGTAACCCTATCTTGAAAAACAAAACAAAATTAATGGTTTGTGATTCCTAATTAATACACTTGTGGTATAATTCTTTCTTCATGTTGATTATCAGAATTATATTCTTATGAATAATCACTTTATGAAACCCTCTTTTGATTAAACATTGCCGATATTTCCACTTTAGCAGATAGTACTCAGTCAAGGTTCAGTGGGAAATAATTCTTTCAAGAAAACAATCATTAATTTTCATTTTCTTTTTCTTCTAACAGTGGAATAAGGCTGGATCTCTTTGATCATGTGGCATCATTTTATCTCTTATTAAAGTACTTATTATCCTCAAGCAAATTTTGTTTCAATGTCTCTGTATCTTAACTGACTAAATTGATGATACAGTTTTCTCTCTATTCGTAGTGAATACACTGAGCTTAAAACAATAGATCTAAAGAAGTATTTTAAATGTGGTTCATATATTTGCACTGTTTTAAGGAAACCATAATATGAGAGTATATTGATATTAAATATTAGAAAAATTGAACTTTGCTAACTGATTCCATCCAAAATTCAATAAGTATTAAATATCTCTTTAATGATGAACCATGTTCCCAGTGCTGGGGTGAATTAGACAAAGCTCTTGTTTAAAATTATTTTAATGTAAAATAGATTGATTCTCAGAAATAAACTATTCTTAATAATTTTTGCAGTTATGAATTATTAGTTCTTAAGTTGAATAAGTGATGATTGAAAGCCATTTGAAGTCAGTCTTGAATAAAGGGTTGGGTAGAACTAGTATACAGATACAATTTAAAATTACAAATTAGACATAAACACAACTTATGAAACTCATGAAAATATAAACTGTTCTGCAATTAGGGGAACTGAATCTGTGATTCAATAATTCTCAGGATAGACAGGAGTTGATTTACATCAACACATTGGTTTGAAAAGTAAATTATATTATGTAAGTTTATAACAAGGAGACTAAAATGAGAACAAAGATCTTAGTCTGGGAGAAAAGAAAGTTTTGGCAAGTAACACAAATAATGGAGCAGCAGGTAATGTGGTGGGCAGGGACCCATACATGACTAAAACTCTGGAAAATCTGGGAATGAAAGAGTAGACGTGCTTGGTTATGTGGCGTGTCAGACAAATGCACAACCAAAGAATCATCAAAATCGATCCGATTTTTAATAAAATACACTCATAACTCAGCATGTCTTATTTAATATTAGTCTTTTGTACATTTGTCTGGACATAGAAAATGTGTGTCATGGCACATGGAATTACCTGTATTATTTTTTGGTTTAAAGTAGATGTTCATCTTTGAAAATTTCAAAAAAGAACCAAATAATTTTAAGTAATCATTTGCAGTTAACATTTGAATAGTTTTAGTACCTGTGTTTTTTAAAAACAACTTTCTTTTACCAAATTTTAATATAGAATATTTAAAATTGTGTAAGAATTGAAACATGAACATAACACTTTGCTTTCTTTACTTGTCTCTAATCCTGACTGAGCCAATTTATCTGAGATTTTTGTTGCTGAGCAGAGCTCTAGCTATGACTCAGGAGTAGATGGTAAGTAACATTTTTACTCACACTTTCAGTAGGAAAGGTTTTGGAGACTGGAGGGATAGCTCAGTTGTTAAAGGTATTTGCTGTTTTTGCAGATGATCCAGGTTTCTGTTCCCAGCATCTCATAATGCCTCACAAATCTCTGTAATTTCAGTTTCAAGGGTCCTGATGCCTTCTTCTGGCCTCGGCAGAAACTGCATGAACATGGAGCAAACACACTCAGGCATAATACTCAAACATAAAATAAATAAATAAATTCTTAAAAAATCAGAGAGATGTTTTAAACCTTCTTTCTAATGTAGCTTCAAGTAACCCTCATGATTCTTGCTTACCTAAGCATCTGTCTTCTCTGTGATAAGTATTCACTTACTTTCCTGTTACTTATTTTTCGTTCCTACTACATGTTTTATAAAGAAGTTTGTATGCTTACCAGAATAAAATTGATTTGTCACAGTACCAACTTTCAATGATTGAATGTTCTTCATGAGTTTTCTTTCATCTCCAATCCCTTGGCATTTAAATAAACCAAGGAAGTTTTTTTTTTTTTCCAGTGCCAAAGGAAATTTGCTTCATAATAGACTATTTGATAGTCTATCTTGATAGACTATTTTACTCTTAATAGTGATAGCTCTAAAATTCTTAAGAACAGTCAAAATTGCCCATATGTTTGTATATAAAAAATGAAAAAGATAATTCACTTTTCTAGTTTATTATGTAGCTGTGTTTAGTAGATTGGGCAGCAAAAGTCAATAAGACCATAGATGTTCTTTATGTTGGCAAGATATTAAACCACTGTATTTACAATTCTCTTACATAAACATGTAGATTTTATTTGGAACATGATCAGGTAAATAAAATCACATGGATTCTATTTTATATTGCAGAGTTATTTAGAAATTCTTCCCAAGAACCCTGATTATTTTCCATTTTATAAGGCTATAAAGTTAGAAATAATTCTACAATTTTCAGTTGCTAAATAATTCTACAATTTTCAGTTGCTGAATGAAACTTAGGACTTTAAGTGGGTGCTGCTTTACAGATTTGTTTTTATAAGACCTGATTTCCCAAAATCTGTCAAGTGAACACACCATGCTTTCAAGTAATCAGTTCTGTCAATTAATGAGAACAAGTATTATCTACAGTAAGAAACTTGTGTGTGATAAAGTCTCCTTCTACTGGGGAGACATACACAAAACCTTATCAAAATGTGAGCATTCTGCGAGGGTTAGAGAGCCAGCAGACAGGATGAAGACTGATCATCAGTTGAAATTTACAGTAAGTTCGTACCCTTTGGTTCCCTCCATCCACCCACTCCCTTGCATAACTTTCTTCTCATTTTCTCTCTTTTGGTCATTTTTTCCTTTTTGATCATTTTCTTTCTTTTTCTTTATTGTGCAGGCCTCCTAGGTAGTATAAGTTGCTCTCAGACTCATTTTGTTTCCTCCAAGCTGTGACTTTAACCATGTACTGCCACTTAGGCCTTAAAACAACTTATACTTACAACTATTGTCTTACCTGTTAATTCCCAAGATGGAGGGGTGTTTAGAAACTATACTTTTAAACCATAAAGATGGCATTTTGGCATGTCAGAAAACAGCTACTGAAGGAAATATTATTTCTTCCTTTGAAAATTATATATTTGCACTGCATTTATATCATCTACCCCTTCCTGCCTCTAAATCCTTCATTGGCCCCACAACTTCCTCCCAAAATTCAAGGTATCCGTTTCTCATATATATGTATTAGAAGAAATATATGTGTGTGTGTGTGTGTATATATATATATATATATGAAAAGAAATTTCATATACATCTTGCTGAGTCCTTATAGTGTTGATCATATGTATATGTTTTTTATGGTTGACCACTTCATAACGAATAAACAATTAGAGGCCTCAACCCTGGATAAGACATATTCTTCTCTGTCTCTCTCTCTCTCTCTCACACACACACACACACAGAAGTGGGGGGAAGGAGAGAGAGAAAGAGCTGCATTAACTGCCAGTATCTCTTCATCTAGGGGCGCTCTTACAAGATAGATGCTTTACACATTCATGTTGGATTGTCCATTGTTGCTGAGGCCTTGTTAAGCCAACCATATTATTAAAGTTTCATAAGTGTGGCTTTTCAGTCTGTGCATGAAGGGAGAAATGTCGCTCTCGTCTCCTGTGGAGGTAATAGTAGATGAAATCAGGCTGTATTCGGTGTCAATTTAATATTTTTATAAGTCCAACCAAGGAAAAAAATTGAAAATGTATTTTCAAGTTTGATTGATTCTGTTTGTATTTGTATTGAAAATAAGTTGCACCCAAGAAGAGTTGGGAACAAATCAAGGAGATGGTTGAGTGAGAAGAGCAAAGAGGGAGCTAGTAAGAGATGGGTATCTCAATACAGGAAGCCAATGTGGGGTTGGAAAGAGACTGGGTGCTAGGTAAATGTGCTGGAACTCGCAGGATGTTCCTGGCCAAATCTCCAAACAATAGTGGAGGGGGTGCCTAATGGGACTTCCCGTATAGTCAAATGAATAAACACTCTAGGTGTCATCACTGAACCTACATCCAACAGAGAAGAGAGGTGGAGACAGAAATCCACGGCTGAGCACTGGGCAGAGCTCCTGGTCCAGCTAAGAGCAGGGGAGGAGACTGTGTATGAGCAGGGGGTTAGGGATTATGAGGAAAATTCCCACAGTGATGGCTAACTGGAGCCTTGGGGAGCTCACTGAATCAAGAATAGTCACTGTAGATCCATTGCAAAAGGAGCTAGGCCCTCCAAATGTAGGCAACTTTTGATTGTCATGGGCAGTATGTGGAGCTTCGAGGGGTGGGATGTTCATGGGCTGGCACCTTGGAGCCCATTCCCTGCCGAGGAACACCTAACCTGGTTTTTTGTCTATGGGATGAGGAAATTGGACTTTCCTGGAGTGGATGTGCCACCCTGAGCTGACCCACTTTGGGACTTCTTGCCTTTTTGAGGGAAGGGATGGGGGATGGAGAGGGGAGAGGTTGAAGGTTGACTGGGAAGGAATGGGAGGAGGGAAGAGAGTGGGAGCAGGGGGATACATTGATAAAAATGACATTAAAAAAACAAACAAAAAAAACCAGAATATCCAAAAATAAATAAAGATGAAAAGAGAAAATTCTCTGTATATAGATTGTAAAATTAAGAAATGAAAGAAGCAAGCAAGGAAGAAAACAATGAATTAAGAATGGAGGGAAGGAGAAAGGCAGGAAGAAATTGAGGGGCAGAAAAAAATAAAAAAGGATGGAAGGGGAAGTGTTGAGAAACAGTGGAAGAGATGGACAAGAATGGGAGCGCAGAGCACGCGTGGATATGGCTACTGTCAGAGGTTTATTGAGGCAGCTTCTAAGCCAAGGCTGCAGACAGAGAAAAGATGTAAAGCTCTTTAAATGCACTGTTTAGTGGGAACATTTGCTATCAAGAGAAAAGCAAGAATGCAGAAAAAAAGGAAATTGGAAGCTATATTTAGTGTGTGCTGATTTTGCCAACATGCTGAACATATTTTCAGATTTGTTTTTAATTACATGTGATAATGTTTATGTGGCTGCCCACAGAAGCTAGAACAGCTTTGGAAATTCTAGCACCTGAGCTAGAGTCAAAAGCTGTCAGTGTGTGATAGGGGTTCTGGGAACTGAATGCAGACACCCTGTAAGAACAGTGAATGCTCGTGATCTCTATACCATCTCCCAAGCTTCAACTCCTGAGTAATTTTAAATAATCAATAGTATATGTTATGATATTCTATATCTTATCAGCCAATCTCTTTCCCCATGACAAAAGTATTTTTTATTTTCTCACAAGATTTTTGATTATCCATAACCTGGTGACAATATGTCCTTTGGGGAAAAAAATGTCTTTCTAAAAATGAAGTGATGGCATTATAGTGTCTCTGAACTGCTTTTTAGTTCCAAGGATCAAGTAAGTTTCTTCAGCACTGTAGCTGAATTGTGAGGATAGTTCATTCTTACTTTAGACTATTTTGTCAATAGTTAGTTACCTTTAACGATTAGCCAACATTTACTAGTTAATACTCACCAAGAAAAAATACATACATGTGGGAGTACTCAAGTATTACTAATGAAAGTTTTTCAGAAGGCACATCATGCAGCCTAACTATTGTCTTGTACTTTATGATCTAATTTTAGTTTGCACACTCGTAATATGACGGCCTTTGTCCCAGTAAAACTCTTTGTATTTTATGTGATGATGCCAGGATATATAATCTTCTCTTAAGGGTGTAGAAAAAGTACCCTAGGATTTCCAGGTGAGAGTTCATGTCACCAAGGACCTTCCGATCTTTAAATGGAGTCAAATGCAACATTTTTATGCTTTGTTTGGGTACAGTTTGCTAAAACCAATATCATTACTAAATTAAATAACTGATAGTGAAAACCGAGGTCCAGTTCATTTTTGATTTTAGCCTATTTGTCCTTGCTCTAAGCTTAGGCTCTAATTATTTCTTACAGCACAAAACAAAACAAAACACCATCAGCAGCAAAAGTCCTTACAATGCTACGAGGAGCCATGAGCCATACAAACAGGAAGGAAAAGAACAAACCAACAAAACACGAGAAACTGAGGCCATTGAGTCCTGACCCTTACTGAGTAGACAGGAAGATCTGAAGCTGAAGTTTGTAGCCAACTAAGTCTCTTGGAGTAATGCAGTTAGCAGAGGACTGGTTAGAATGAACACTGAAAACATATATGTTCAAGGGGGGAAACAGTATAAAAATGAAATATACACTTTTAATGCATCAGCCTTTAAAAATACTCAAAGTACTGATATTTATGTTATAGAAAAAATTTGTCATCTACGTGGTTGTACTGACTAAACAGTTGTTTGTTAGACTTCAAGTAAGGGCTGTTAAAACAACTATATTTTTTCCTTCAATAAAAATGGAATCTCTGGTACAAAAATTGTTTCATTCCCCATCACTCATACAGTAGCATGCAAGCTCAGATACTAAGCATCTTTCTTAAAATAATCAAAAGCCAATCCCAAACACTAATTTTATTTTCCACCATGGAAAATTAGCAGATAATGGGCATACATTTTAGTTATTTTGAGATTCAAAAGCTCAAATGCATGCTGGAATAAATGCTTTTAAAAATAAATGGTTTGTTGAGTGGAAGCCAAGAAGGACATGGAGCTTTGGAGCTGTCCTTTCTGTACCAAAAGAAAAGAGCTCTTGTCCTCAAACCCACTAAGCTAGGAGGCATTGATATGGCTAGGAATGAGATGAAATCAGCTCAGTGCTACCCTACTCCAGCTGCGCAGACAGTTCCCTGATCCATCCACTTACTTTTCAGTACTAAAACTGATTGGTGGAAAACACTCAATGAAATCAGACTTCAGCATTAAAAAAAAAAATCTTAACAATTATTAGAATCTTTGCCTATACTATACAATTTTCAATTGATACATTTAATAGTAAAGAAATAGCAGTTGAAATAGAAACTGAAATAAATAAAATATTTCTATCTGAGCAGAAATGATCTGTAGCATTTTTCAAATTCTTAAATCCACAGATATTAGATGCATATAGCACTAGTTCATGTTCACCAGACTTGGAGAGTCGAAAACACTTGGCTCAGGGGCATCCAAACCTGTTATTTATACAGAGTGGCACACAAATAGTATCTTCTAATTAAAATGTAGGTTGTATTTTTTTTTCTATGATGTGCTCCAGAGACTGGGATAATTTAACAATTTTCATACACAATTGGTGTACCTGCTGGGAACAGCCTGGTTTAAAGCAGATTCACAGTGTTAGTTTGCTTCACAGTGTTTATTCTGTGCATAGGTAACATAAATTTGATATTTTGCTCTGTACTTCCTACTTCTGATTTTAAATTCATAAGTCAGAAAAAAAATCTAAGTTATCTTGACAGGAAGACATACCTGGACAAAAACTTCTCTCCTATCAAACTGAAATTTGCTAACTTAAGTACAATTTTTGTTTTCTTTTAGTTCATTTGTCAAAACCACTTTGCCTACATCTGTATAAAAGGCATGCTTTTATTGAAGTGTGAAACACATACGATACATAATCCAGTACCTACATATTTCTAAATTTCTACACTGTAACAAATTAAAATAGTTTCTTCATATCCGTCTTGTGTATTTTAAATTTTGGTTCACAGATATACTCAACACATGATATTTCTTTATATTATGTTCCTGACAAGTTAACAGGGCCAATAGCTTGCATGTAAAAGCAAGGTTGGGTAGCTCTCATAACCAGATTGATTTTTTGAGAAATTAAACCACAAATTTTATGCTCTCAGTGTCTCCATTACACAGTACACTGATATTTGGGTTCTACTATCCAGTGACATTCACTGCCATTTCAGTGACAATATGGAGTCTCAACGATTTGGTGGCTGCCCTGTGAGTACAAGTGATCTATTCAAAGATATAACCTCGGGGTCTATTCAAACATTCCCACATGAAATATTGTAGTCCTGACAGTTACTGCTGTCCTCGGGGGCTGAATGTGGTGAAAGGTTGCACCTGCAAATTCCTGGTCTATTGCAAACTGCCAGCTCTAGACAGGCAAACTGATGCCCTCTATGTACAATTACAGGTTGGATTCCTGGTGATATTTAGAAGTTCACAGAGAGCAGCTGTTGCTGCTGTGCATTTCAGGACATCCTCCATGGAGAAAAGTGATGTTTGTGAAAAACATAACAAAACAAAACAAATCAACCCAGTTTCTGACTTCTGAGACAGACCTGTTCATTCTCAGCTATTTCGCAGGGGTGAGTTATATGGCTTCCTGAGATTTCTGGCTTGCTATTCGTTGGCCATAGTCTTGAGAATCATGTCCTGACTGGGTGTCCTCATCTATAATGAGAAAGTGTTTAGTGACATTTTTTTTTTCTTTCTGGATGTTCCTGCTACTTAATGACTTTGAAAATGGTATTGATTCAAGAGTGCAATTTATATATTCTTACGACCATGGATTCAGCAGACACATTGCTTTTAAAAAATAGTGTTTTTGTATAATTTTGTTATAGCACTGATACATTGTATGTCTGTTATTTCAAAGCAAGAAAAATAATTATACACCATTTCATGCTTATGTTAGATGCAGTACTTAGGACACAGTTTAGAAGTTTGTAAAGCTTCTGGTAAGCACTTAAAATATCTTTATCACTTAATGACACTTGATATTGCTAATTCTTTTGGTTAATATTAAGTAATGATGATTACAAATTAAAAAATCCCCTGATTCTGACTTAAGAGCTGATTCCTAAATCCTTTACCTATTTATTTTGCTGTATTTATTGACTCAAATATTCAAGGAATTTTTTTGTTTCCTATTAGTTCATATAAGATATATTGACTGTCTTATTTTGACCTTCATAAATGTTTATTATACTTGAATTACCTTTATTTAATTATTTTAATATTCTATATGTGTTAGTTAACAAAAGAAACTTTTAAAATTTATGTTTAGATTAAAAAATAAATCATGTTTGGGTAAAAATAAAAATCATGGAACAGTAAAGATATTTTGGTTTTGGTTAATTCTTTTTGCTGTTTTGGACCATTATTCTGTCAACTAAATAAGTGATAAAAGTCTTTAATGAGGTGTGAAAGCTGGTGGCATTACCTGCTCAGCAAATGGCTAAGTGATTACAGTTCCCCTGAGCATGATGGCTTTTGTACTTTCTAGACTCTCCTTTGCTTTGTGACCTAAGTGCCACTAACATTTCCACTTGATTTCTTGTTTTTTTTTTTCAAGTATTACCTGGTTGGTCAAATTACTTTATAAATATCTTACTCTCACAGGTCATTTTCCTGGACTTGTTATAAAATGATTCCTTCCAGCTTCATTTTCTTTTAAAAGTTCAGTGTTGTGTGTTTTTAAGGGGGGGGGGCACATTTTGAATTCTAAATTTCTGGGGTCAGTCAGTTCTTGGATCACCTGGAATATTAATGTGATTCCACACATGTGGTAACTACAAAGTCTTACTGTTATATAAAACCAATAGACTAATCTGCACTGTCCATGTCATGTAGTCAGGCCTTGATTTGAATGTGTCACACTACACAAAGAGCTAGCTTTTTGGAACATGGTTTATCTGCTTCAGAAAATGAAGAGTTAGTTGACAGGATTGAAGCCTCTGGCTCCAGGCAGTCTAGGCACTGTAATTTGGCTTCTTAGATCACCAAGCCAAGTTCTGTAGTTCTCAGAAACTGTATTCATACACAGATAACCGTTATACCCATCAAGTTGACATTCTAGTAATAAGAACTTCACCAAGCTTTACTTGTATCTTCAAATGTGTTGCTGCTTAATCTCATCATTTGTGTCAGGTTGAATCAAAGCTGGCTCTTTATTTTTAATCTTTCCGAGTCCAAATATAGGCAATTATAAGTAATTTAAATTAATTTCTTTGTGCATTTTTAGACTGTATTCTCAAAAGATATTATAACAGGATTTGACAAAATATTGTAATATTGTTTTTATAGATAAAATCATGAAGAAAACCAAAGAATTGGTTTTCCTTAATTACAGCAAAAAACTACAGCCCTGTGTCTCTGACATATGCAAGAAGTCAGCTTACTTACATTTTCCATTTCATACTACTTTTGAGGAAAATTAATTTATATATAACTTTTACTTACCCTCCCATTAAAATAAATGTGGTTCGTATGTATTTGGCATATTTGAACTTTACTAAAAACCAGATGCAGGTATACATTTTTGATCTCAGCACTGAGAAAACTGTGAGTACAAGGCCTACCTGGTTCATACATAGCATTTCAGCCCATGGTTACCTAATAAGATGCTATTAAAAACAAACAAAAACAACAAAAGATGTAATTTTCTGGGCAACTGACATGAGTACATTTTTTAAAAATTCTGACATATAATATGGGAATTACAGTTTTTCTATTCTTAGAATATAGATAATATATTAACATATTTGATACATGTTTTTTGCAAGCCAACTTACTGTTCTTTCATTCTTTGATTATGTGAAATTATGATAGAGAAATTGGATTAGTATCACAAACATAAAAACATTAGTTTAAGTTTTAAGATGAAAATGTGACCTTTATGGATGATTCAGTGGGTAAAAGACTGGCAATGGGAGCCTGGTGGCCTGAGTTTCATCCCTGGGACCCACATAAGACAGTTCTATGTAGCAGTGTGCACCCATTATTCCAGCATTTTTATGGAGAGATATGGGGTAAAAGCAGGCACATTTTCCAGGAAGCTGTGGGCAGCAAGGCTGGAGTAGAGAGAAAAAGAAACAAGAGATGTTGTTACATTACAAGGGAAGGAGGCAACTGAGTCCTGAATCTCATGTTCTGATACCCACTATGGTATCTGATATGGGTTATAATGTGCTCATCTACAATGGCCTAAGTAGGTAAGGAGAATGATAGCATTTATTTTTTTCTTGGTCTCAATAATTGTGGATGGATACTTGAGCCTAGGTTCTGTATGACATAAATTTTAATACTATTAAACTCTAATTAAGCAGTTTCAAGCTTAAATAGTTGTTAAAACAGCATCTTTATATTTGTGGCAATCTGTAGAGGACTTGAAAAAATAGAAGTTACATTTTGACCGGGATGTCTTCACTTTGAAGACTGTACCTTTGAAATACCATTTTCTTTATATGTTCATAAAATTGTCCTCCTTATATAAAAAAAAAGATGAGGGAAAAAAATACCCATTTTTTTTTGTTACATGCTCCTAAATCTGGTCCTCTTTTATGTGCCATTTGGATAAAGATAAAATCTTCAAAGCCAGATTAGCTATATCTTCCAAATCTTGATGATAAACTGTCCTTTATGTATCATGTTTCTCACAGGCTGCTAGGCAAATTGAAGCCTACCAGAAGTTTAATATTCCCAAGTTATAAATCACTGGGAAATAAAATTTATATTGAGTCTCTGAAGAAGAATTTGAGATGAGAAAATCCGAAAATTAAGTTTAATTGAATGGACTACATCATATAAATAAAAACCTTCAACATTTTCCCAAGTATAAAATACCTGAATGATAGCTGTCTTCCCTGAGACTGCAAATTGCAGATAAGAGTGTAATTAAGATATGGGGTCAAGATGAGTTGTCTGCTTTTCTCGAATTTAACAATGTAGTATTTTTTTTTAAGTTGAATAAATTGTTAAAATTTAATTCCCTTCCTTGAAGCTTTTGCCTATACTTTTTTCATGCACACTTGCAGACATTTCTAAGACATGCTTTTACTTTTAAAATGATGAATTGACCTCTGAATCATACCCTGCTCTGCCTATTTCTTGAAATTCTCTTAAACAATGCGAGGTTTACAATTGTTTATATCAGTGTACCATCTTTCTCTAATTATTCATTCTGCAGCTGCTCTCAGCAACAAATTCATAAAAAGACACTGGCCTAGCCCTAGAGTCTTGAATGACAATATTCATTTTTATAGAAAATAAGTTTTCTATTTTACTTGAATGAGGATTGTTCTCAGCTCATCATAAGATACCATTTGGAGCTGTCACATAGGGAGATGTGTACTTTAAAATTTAGAAGACATACATTCATAGAAGTCAAAAATAGTAAAACAGAGCCTAAATTGTAGAAATCTTATTCACATGTATTAAATTCCAAAAACTTCTTTAAATATTAGAAATCATTCTGCTGACTTTTTTTCAGGCTTTCCTGTAACTCAAATAAAAACTAATAATGATAGGCTACTTAAATTATGCCTGGCATTATCTAAAGCATCTGCAATTGATTGTCTTAATCCTCATAACAATACTAGGAAGAAATTTTATTATTCTCATTTTACACAAAAGGAAATTGAGGTACAGAGAGGCTAAGTGTCCAAGGTCAAACATCTGGTAAGTGGTAAGTACTCTGAGCCTCTTTTGATTGCCTTTGCAAAGAGAGATCACAGGATGCATATCCCTAGTGGTATTTCTCCCTTAACTTTTGTTATTATCTGGATGCTATTAACCAATCTGTGTTTATACTATAATCTATATTCCAGTGAGTTATTAATGAATGAGTGAAAGAATGAATGAAGTATGTCTTTAATAGAGCATATTTCTTCTATACACTAGACAAAAGTGTTCAGCCAGAATATTTGCAACTTGACATTGTGAACCAATTATTTAAAATTAGATTTCGATTTAGGCAAAAGGAATAGAAAAGATTCCTACTCACAGATTCCAGAAAGAGTCTTACCAATGCACTGATTTAGAACAGTAAGCTTCTAGAGCTGTGGAACAAAAGTTCTATTTACTTAAACTTCCAGTATGTGGTACTTTGTAAACACAGCCTTAGAAACCTTAGTGTGGTATGTACGTGGAATACAAAATATGTTTATCGGGAAATATATAAATGCTGTCAATTGATGCAGAAACATCTTACATGTGATGCACATGCTGTGCTTCAAACAAAATGCACTGAGCAATAGAAACATATTTAATAGTGGTAGTAAAATGATAAGGCTATAGGATAGGCAGGGTATGTTATATAGTTGAGTTAACTTTTAATATTTGAGGATTTTAAAACAGGAGAAAATCATTATTACTCTACATCAAAAGATCATGGTTCCTAGTACCTTAACAGATACAGAGGAAGAAGGATCAAAAGCCAAAGGTTATCCTTGGGTAAATACTGAGTTTGAATTCAGCCTGGCTAAATGAGTTCATGTCTTAAATAAGAAAAAAAACAAAACAAAGCAGATAAAAGGAAAACACGGCAGTTATATTCACATATCGTTTTGTTGATAGGACACAGTAAGTGTGAACAGTTTCATCATAGGGCATATTTCCAGCAGCCAGCTTGCTCTAGTTCAGACTCTGTCCACGATTATCTGTTGCAATTAAGAAACAGAACAAATGGGAGAATTAGGAAGTTGTGGAGATGTGAATAGCTCGGTGTTTCTCAGAAAATGTTTTGGAAATATCCCCGTATCTTTAAGTATATTACTTATTCTAAAATTGTTTTGTTTTTCTGAAATTATCTCCATTTTAAATACTTGGGTAGCCACTTAAATTCCACTTATTATATACCTTGTAATTTCTGACTTGTCATCAAACTTTTGATATGTTTATCTGGAAGAATTTTCTCCATCTGACCCAGCAAAACAGCACAGAAACACTCTAGAACATTTCCCAGCACCTGCTCTAAGTTCGTTCTCACAATATTGGACATCCTAACTCTATTGAATTATAAATAACAAAGAAATAAAAGTATACTTTCATGAATAAAGATTCTCTTAATTGTAAAGAATAACCTAATTATTATAAATAAAAGTAATAAGTTAACGCCAGTTCTGTACACTGCTCTGCATGATAATGCCCTTCCTATGAATAGTTCATGAAGTCATCATTTCATGCACCATCCAGTGCCATGTAGGTGCTTCAGATAAGTTCCTCAGAATGAGATCTACTCAGTTGTTTTACGTGAAAACCAATACACAAATGCTGAGGGTGTTTAAAGATGTCCCTAGTATTAGAAAGTAACTGTTAGAGAATGACATGTTGCTCAAAGTAGACTAAATACAGGGATTATGGAACCAATTTTGTAAAGAAAGGAATTGGCGGCTGTGAAAATGCCCAGAAGATAGAGAAGTCAGGTTTTGTGTATCTATTTTATTGTTCTGACACACTTAGTTTGATATTTAATATACCTAGCATTTTAGTTAATGGCTGACTGAGACAACAATTGCTAATTAGAGTTCAGTACATTTGCAGGACTAGCCCTTTAGTCAGCAGAACCTGAGCATGTGAGCTTTCCATCATGAACAAAGATGCTATTCTAAACAATAGTACTGTGTCTTCCCTCTTCCCTCTCCCTCTTCCTAGTCCTCCCTAGGCTTCTCTTCCCCAGAGAAGGTAAGGACTCCCAGGGTTAGTCAGTGCAGTCTGGCATATCCAGTTGAGTCAAGACCAAATCCCTCACACCAGTATCAAGGCTGAGCAAGATGTTCCTCTGTAGGGAATCAGCTCCAAGGGGCCAGTTCTGGTCCCACTGCTTATTGTCTGTAGTTTTTCATCAGAATAGAAGTGTAAAATAGATTAGAAATTATTTGACAATACACATCTTGCCAAAGAAAAGCAATTCACAATAATATCAAGTATTTATTGAGTTATTAATTTTTTAAAAGAACAAAATATATTGTAAGGAAAATAGAAACAAGCTGTTTTTTTATCACAAGTATCTATTTGGTCAACTGAACTGTTCACTTATATAATAATTAAGTAAATGAAAATGAGGACGTCTGTGAAAGCTTCTCATATTCACTATGTAGTAAATAATTGAGAGACGTGGTGAGTTCTACATTCTATAAAAACTCACAGTTTCAATAGACATTGTCATCCAGCCAACCTCTGGAAACCTGCTGAGATGGATACAGTCAATGAGGGAAGATTTTTCTGGCTTAGCCTAAGATGTCTTATGACAATTTTTGTAACAGCAGAAGAACTGGAAACAAGGAAAATAACCAGTTAGAACTTTATTCGCACACCTCAGCAGAAATGGCAGCAAACCTTTGATTTAAAGACACCCAATAAAGTTTTCCCACTATTAAAGCAGATATTGAAAGCATTTGCAAAATTTCACACTTTGTGAAGTTATACTAGTTTGGAATTGCTGCCCTAAGGAAAAAAAATCACAGACATTTTAAAAGCATCTTTTACTTACATTTATAGGTTTATAAATGTGTTTTTAATTATTATCAACTGTATCTTATAGTAAATAGTTTATCATTCAAATTTTATGGTATAATTAATGCTACTCTATGTACCCGAATAAAATTTTGAGGTGCTTCAGTAAGTTTTACGTGTTGAATGGGAACCAGAAGCTACATGTGTAAAAAGACGTATAGCTATATAGACAGGAAGATAGATACATCTTTAAATAAAGATGGAAGACAGGCAGGTAGGGAAGAGAGAGGGGGAGAAGATGAAGGAAGAGAGGAGGAGGAGAAGAGGAAAAAGAAGCAGAGCAGGAAGGAAGAAAGAAAGGAAGGAAGGAAGGAAGGAAAGAAGGAAGGAAGGAAGGAAGGAAGGAAGGAAGGAAGGAAGGAAGGAAGGAAGGAAGGAAGGAAGGAAGGAAGGAAAGAAAAAAGACCTGCTGGACTCTAGTAGAGAAGAAAGGAAAGACTTTCCATGGGAATGTAATCAGAGATGATCGGGGACTCCTAACAGTGGGAGCATCTTCCTTTCTGACATTTTTTGGCTGCTCTTGAGATTCTTTCCCTCATACTGACTTGTCTCGTGGGAATCAATGAGGGTCTTGTCTTGACCTGTTGTTGCTTGTTTATCCTGTTTGGCTGTTTTCTCTGTGCGCCCTGCTGTTTTCTGCAGGGAAACAGAGGGGAGCAGGACTGGGACAGGGAAAGTGGGAGGCAGCTGGATGGACAAGAGGAAGAGGAATCTGATCAGAATGTATTGCAGGAAAGAAGAATCCATTTTCAATAAAAGATGAGTTTGTATGTTTTAGAACAGTCTAGCCATTTTAAATTCTTTTGAGCATTCTCTGTTTAGGTTCGTAGTCCAATTTTAATCAAATAATTTGTTTTCTTGACTCTTTATTTGCTAAGTTCTTTATCATCTTTAGATATAATCCTCCTTCAGATATATAACTGTCAGAGATTCTCCACAATAAAATGGACTTTCTCCCACTAAGTTTATTATTTTTTTCTGTACATATTTTTAAATATACAAAGTATCATTTATTATTATCCCTTTAATTATTGAGTAAATAGAACCCTACTATATAATACTTTAGTACTCTATAACTATAGTGTACTGCTGATATTTTTCTTATCAGCCTATGTTTAGTGAACCTTTTGGCAAATCTCAGCCTCCAGAAATATTTACATTATGATTCATAACAGTAGCAAAATTATAGTTATGAAATAATAATAAAAGTAATTTAATGGTTGGGACCACTACAACATCAGGGATTATGATATTAAAGAATCACAGCTTTAGAAATGCTAGAACCACTACTCTAATGTTTTAGGAATCATCATAAGATCTTTGACTCATTTGGTGTTGATTTTTGTACATGTTGATAGACAGGGTCTAATTTCATTCTTCTGTTTATAGACATTCAGTTTCTTGGACACTATATCTTGAAGATGCCAGCTTTTTTCCAAGGTGTGTTTTGGGCATCTGATGGCTGTAGTTATATGCACTCTGATTTGGGTTTTCTACTTTGTTCCATTGGTCTATATGACTACTTTTGTGCAAATTCAATGGTGATCTTATTGTTATTATTCTGTAATATACCTTGAGATCTGGAACAGAAGTTACTCTAGAAAAGATTCTAGAAAAATACCAGGAATAACGGAAGGATATTGGACTATTTTGCCAAAGATTATCTTGAAAATTTAATGATGTTAAACAATTAAAAGACAAATCTAATACAAAAAATAGAATGTGTTGTAGTGGGGTTTCTTGGGTTCTGGGCAGCCAGAGGCCCAGAACCTGCCGAGCCAGACCTCTTAGCCACCTGCTGCCCATTGCTCAGGTCTCCAGAAATGACTCAGACGCTTATATTAACTTTATGCTGTTTGATCTATGGCTCAGGCACATTGCTAGCTAGCTCTTACATCTTAAATCAACCCATTTCTATTAACCTGTCTGCCACGTGGCCTGTGGCTCACTGTGCTCCTTACATGTTGCTCCTTTGGGCTTCAGGCTTGATCTGTCTCTGACTCCGCCCTTCCTTTCCTACCTATTCTGATTCCTCCTCCTACTTCTTCTCTGGTGCCTGTCATGGCCCAAAACAGTTCCTTTATTTAAAGATTGAGATTCACAGCATACAGAAAGGCATTCCCACATCAGGAATGCATATCAATTATACTAAAGGTAATTTCTATTTAATATACACTATAATGAAAAAGCTCCATGCTGAGAAAATAATAAACATTTAATATTGAATTTAAAAAAGTTTAAATATAAGGCCATATGTGATAAAATTGTATCAGAATTCATAAAAATTATAAGCCAGTATGTTTACAGAAAATAACCAAACATCTAAGTTAAATATCCAACTAGCTAACTTACATTTAAGAACTAGTATTTGATTAGGATAATTCTCAATTAAAATAAATTGAGGTTTTTATTTTTGGCAGTACTGGTGGTTGAATGTAGGTCCACATATATGCAAGCCAAATACTCTGCTAGTGAGCTTCAGTTCCAATCCTTTAAGATTCTTTTAGGTAAGTGAAAATAGAGGCAATGGGAGAAACAGCAGTTCAACTGGTCAAGTGCCTGCCATGTAATTATGAGGACCAGAGTTGAGATTCCCAGGCAGCCATGTAAAATCCAGACATTGTGGTGTGGGAGTCCCGCATTATTGCTGATAACATAGAGGTGAATCCTTAGAACTCTTTGTCCAGCTAGTTAGCAAACTGATGAGCTTAGGCTCTAGTGAGAGACAATATCTGAAAAATAACACAGAGAGCAATCACGAATAATAGCTGATGTGGGGATATGTTTCAAATTAAAAAAAAAAAAAAAAAAAACAAAAACAGTCTGAGATATCAGAGGACAGATCCACCTCTTCCAGTCTTGTTTTGCTTTGTTGAGACAGTTTAACAGTCTGGGTGTCCTGGAACTTGCTTTGAAGACCAGGCTGGCTTTGAACTCACAGAGATTCTCTTGCCTCTGCTTCCTAAGTGCTGGGACTAACAGTGTGAGCCATGGCTTTTTCTGCCCACTCTGTCTTTCTATGCCTGCCTTAAATACTTTCTTTGCTCAGTTATGCCATGGCACCACCACTGGCTACCTGGGAGCCTGGAACGCTCTCAGAAAACTAAAATGACCTCAAACTCAGATTTGATTGGATTAAGGATGTTGGTCACCACTCCCAGATATTCCCTGTGCTGGTGTGAGTTACCATTGTCTGATCCTCATCAACTGACTGTGGGTCTATCCCTCTGAGCTGACATCAGCTATGGCTTTTACATGCATGCCCACATGAAGAAATGTACATATGCATAAGCATGTAGCCACATGTACTACATAAACATACATACGAACAGAATTTACCATTAATATGATTTCACTACTGTTACTTTAGGGAAAATAATACATACTAGAAGAAAGTTCTGAATAAGAAGATAAAGTGCTAAGTAAAAGCAAAGTTTAGACTGGCAATGTGCCAGCCAATGCAAACATGGATAAGTTACCTTAAAACATCAAAAGTGTCACCTCATTACAGGAAGCTAAAAACAGGGCATGGTGGGGCAGTGTTACTGAATAAGAACAATTCATAGATTTGCAGACAAGGGCAAACACTTTTTTTTTGGTGGTGATGAGGAAAATAAATTTGGTGTTCATTTTTAACCATAAGAATCATACTTTACACCATTATCTATTTAAAGATTATTAAGGGAGGATTATATGAACCCCAAAAACAGATGAGGAGGAAGAAATATCTGTGCAACATTAGATAAAAATAAAATCATAAATATACCAGTGATAACAGTGAATGTAGAAGGAATTCAGATACTGTTACTCTAATAAATATATATATATATATGTATATATATGTGTGTGTGTATGTGTATATACATGTATACACACGTGCAATATTGTCATAGCAACTAGGTTTATTTGAAAAACCAACTACTCAAATATGAAATATTTGGTACATTAAGTGCACAATTTAATTCCTTTAAATCAGTATTCAGGGAATTTTCATTCTTGCAAATTTCAGAGTAAGTTGTGTGAGTGTTCTGGCTTTATAGCATAACTGAAGAAAAATATTACATTAATATTACTCATCAGAAAATAAGATTCACAATTTATTGTTTCTGTAATCAACCTAAGAAAAAAGTTAAATCATACATAAAAGCCTCATTAGTATTAATGAGTTCAATCAGTTTAATAAATACAGTAATATTATTTCTAATGAATATGTAACAGTATCCATTAAACTGTAATTTAGATTAAAACAACATTTACACTAGCAAAAGCAAACAGAAGAATACAAGCATGTTTGAAGAGAGGGTTGACAAGGCTGGGTATTATTTATAGTTCAGGTTGTGTTTACAGAGTGTCATCAGTAGAGCTGAGCTATGGGCTTCTATTCTTCTCATCTGTTTCTAGTGTAAGGAACATCAGCAGAATAAAGAAAATATATATAAGAATTTCCTTTTCTGGAAAGTGTGCTGTTTGGTTTCTCCTTCTGTTGAGTTTTTGAAGCTAATGCATGATACTGTAGTGTACTTGGGGACTGGTGACAGTCTCCCTGGAAAGTTATCTGCTGTCACCTCAGCTCTGCCATGGTGACTTCCACCTTGTCAGATTTCAGTGGTCCAATGTCATTAAGCACTCTCCAACTAACTTGCCAGGGGCATGTCAAGTAAAATAAATAAACATGCAGGAAGTGGCTTTGTCTGCACCTGGGCCCTTTCATTTGGGGAGAGTGGAGCTCATGAACCATTCAGTGTATCCAGTGTATCGTGAGGTAGTGATTTTAAGCTGGTTTCTTACTTAGAAGAAGGTAGATGGAAGGCCTCGTAAGTTCCACTTCAGGTGTTTCTTTCAGTAACAAGACGTTAGTGTCCACACACCCTGGGCATTTCACATATATATCAGAGAACCAGAAAACACAGGGGTTCTTTGTGGTTCACTGTGAGTTCCGCTCTTTAGTCTGAATTTTTAAAGTTCATTCAATTTTATTAATTTATTGTTTGTTTGCGATCTTCCCTTTCTTAGCATCCCTTTGAATCTCTTTCTGTCTTTTTTTCAAACTGGAACTTATGCTGTTAAAGTGAGGCCTGACATGATTCTATAAAAATCTCTATACATAACGTTGCAACCAACAGGTTTCAAAATATTTAATTTGAATTATTTAGTGGTAAAAAATTCTTTGGGACAACATTTTTATCCCATGAACAATTTAATATTTTTCTACATATGTATTTACCTTTATTTTAATAATTTTCTGTAGTGGCATAAGCCAGAGCCTGGAACAAGAGGGAGTTAAGATTACCCCTGCTTCATTTTCTTCCCATCAACCTTCAGGGCTCTCTTTTTCTACTAAGGTGGCTTATACCCTGTGGCATGTGATTAAAGGCTTCATCTTTACTGCATTCCAGGCCTGGGGTTTAACTGCCTTTCTCCAGAGCTGACAGCTGAGCTCCTGACAGTGAATGAGTTCAAACCACACTTACGTCCATATCCTGAGGCTTCACCTATGTTTTCCTAATCCACTCTCCGTCCTCAGTAATTTATTGCAACTTAAGCTGATTTATCTGTACACAGGTCTCCTCGAGTTGGATTAGTAGGAACATGTCTGTTCTTTCTTTGATTTCAGACTATTCAGTTATCCTTGGACTGCTGCTAATTGATAGTTTTCAAAAATTGAGTTTTAAGCCAAGATTGGTGATGAATGCTTCTACATGCCAGGATCTAGGAGCTTGTCACAAGAGGATCACAAGTGTGATGCCAATATCTTGTTTCCAAAATAGAGGAAAAGTCCTATTGCCAGTGGGAGTGTTGGTTTTTCCAGTTGTGAAGTCAAGAGAAGCAGAAATATCTGACCGCATTTCCATTCTTCTGAATGTTAATCTTTAACCTTATTGTGATTTTTCCAAGAACATGGCAGGATGTTAAAGTTCCTCATCTGCTTTTGTACTTCCCCATGACTAAACGACATCATTGCCCACTGTTGTTCTTCCCGGATGTCTTTGTACATCTACTAGTTTCATATCTAATTTCTTGGTTTACAGTCCTTAGCTACTCTTAGCAGTCCCGATGAGAATGAGCCCTACCTGGGTGTCTGATGTTCTGCAGTTTAACTTGAAATAAGTCCTAGAGAGAGAAGCGTGTCCTGCAAAGCACATGGAAACATCTGTAAGGTCATCAAATAAAAAGACCATTTATTTCCAAAGGAAAGTAAGTCAGTTAAATAAGGTTTAGCAATTCCTGAATCTCAAGGTCCTTAAGTCCTGATTCAAAGTTTTAAAGTCCCATAATTTCCAATTCTAGTCCAGGTTTTCCTTCTCTTCCCTTGGAATTCATAAGGTAAGAGTCCTTAATGTTGACAGGGAAGTAACTCACTTTCATATTTCATACTGAATTTATTATAAATAAATATGAAACTGATATGTTTGTTCTTAAATGTACTGGTAGTTTGATTATTTTATGATTTAAGTTTTCTCCACAGAAACATTTGGTGCTTTGCTTGTATTGAGGGCTTCATTCCATATTACTTCATGACTTGTTTTACTTCATAGGCATGCCAAACACTCTCAACGATCCATTTGGTGTCATTGATGGGATGTCCTAGTTCAGTGAGTTATTGGCTACTCCCATAGCACATTCCAGAAAAACGACTGTCTATAGATGTCTATGAATTTGAAATCAAGGACACTTTTATTAAGGCAAGGCATGCCAGAGGAAAGAAAATGCTTGGATTTTAGTAGGACATTCATAATACTGATGGAGAAAACGATCTGCTGCTATTTGAAAGAAATAGTGGAATTCAGCAGCCCCTGCCACTTAGGCAGAACAGAGAGACTTAGAGTAAGACCTCAATATCTTTGTAATCATTATTTTCCTATTTCATGTCTTGAAATTTTCTGCCTACCAAGACTGACATCATATTCTTTTGGTTCAACAACATATTTTGTATAGAAAACAAAATTCCCTTTCCTAAAGGGAAAATGACCCTTTCTTTTAGCATATATTAAGACTGCTTTTTTGTTTTTGGGGTTACTAATGCTTTAATGAAATATCATGACTGAAAGCAATTGGGAATGAAAAGGTTTGTGTCACTCACAATTCCATATACTAGTCCATCATCAAAAGCAATGAGTTGGGGACTCACACAAGGCTGAAAGTTGGAGGTCGAAGATGACTTGTGATGCATCTCTAGGGGGAATGACATTATCTACTACACAGATATTATTGTAAATCCTACACATGGTTATTCTCTCCCAACCTCTATTGTTATAGTCGAATTCCAGTTCCCTCTGACTTCCTTTTGTTTAGTTTAATATGTATTTGAGGCACCAGGTACCACAATAGATATTTTCACCTTAAGTTTCAAAATCATTCAAACCCTGGTATTAATGTACCAAAAGAGTCATGAGTTCAAGAAACCCATTAATCTGTGATTAATTCACCATTAGAGTATACATTTGTTGCATTTAAAGGTATAATATAGGACCATAAAGGAAAAATAAGTTCCCATTGTTATCAATCATTTATTGAGTGGCTATTGAAAGATATGGTATGCCAGTATCTGAGTGTAATCCAGTGAGGTTCTGTTTTCATCTTGTGTTAGCTTAAGCAGCATGGTGGAAATGAGGTGCATGAATAATAGATGGCAGTGTACACACTGCCAGTTCCCAGTCAGTGTTTTTGTAATCTCGAGTCTGTTTATTCTATGCCTACTCAGTTCATCTTTCCAGACGTTGCACATTTCTGGAATGAGTCTGCATTATTCTTTCTAATACAACCTTATAAACAAGAAATGAGGAGATATGCAATACTTCAGCGCTGATCTAAAATTTCTGAATTACTCTGTGGAATTCTTGGCAAGCTGCAAAGCCTTTGAGCAGTGGTATCGATTTCAGATTAGATTAGTCTTCCACTTTCTAATTCATCTTCATACTAAAGACGAAACCATGTGGATGAAATTAGGAAATTTAGACTATTAGAGCAAGACACTGTTCTGGAATGGAAAGCATGGTGTAATGTAGGAGCTCCTCTTAGATGTGATATTGGCCAGTAGCCTTTCTGAAATTAAAGTGAAAAAATCCAGCCATAACCATTGTCATCTGATGAATTCTTCCTTAGTCTGTTCTTTATACAATCACTCGCCTCCTCTTCCTCAGATCCTTACTCTCTTGTGTCTCATAATATACCTCATTTAGAAATAAAGCCCTTTAAAAAGTAATAACATCTCAATGAAGTCATGAGTAGTCTATAATCCAATATGAAATTTGTAGTTATTAAAACAAGGGCATTTGAGACAAGCACTAAGTTGACTGGCAAGTGACCATGAAGGGTGGGACAGAGACAACACATTTAGAGCCAGGGAATGTCAGAAGTAATTAGAAATGCAGGCAGGCTTATGTAAGAAGTATGGATCTCAGAACTGAACCAATGCTGCCGTTGCCTCAATTATAAAGCTTTTAGCCAGCACAGCTCTGATGTCATAAATTTCCTAGTGAAATTGCTAGTTTGCTATTCTGAGTTGCAGCTGTCCTAGAAACTGGTATACTATCACTATGACATAAACATAATGTCTTTGTTGTATGTAGAAGACATGTTTGCAATTTATCTATGCATTATCCATATAGAAATATAAATGCGAATATTTAAAAAAGAAAATCTGTATCTGTGATAGGAAAAAAATCAGTAGTAAATCATTGAATATTTTTATTGCTTTAATTTGGAAAAAAAGTTATCCAGAAGTTGAAATTTAATTGTACTGCTCTTGTTTAATTAAAGGATACATTATTTAAGATGCATTATTTTGTGATATCATCATGTATTGTGACACTAAAGTGTCCTGTCCAATTCTCTCTGGAATATATTGGTAACTCAATGGAATCTTGATGAAAGAAATGTAGCAGTCAAATATTAATGAGGTGGCTCCTGGCACAACAGTGTACATGTAGTACATTTATGTTTCTTTTATCAACTGACCCTTTACATATTTTTCTGGGTGACATTAATCTGAAACTAATTTAAAGCACTATGTTAAGATACATGAGAAACCAGGTAGGCTGAACATGCTAGAGTGACATGGTGGGACATATAGTAAATAATCTGAGAATTCACACATGATCAATTAAAGTAGTTTTGAAATAGATCATAGAATTCTTCTCTCTCTCCTCTGTCTCTCTTCTGCTTTGCTTCTTACATACACCTTTTTATATAGAGGTAGAAGGTCAGGGAAAGGGTAGAGAATAAAACTAATAATGGTAATTATCTGGGTATCTGGGTACTTCGTTAAATGTATATGTCTGCGTGAACGTGTATGCGTGCGTGTGTGTGTGTGTGTGTGTGTGTGTGTGTGTGTGTGTGTGTGTGTGTGTGTGTGTGTGTGTATGCATGAGAGAGACCTACTTCCTAATACAGAGCACTTCAGATATTATGATGATGTGTATAATACGGGTTTCAAGTCTGTCTTTTTTTTTTTTTTTTCCTAATAGTTGTCTTTGCCACTGACCCCAGATGTAGGCTTCCAAATCCCTTAGAATTTTAAGAGTGAGAATCGTGTATGGCAACTCTTGATGAGACCTCAAAAGGCCTCATGACAGGGATTTATTACTGAAAAGACCAAGCCATGAGTATCAGTAGTTTGAAATTCTGTGTTCTACAAAGAAATCAGAGTCAATGCAATTGAATTTGAAAATCAACTCTGCAAGTATGGGCCTTGTATACCTTGGGTTAGTGATATTTCTGGACACAGAAAGTGGCTTCACCCAGCTTCATTGTGTCAAATGTTATTGTATTTAGAACTCTTCCAGAGTTTGCTCTTTGGGGCTCTGCTATTGGCTGTTCCTCTGGATCAGCTACTCTGCCTTTATCACACACAAATAACTGTTTCCTTTTCTTCAGTGATCCATCATAGAAAAATCACCAAACATTTCAAGATTTGTTGAAAGGATAGACTTGTAGTCATATTGGGGAAAATAGGGACATTCTAGCTTTCCACTCTTTAGTATTATTGTCTGAATTGGGAGGCAGTATTCTGGATCTAAGTACTTAAACTTGAAAGTCAGTAAATTTTAAGTAACCTATTTCATAATAAAATTGTAAGGTTCCTACTTGGCACTCAGGTTGTTAGAGAATTTGCTAGTAAGTGAAAACCACATATTTAATATCAAAAAATGTTCAGTGAGGTATGGAAAAATTGTTTATTTGCCATGTCGTAATTCATACATACAACTATTAGCTTTAAAGATTCCTGACTGACTCCTTGTTTTAATTTACATATGTGCCCTAAATACTGAGAGCTTTGGGCTGTTTTAAAATATCAGCTTTATACCAGATCCTGACTCTGCTTACCAGAAAACATGCAGAATGATTGCCTGATGGCTTTGCTTTCCACATCTCTCTCTGAATATCTGATTTTATTTTTTACTCTGAAAGGTACTGTTTTGTAAATTCAGACTGAAAAAATGTAGCAGAAAGAAATCTGATACAGGTGACAGGAAAAACAAGTTGTCTTTAAAAGTTTTCAAATGAAGAATAGATGTTAGAGAATCCATGAAAGAAACAAAACACTAAGAGGTGTTGACAATGGTGTCCAAATAGTACCAATGGGAAGGATAAATTAGGGTAAATATTCTCTGATATTAAGATAAAAAGCATTAATAGAAAGGATGAAATTCCTAGTAATATTTAGTTCTTTAAATGCTCTTATGTCTTTTTTTTTTCCATTTCCAATCTATTTTAGAAAATGCTCCCAGTTCTTTCTGTGCCTATAAAAAGTGGCTAAGCACATTACTCTCTTTCTCTAATTAAATCAGAGAAGCTGGGATATACGATAAGCCCGTTAAAAGAACAGATCAGCCATCATCATCAGGGAAGCTTCTTCCTGAAGCAGATGGGAACAAATACTGAGAACCACACATAAGCAAGAAGCAAAGCGCAAGGCCTTGAGACACTCGGTCCTAAATTGGAGGTCTCCAGAAAATTCCTCCCTCTCAGGCTCAGGGATCCCTATATAATAGGAATCAGGAAGAGTCTAACAGCCAGAGAGGATGCAGGACAGCAAGAAAACATGTCTTTCTAAATGAGTCTATATATATATATATATATATATATATATATATATATATATATATATATATATATAAACTCAGACCAAGGTACAGAGTCTGCAAGTTCTGGGCCAAGTGGAGTCCAGTGCCAGGAGGGGAAGGGGGTGTAAGCCTCCATCCCTAACTCAGAAGATACATCTAATTGGTAACTGCTTGCAAAGGAAAATTTAGTCTCACTGGGTGTGCAATCCATACTACAGTGCAGGAACCATGCCCAAGAGTCAACAAAAACCAACTAAGTGATATTTTTGAAGAGTTTTTGGTCTCAAACTGCTCTATTTGGGTGGCTTTTATATATTTGTTGTTTTATACCCCTAACAATTGTTTTATTTATATATTATCACTTCCAGTTTTGTTTGCGTGTGTGTGTGTGTGTGTGTGTGTGTGTGTGTGTGTGTGTGTGTGTGTGTGTGTGTGTGTGTGTAAATGTATGTGCCTCATTTTCTGTATGTGTATCTTATGCATTTTTCTATATAGGTTATTTTATTGTGGTTTTTTTCCCCTAATTTTTAAATCTAAAATATCTGTTTTCTAAACATTTCCTGTAACTGCTCATTTGAGCTCAGTATCTTAATTTTTGGTCTTTGTAAAAATGTCTCCTAGGGTGAGCATCATATAATTCTGAAAATGGCAGAAAGCAGATGTCTTTAGTTAAAATTTTTTAATAGAGGTTGGAGGTTTACTGTTGGGGATGTTATTAGTCTTACATTTCAGAGATCAGGAATGTAAAATTTGTGTTTTGGTGCTCAATTCAAATTCCCTTTCTTTCATCCATTGTTTTAGATACACTTCTATTTATGAATACCAACACCTTTTCTTCAAGCTTCAGGTACATAGGACACAGAAATATATCAGTTCCAAATCAAAATCAATTTCCTTAATTTTTCTTCTATTCTTTTTGATTAGAAAAATGTAATTAGTAATTTCCCCACATCCTATGTACTAAATGGCAATCATTCCACTTTAGATACTTAATGTTATGACACAGTTCATCCAAATGATTAGCCAACTGGTCCCAAGTGAATAGGCTCATATATCTTGGAAGGACAAGTTATTAATTCTTACAGGAGTTATGCAAAATGCAGAATATGGTTTTGTGTTCTTGTTTATGCAGAATATCTTCAAACCTGTTCACCTAAGGGGCAAACTCTGGGTTTATAACTAAGTGTTCATATACTCTTGGGTGCCTGGCACACTTAATATGAGGCAATACTGAGAATTATACTATGTTGAATAATTATTGGGGATATTATGGGTTTTTAAAAAACAAGTCACAGAACTGGGGAGTGAATCTGGGGAGAAATTTAGAGGTGAAATAAATATGACCAAAATTATTTGTAAGGGATTCTCAAAGAATTAATAAATTTGTAGATTTTGTCAACAGATGTAGATTTTGTCAACCTGTAGTTTATAGAATATGTTGGTATGATGTACATCCTGTCACCCAAAATCAATTCTTATAATGTAAAATAAACTATTGTGGTAAAGTTGAGGTTTGTCTTCTGGGAACGTGAACTATAACTCTGCAGAGAAAACATCAGGGTTGGAATAAAAACAGTACAGTGTGCACAAGGGCTTCTCCATGCAGCTACTGAGAACCCACACAGGAGTTCCAGTTGGAAATCTAATTCTTAGGAAAGTAGAAATTCATCAATAGATGCTCCTATGTTTTAGAGTTGAGCTAATAAACGTCCATTAGATTAACACAGTTGTAAGAAACAAGCTAATATTTTCTTCCCTCCACTTTGAATTTTCCATTGTCTATTTTAATCTGATGCTGAGTTTTGCTCTTACATGAGAATTCATCTGTGCTCTTTTGTTTTGGGTACTATTTTCAGAAAAATACAAAATAAGAAAGCCCTCCTTATATGATTACTTCTCTAATGATAATTGCATTGCAGATCTAACATTTTCCATCTTAGCTTTGCAGGAAGATTCTCTGCTCCTTTCTCTGAGACTAAATGTCACCATTTGCATTTGATTGAAAACCTGGTTGGGAACAGTCAGCACTTTCTTTGTTTGTGGCTTAATGGGCACAGTTCTGTGATATCTATCACTTCAAAGACAGTACAGTGTCAAGTCAACATGGCATGATTAATGTGACAGAGCCATGAACAGGCATTAGTGCTTGGCAGTACAACTATGAACAGAAATACCTGGCAAGAGCTGCTCCTCTGCATTTATGTAGATGAAAATTGACAAGATTTTTGTTCTTCCATCAGATATAAAACCACAAAGAATACTTTCATTTGATCACCTGATATGACTATGTCTTATCTGTTTCATGAATGCTACTATCATGGCTAAAACAAGATTTGTAGATTTTAACCACTGATATATTTAATTGGCTTACTATACATTGATGTTGAGCTACTCTATAATATTCAATGGGTGCTGTGTTCTTAGGAAAACTACTTTAAATCTCCATTTTTTTTTTTTTTTTTTTTTTTTTTTTTTTTTTTTTTTAGGTCGAAGCAGTTAAAACAATAAAGATTTCTTAGAATCCCTTCTGGGTAGTTGATGTAAAATTTGTTTTGCTGATTGGATACATTTAGCAGAAATACTCAAGTACTCATCTTGTGATGTGGTTGGATATGAATGCAGGCTAGCCATATAGTGGTGGAGTATTTTTCCACACATTTATTTCCATTTCCTTTTTCCAAATTTATGTGTGTACCAAGTGTAGCTGTGGGTTACTTTCTGGATAGCCCTGATAGCAGTCCCTCTTCTAAGAGGCTGCTCAGTACTGTATTATTCATGGAGATGGTCCAGGAGGCCCAATGCCTTCTACCAGCTAGCTCTTTCAGCACTTATAATGGGTCCCTAAGTGCTTAGCTCTCTGTATCAGATGTCACACTCCTTAAAATATTCAGTGGATTCTATTTCTTCCTTGATCCTTGATAGATGCACCAATTTAGAGAGACCTGATACTAATGACATAACAAATAGTGGGATTTCATGTGATTGAGGGGGTACCATCCCAGAGATTAAGAACACAGAATGGAATGCCTGCTCATATAAAATTATTTATTAGAAAAACATCACATTCCAAAAGCATTAGCAAAAGGAAGAGAACCAACATCTAAAATGGAACTCTGAGCTTCTGTTTATTTTTGAAGAGCTTAGTCAAATTAAATAGATTTAGGGACCAGGAAAGAGACAGTACTAAAATCAGGGCCTATTTGTTCTCAGTATCCTATAAGTAGACCTGAAAAATACCATAAAACACTGCTTTCTCAAGAAAGTGACATCTGGACTTTATCTGACTTCGGTTAAGAAACCATGAACAGAAAAGAAATGTACCTATTCAGTTTAATGTATTAATTTCCATGTCTGGCATTCAAAAGTCTTCAGCTCGGATGATGCTCTGATGAGGCGATGCATGCCTCACCTCACTAGCACCCATCCTTTTCAGTGGATTCATATACTTTAGACTTAGTGGGTTGTTAGAGAAGACCATTCTATCACTCAGAAAATACAGATGGCAAATTGTGCATGATTCAGTCAGTGCCCAGATACCAAGGCTACTGAAGGCACCATCAGAAGCAATACCCAGACTGACTTTCACAGGAAAATACAACCTGTAGCCCAGGCCACCTATGACTAGAAAGCTGAGTTCAGAACAACAACAACAAAAAATTATTTTTTTGCACCTATTCATTGGTTTTACAGCTTTTGGACAAAACTTTATAGTTCTTAAGAATGAACTTTGTACATGACAAACTTATGTAGCAAAGTCAAAAGATTGGACATCCTGAGAAATGCCAAAACTTCCACTGTCCCTTAATATTTGGTTTTCTGAACATCACATCATTGCTGACTTAATTTTAAAATAATATTAGAATGGTACTTAATCCATGCAAGAACTTTCATGAGCTGTTTGTTCCTTAGTTTTGGTGAGTGGTGAAAAGCTAACTTCAGAATTTTTTTCAATCATATCCCATATTTTCCCAGATAAATATGGATAAGCCCAATTTCTACCAACAAACAATAATAGCATTAGAAATTAAAGAGGACACAAAAATCTACTCTCTTCATCTTTTGTGAATCAACTATTACCACTAAACCTGTCTAAAGGAATTTAATTATACATTGATTTTAGTCTTTGCTCTTAAATGGCACTTTGAATAGTACAGAAATATATAAATTATAATACGCTGATCCCGCATAGGTCATTCAAATGCATTTTAAATGAAACCAAATGTTCAGATATAATGAGAAAGCAGTCATTATGTCAATAAACCTTACACCATTCCTAGTAAAAACATTTAGAGACGCAATTGAAATAAACATGAAAACCTCAAGCAATTTCTTCAGACAATGTGAAAAAAAACTAGCACGGAGAGAGAGAGAGACGGTGAGGTGTTGGGAGCTGGACTTCAGATTGGGAAGAGTTTTCTGCTGCTCTGGTTTCACTAAACATAACTTCCATGCTTGTTACAGGCTTAGAAATGTATGAATGCTCTCTGTTTACTACAATGCTTCTCTTAATGGAGTGCTGTCGCTGATGACCTGTTCACTTATACCATTAAGAAATTAAAATGAATATTCTGTATTGGAATTTTTGGTATCTGCTGCTCTCAGGACACTTCGCTGAGTGCCAAAAAGGGTGGGAATGAATACATTCTAAAACATTTCTCTTCTATTTGCCTAAAAAATTCCTTTGAGATGAAATAGAAACTCTCGGTGCTTGTTCTTGAGTCATTGAGGCGACCCCCCCTCAGATGGGAAGAATGACTAATGCACTAATGTCTGGAAGACAGACAAGAGGGAGATTAGCAGCGATCACTTCCAGGTGATGAAGCATTTCCTTGCTCTCACCCATGAACTCCCCCTCAAACACTGTCATGAAAGCATCGACCTCTTATTTCACATTTTCACGCAGATTGTTGGCCAGTAATTGTCTGTCTTAAGAGGACAAAAGTACAACGAAAGAAAGAAGAGTCAGGGCAGAGAATGCAGATGCCATTCTTCCCTCCATCTTTCACTCTTTGTCATCTTTCACGAGATAGCGCCTTTAACAAAAGTTTCTCTTCTTCTCAGCCAACGTTTCTTCACAGAAATCCATCATTTGGCAGAGGGCTTTGATTTTTCCTGTCAACTGACAATCTTTTCTTCTTTATTTCATCTTAAAACGAATGTTTAACATAAGTCACAAAAGAAAGACTGGATTATACGGCTCTTGTTTTGGCCACTAATCATTTCATAACATCAGTTAACACTTCCTGATTCTTCCCCCGTCACTGCGCGGTCCCTAACAAGCTGCTGTTACCCCTGCTAATGCCCCACAGCTCCTTTCTCCAAAGTCAACAGTGCATTCTTAATGAACAGCCAAAATATTCAGTTTGCCACCTCCCTTTCTTAATTCTGACTGCCTTTGAGTTTGGTTTACTCAATATTAATTCATATCCTTTATAATTTTTTTCATATGTGTATTTTCCTGTTCCTTTTCCTAGTGTACGTTTTATAACATGCTTACAAAAATGTGTATTTCTTTGTTTTTTTGTATTTCTTATAATATAGTTATCTAACTTTACTGCTATAATATTCAGTTAAAACATAAACAATCCAATATGATATTTAATACCTGTCTTAATGTTTCACCTGTGTGGCCAGCAAAATTTTAAGATGAGATCAGTCATTCATATTCTACCTAATTGCTGGAGATGTGATCAGACCCCATGCCTGAGTTATACAATATGGTTTTATTGACATTGAGACAGGGAAAATTTTCAGACACTAATTTGATTATACTGAGAGCCATAATCTGGCTCCAGAGTTTGGGGAGGCAGTAAGAGATTTGAAGCATAAGAAAATTCTAAGTAAAAAATATTTTGTCTATCTGACGTTCAGTAGATTGAAATGAATACAGCCTGTAAATCTTTGCAGACAGCCAGCAAGGTCATAGGACAATCCTGCTCTGGGTGAGACGTTTGGTTGTGCTAACATCTGAATGTACAGGGCAGTAGATTTTCCCCAGAATTTTTACAAGAGAACACAGTGAGGAGCACCTTGATTTCTGCTTCCTGCCAATTCAATTAGGAAAAATAGACATGTGGTGAAGAACTCCTGCCAATAATACAATATAAAAATATGGGGAGGTACAGAGGCAAGAGGGACAGGAGAAAGGAAACAAGCAATGAAGGTGGAGATGACACACTAAAAAAAATATGGAGAAATAATGGCTTTTTTCTAGCAAATGTTAAACATGCTAGCTAGAATTTTCAGATGTGGATCTACACTTTAGTGAGAAATTTGTTAAGGAAGTCAGCACCCACATTTAGAAAATAGACTAAAACCTTGACACAGTAACATTTGTGCAAATTTCTGTTTGGAATGGTGGCAATATACTGGAGCTAAGTGTTAATATGCTTTGGTTCAGGGATACAAATTAACTCACAGAGATGGCAATGTCAGTGGGACCACACTACTGGAGACCTTCATTTGTATTCTGCCACCAACTAGTCCATCTGACCAGCCATTTCTACTGCCCCTCCAGGATGGCTACAAAGCTGGTGGTATTGGGAAGTTCCCTGTGGGCTGATTGGAGACTGGTATTCTAAGACATGCCATAACTGATTACCTTTGCACCAGTCAATGTCACAACATAACTAAAGTCAATTGAAATACACAGAAAGCTTTGAGTGAAGCTCTTCTTGGGGACAATGTGGACTTTGATGTACATAACAAAAATGTTAGACATGATAACATTGCTGGTGACAACAGACATGACCCACTCACTCTTGAGAACAGATGGCTTCACTGCTCAGGTGATTATCCTGAACCATCTAGGATACGTCAGAACTGGCAACACTCCTATACTGAATTGTAACAGTTCACAGAGCATGCAAGTTTGTTGAGCTTAAAGAAAAGATTTGTTATCAGTCTGGTAAGAAGCTAAAAGATAGTCCTAAATTCTTGACGACTAGTGATACAGGCATTATTGATAGGGTCCCTGGAAAGCACATGTGTTGAGAGCTTCTCTGATAATCCTCCACGGGATCATTTTGCTGTGAATGACATGAGGTATGTGAAATAAACACATGAGGCATGTGAGTGGTTGAGGATGCCGTTAAAGTTTTAGACAAGAAGGTTGCTGGAGCTGGCAAAGTCACCAAGTCTTCCTAGGAAGCTCAGGTCTAAGAAGGTTTTAGGACTGCTTTTTATTTATTGGTGTGTTTGTTTGTTTAAGTGGTCATCATCTAAGTTTAATAGGAAAAACTGATTAATGATGACAGTGCATCCTCAACCTTAGGAGTGGAGGGGAAGAGAATGTCTGTTGATTGTTTTAAGTTATTAGTTTTTAGTATCAACACTTTTTAAGGGAAACAGTTTGACCAAAATTCTGCCACATAACATTGAGAGCCATTAAAACAAATTTAATGAGAAAAAAGAGAGTACAAATTCCACAGAAAGTCTTAAATATTTTTCTCTTAAGTAAAGTAACTCATCTGTAACTCTATCACTAAAGGGGCTGATGCAGGAGGATTGTCACAAGTTTGAGATTACTCACAGGTATACAATGAGGTCCTATTTAGTTTAGCTTTCCTTGGTTATAAACAACAGTGAAGGAAATGACTTAGTTATAATTTTCACAATACTGGGGAATCACATACTTCATGCTCTGCATCCCAGCCTAGTGTCTTGCTTAGAGCTTATGCTCAGTTCCTGACTGTTGAGCTGATAATTGTGGGGCAGCCATTTTGTCCACTAGGCATAGCTACTCACTCTTTGCATCCTCTCTAAATTTTGTTCTAGTATATATTTGTTTCCAGACACAATGAGATTTTTAGTACCCTCAGATGAGAAGTCTATACCTCACAACTAGTAAAGGGAATCACATGTTAATGACCAACAACTGACATGCAAGTTAGATTTGTGCAACAGTTTTAGCTGTGTAACAAAGAACTTTTAATTGATTTGGAATGAAATGCTCACTACACATGACACACTACAGTTCCTAGATTTTGTATTGCCAACAGGACTAAATCATAGTCACTGTGTAGGTATAAATTGCTTTCAAATATTATGTTCAGAAATCTATGATTCTCAACAAACCCATAAGACAAATCTTATTTCACCATAAATATAATATCCCTCTGGCTATAAATTAGATAACTTAATATTTTATACTACCAAAAGATGTGATGTGGTGGTGGCATGCCTGTGACTGTATGACTTTATATGCTCAAGAGAAGCTAGTTTTTCTAAATTGCACATGTGAGCTGATACAGATGCTTGACAAGGTTCCATATCTACCTCCATGCCCTATAAACTGCCCTCAACCTACCAACTTAGTTAATTTGGGCTTACAAGATATAGTATATTATTGAACAATGACTAGTTTAATTATTATTTTCATGTGTTAGAACAGCCCTTGAAATTTGGTATATGTAACAGAAATGTACTTATCTTATTTTTAATTGTTAATTTAAATTTTATAAACCCAATAAAATAAAAAGAATGTGACAAGAGGTGCATTTAAAAGTAGAAGCCAAAAAGTGTCTTAGAAAGGTGATTGACTTTTTTATATTACAATTCTATTTTTCAGAGTTTAAAATTCATGTTGAAATGAGGTAATTATACTATTTTACAAATCTTTAAATAAGTTACAATCCTCTTGGTGACTAATTCCCCTAATTTACCATTAATTGTAGATGCTTTTCAGTATGAATGGGAATCTGTTCTGTACTTTGAGTCCTTAATTAGGGTTTCTACTTTTAGAAATCCATTTAAAGTTTAATGAGATTAAGTCATTTGGTAGCATAACAGAGCAAAATTGTATGCAAACACAAATTACATATTGGGTTCACCTGCTATTTCTAGTAGGACATTCACAAGTGGCATTGAGTGACATAAATTATGAAACATATGTTATAATCTCACACATTATGAAGACACTTAAAAATAAAAATGGCAGCTCATAATACTTTATTAGAAGCAAGACTTTTTCAGTCTAGTATTTAGCTTGATCTAACTTTAAATTCTCTGTATTGGCTAGATTTTAAATAAAATTGCAACTAGCAGTACCATTTCTCACAAAAATGTACTACTTCTAGTTCTTAAGAAAATGACTTTATGTTGTCATGTGTTCATGAAGAGAAGAACACTTATCAAGCAGACTCTTCAGTTAACTCTACAGCACACAGGATTCACCGACTTACTAACCACAGGTGGTTCAATTCTTGCTCGCAAAAACCAGTTATCTGAGTTTTCTCTAGATTAAGTGGGAAGAATGTTTTTCATTTATGTTTTACTGCTTCGAAGTGGTACATTTTAAATATCACAAAGATATTAATAAATTCAAATACATTCAGATTTTTTACTTGAATTTGAAAAATTTTAAAAATTGAGGTGGATATGAATAGTGTACGTAAACTAAAATAAATATATGAATAAACATAAGCAGTACTCATAAATCCCAAACTTGTTTTTTCAATCTTCTATCATGTATTACATGCTCACTGCATCTTCCCCTTTTCCCACCTCTCCTAGCCCCACATTCTAATTCCTCTTTCCCCCAGATCTACTCTTCTTCTCCTTCAAGAAAGAGAAAGCCTCCCAGGAATAACAACCAGATAAAGCCCAACAAGCTACACTAGGACTATCTACAAATCCTCATTTCAAGCTGGACTAGGAAACCTAGTAGGAGAAAAGGGATTATAAGATGAGGCAAAAGAGTCAGAGACAACACTCACTCCAATTGTTAGGAGTGCCACACAAGAGCACAAAACTATACAATAATAAGGTACATGCAGAGAACCTAGCTCAGATCTATACAGGACCCCTGATTGCTGCTTCAGTCTCTGTGAGCTTTTATGAGCTTCATTGATTCTCATGGTGTCCTTAGATCCTCTCATTCTGTGCAGGTTTAAAAGAGAAATAGCCCCTGTAGGAAGTAGCTCTATTAGGAGGTGTGGCCTTGTTGGAGAAAGTGTGTTACTGTGAGGATAATAGACTTGGAGGTATCAGCCACAGATTTAAGCCCTTCCCCCCAATTAAGTATTCTTCCTTCCTAAGAGTTGCCATGGTTATAGTGTCTTCTCAGCAATAGAAACCCTAAGGCAATACCTTTTCCTACAATACCTTTTCCTCCTTTTCTGTGGGGCTCTCATAGCTCCACATGCATATCCTCCCATCAATCCAGCTAGGCACTAATCTATGAATAAAGCAGAGTATAATTAGAAAAAAATGCATTGAATTTTTTTCTTTCCAGTCCTGTTTGCTTCTATCCTGGATCTCTGAGTAGGCTGTTTCGCTTCTGCTCCTGGCCATCCAGACTGGATTTGACCTGTAGGTTGAAGGTTTTGAGGCAAGATTGATGTTCCAATACCACTGCTGGAAAGACAGCCTGGGTATAAAAGATGACTAGTTTAAACTCTGCATCCGCCATTACTGGGAGACTTTGCTTGGGTCATTTTAGTAGATAATGGATTAACTTTGGTAGATATTTTCTACTAGGTTTCTAACTTTTCCCCTATATGCCGCCAATTCCAGTTGTCTCAGTATTTCTCCTTCCATCCTTCCCACCTCCACCTGATTTCTTCTGTTCCTAGTCTCTTGCACCCAGTTCACCCCCAAAATTTGTTTTATCCTCTTAAAAAGACCATCCTTATCACTTAGTGTCTCTGGGGCTATGATTTATACCATGGTTAACTTTTACTTTACAGCTAATATCCATTTATGAGTGAGTACAAACCATGTTTCTCTTTCAGGGTTTAGGTTTCCTCAATCAGGATGATTTTTTTTTAATTTTTTTTATAGTCATTTGCCTGCACATTTTATGATGTCACTGTTTTTTAACTGCAGAGTGATACTCCATTGTGTAAAAGTACCACATTTTCTTTCTTCATTCTTCTTTCTATTTGAGAGACAATTAGCTTGTTTCCAATTACTGGCTATTGTTAATAAAGCTTCTATAAACATAGTTGAACAAATGTTCTTTTATTAGGATGGAGTATATGTCTAAAGTGCTACATCTGGGTGTTGAGTTTGATTGATTTCCAGTTTCATGAGGAACCACCACATTGATTTCCATAGTGGCTATATAAATATGCACTCACACCTAAAATGAAGGAGTGCTCCCTTTGTTCCACATACTTATCAGCATGAGCTGTCTCTTGTGCTTTTGACCATAACCATTCTGACAGTTGTAAGAAAGAATTTCCAAGTAGCTTTGATTTGCATTTCTCAGATGGTTAAGAATGTTGAACATTTCTTTAAGTGCTTCTCAACCACTTGTAATTCATTTACTGAAAATTCCCTGTTTAAATATGTCCCCCATTTTTAATCATATTGTTTTTATGTCTTGTTTATATATCTGAATCTATCTATCATCTATATATCTATACATATATGACATTAGCTGTTTATTGGGTGTGGAGTTGGCTAAATTTTTTTCTCATTTTGTAGGCTACCCTTTGGTCCCATGGACAATGAATGTCCTTTGCCTTGTAGAAGTTTTTCAGTTTCATGAAGTTTCATTTATTGAATCATATTCTTAGTGTTTGTGCTATTAGTATTCTATTCATTAAGCTATCTCTTGTCTCAATTTATTCAAGGTTTTCCCCCACCTTCTTTCTATAAGAGTCAGAGTATCTGGTTTTATGTCTTTGATATACTTGGACTTCAGTCTTGTGCAAGATAATACATAAGGATCCATTTACATTTTTCCACATGCTGACAACCAGATAAACCAGAACCACTTGTTGAAGATGGTTTCTCATTTTCATTGTATATTTCTAGCATATAGATCAAAAATCATGTTTCTATACATATATAGATTTATGTGTGGGTCTTCCAGTTATTTCCATTGATCAACCTGTCTGTTTTTATGCTAGTACTATGAGGAGTTTATTATTTTAAGTCTTTAGTACAACTTACAATCAAAGACAGTGATACCTTCATACATATATTATTTATATTATATTATATTATATTATATTATATTATATTATATTATATTATATTATATTATATTATATTATATTATAAAGGATTCTTTAACCTATGGTGTTTTATTTAATTAAGAAATTGAGTGTTGTTCTTTCAAGGTCTGTAAAAATGTACTAAAATTTTGGTAGATATTGCATTTAATCTGTAGACTGCTTTTGGTAGGGTTGTCATTTTTATTATGTTAATCCTGTCTATCCATGAACATGGGAATCTTCTCATTTTCTGATATCTTCACCAATTTCTTTCTTCAAAGAATTAAAAGTTTTTTTTTCTGTCATATAAATAGTTTGCTTACATGGTTAGCACTACCCTATGATAATTTATATTATTTCTAGCTATTATAAAGGATGTTACTTCTCTGATTTCTTTTATAGTCTGTTTTTAATTTGAATACAGAAGGTCTACAGATTTTTTGTTTTAGTTAAATCTATATACAGACACTTGACTAAAGATATTTTTAGTTGTAGGAGTTCACTGGTACATTTTTGGGGGGTTTACATATGAATACTAACATTTCATTTGCAAATAATGACACTTTGACTTCTTACTCTCCAATCTGTATTCCTTTAACCTCCTTCACATGTCTTAATCCTCTAGCTAGACCTTCAAGTACTGTATTGAATAGATATGGAGAGTTTACAGCATAGACTTGTCCTGAGGTTAGTGGAATTGCTTTGAGTTTCTCTCCATTTAATTTGAGACTCGTTATAGGCTTGCTGTAAGTGCCTTTATTATGCTTTTGTATGTCTTCTTTATCTGTAATATTTCCAATGCATTTATTATGAAGGGTATTAATATTGTCTAAAACTTTATACATCTAATAAGATGATCATATATATGTATTCTTTCAGTTTGTTTACATGGTGGATTATATTGACTGATTTTTATCTATGAACAAATGATCAATAATAAAATCTCAGGTATTTAGAGAAAAATGAACTGGTATGTTCTCTATAAAAATCTTATTATTTAATTTTGTAAATAACCAATGCCAATTAAATAAAATTTATGAAGAGCAGGTATATGTCAAATAGGAAAGAATATCTAGAAATTAAAAAAAAAAGTCTTTCAGATAATAAAACCTGAAATTTTTTGAGAAAACATCTCTACCATTATGACAATGTTATTCCCATAGTGATACTTTGTAATAAGCTAAAAATAATACTAGTAAGTCATTATGCAACGAAAATGCCCATTGTATGAAGTTGTTGTTACCAATGACATATTCATATGTAATTTTTATGTTTAAAATTACAAACCCAATCATTTTTTTAAATGAAATAAAAGACTTCACAATGAATCATTCATATTGTTTACATTTTTCTCTTTTTAAACTAAGTACCTTGAAGTCAGAAACCATGTCCAAATCATAACCATCTTAATGATGACCTAACCCCCAATTTGCTATTTATGTTCAACATCTCTTACAAAAATACAATAATATGAATATAAGATACCTGTACTGCTCATATCAAACCTCATAGTATCTATGCCATTGTTATTCAAGAACAAGATTATTGAAAAGTGACAAACGAAAGAATAAATATTATACTGTGTATTAACTAGAGCTGTAGCAATAAACAACGTTTAACCAAATTTGAAATTTTGATATAATACATTTTTAAAAACAGCAAAGAAGTGAAATAAAATATTGTGAAGTACATTGAGAAGAAGATTTTATTTTCTATTTTAAGGTACAGCTGATTCTAGAATCCTTTCATGGGCTGCACTTTTATCCACATAGACATACAGGAAACATCTTGTCATATAAACAATGATATACTGACAAGCTTCTCTTCCTAAACCAAAGATAGAGTAAGAATTATTAACCTATTTTTCTTCTTACTATATACCTCTGTCAAAAAAAGTCTTCCTTTAAAATCTAGTGATCTTAAGGGAGTTTGCGCTTGGCCAGCTTTAGGCTGCATAAAACATGTAACAAATACATTCCTACATAAAAAATGGGGACATAAATTCAGAGCAGGTTAGTGACTCTGGGAAGATGAAATCCATGCCAACTGGATTACTCACAATTCCTTCAACAAGGGATTATACAAATTTCTATGGAGATTTGGAATTCAAAATAACCATTTGTTTCTGTCACAATCCTAGATTATTCATGTGCTTTTTCCTGGATGCCATTGTTTCTCACCTTGGCCTTTATTTCAGAGAAGTTATTATAGTATTTACATATGGATGAGATCAGACAACTTTCTCCGTGGCTACTTCATAATATTTTCTGCACATGTTCCATTGAGTTCATTTAAAAAAGAAGAAGGAGAAGGAGATGGAGAAGGAGAAGAAAAGAAAGAAAGGAAAAGAAAGAAAGAAAGAAAGAAGGAAAGGAAGAAAGAAAGAAAGAAAGAAAGAAAGAAAGAAAGAAAGAAAGAAAGAAAGAAAGAAAGAAAGAAAGAAAGAAGGAAGGAAGGAAGGAAAGGTTTAAAAAAATCTCTTCCCTAAATTCAGGCCAGCAGGAAAAAAAAAAAAAAAAACCTGTAGGCCAGAACTGCCCTGTAAAATCCAGTCTTCTGGACACCCCATCTACAAATCTACAAATTTCTCCCAAACTCCAAGTCCCATCACTCAGTGACCTCAGCAGCTACCTGAGACACAGATCCTCAGTACCTGTTGGAACAAGAGGAAAATGATACTTCACTCAGTATACCCAGAGAGCCAGGTCTCTGTTATCCAGGCATTGGGACACAACCTTTGGAACCTCACCCCAACCATCTCTCTACTTAATTCAAGAAAGCAGGGAAACATCCTGTAGGTCAGAATTCCCAAACAACATCTAGTTCACTGGGCACCCCATCTACAAATCCTACTCAACTCCCAATCCATCCCATCACTCAGGGACCTCAGCAGTTACCTGAGACCTACAGTTCCTCAGCATCAATTGGATCAACAGCAGCTTTCTGAGACCCACAGTTCCTTAGATCCTATTGGATCATGATCTGTTAATTGAGATCCACAGTTTGTCAACACCTATTGGATCAAGAGACCCTATAGAATCAACAGCTCCTTTAAGTGCTCATATTAGACCAAGGCTGAATCCCTGAGACACAAAATCGGCCAGCTTTTATGGCATCAAGAACAGCTTACTGCAACATAAAATACACTACCTCCAAATGGACCAAGAGCCCAGATTGGACCAAGAGATGTTTCCTGAGACACAGACCACAGCCAGAACAGATTGCACCACAATTAGCTCCCTGAGATTCATACAAACCCTGAATTATTCTGAGTAAGCAATGGGCAGATACCAGTGCAAGAATACGTATAACAACATAAAGAATTATATGGTACATCAACAATCTGGTTACTTTATAACAAAACCAGAACATAACAATGTAAAAGAAGCAGAATGAAATGACTTTAAAAACAACTTCATGATGTTAATAGGGGCCTTTAAAGAGGAAATAATAAACTCTCTTAAAAAAGACAAACAAAAGTAGGAAGAGATCCTAAATCCCTTAAAGAAAACACCAAAAAAAATAGTCAAACAGATGAAGAAAAATATTTCAAGATTTAAAAATTAAAATTAATGCAATAAAAAGGCATAATCTGAGGAAAGAAACTGGAGCTGCAGTTGTAAGCATAACCAACAGACTGAAAGGGATAAAAGAGAAAAACTCTGGTGTGGAAGATTCAATAGTGGAAATAGATATTTCAGTCAAGAAAACACTAAAATCAAAAAAGTCAAAACATAAAATATCCAGGAAATATGGGACACTATGTAAAGACTAAACCTAAGAATAATAGAATTAAAAGAAGGAGAATACCAGTTCAAAGGCACAGAAAATATGTTCAACAATCTCATTGCAGAAAATTTTTCCAACCTAAGGAAGAAAATGCCTATAAAGATACAGAAGCTTACAGAACACCAAATAGACTAGACTCTCCCAAAAGTCTGCTCAACTCATAATAATCAGACTGCTAAAGCTACAGAATAAAGAATATTTAGAGCTGCAAAAAAAGGAGAAGTACTTTATGAAGGCAGATCCATCAGAATAATACCAGACTTCTCAATAGAAATAATAAAGCAGAAGGTCCTGGTCGGATGTTATACAGACAATAAGAGATCATAGTTGCCTGCACAGACTACTATACCCAGCAAAACTACCAATCACCATAGATGGAGTAAACAAGATATCCACAACAAAACCAGGTTCAAACAATACTTTTCACAAATCCAGCCCTACAGAAAGTACTAGAGGGAAAACTCCCACCCAAGGAAGCTAGATAAACCCACAAAGTCATAAGCAATACATAATCCCACAGAAGAGAAACATATAAACTATCATAAAAAAATAAAAGAAACCAACAATCACTGGTCATTAATATCCCTTACTATTAATAGACTCAATTCACCTGTAAAAAGACGTTGGCTATCACAATGGTTACAAAACCAGAATTCATCCTTCTGCTACATTTAACTACAAAGACAGACACTGCCTCAGAGTAAAGTGTTGGGAAAATACTTTCAAATCAGTTGCACTTGAAAATTAAGCTGGTGCAGCTATCCTAATATCTAACAAAATAGACTTCAAACTAAAATCAATAAAAATAGATCTGGATGGATATTACTTATTTATCTCTGAAAAATCCATCAAGATGAAGTTTCAATCCTGAACATTTCATGCCCTCAACACTAGGGCAAAAATATACAATGGAAAAAAGATAGCAAATGATGTTGTGGTAAATGATGATGATATTCAGATAGCCCTCAATGGAAGATCATGTGTGTGTGTGTGTGTGTGTGTGTGTGTGTGTGTGTGTGTGTGTGTGTGTGTGTGTGTGTGTGTGTGTGTTTTCTTTCAAAATGCAAATAGTTTCATATCTACGACCCTGCATAAAACTCAAATTCAAATGGGTCAAAGACCTCAATGTAAGCCCAGTTACACTGAACCTGATAGATTAAAAAAAAAAAAAAAGTGGAAAGTGGGAAATATTCTTAAACACATTAGTTCAGGACAACACTTTCTACATATAACACCAATAGAACAGACACTGACTACATCAGTTAATATGGGACCTTCTGAATCTGAAGACCTTTGGTAAAGCAAAGGACACAATAAGACAAAATAGCCTACAGAGTGGGAAAAGATCTTCACCAACTTTATATGGACATGAGACATCTCTAAAATATACAGAAAACTCAAAAAACTAGAGATAAAAAAAAGAAGAACCCAGTTGTACAGTGGAGTACAGAGCTAAATGTGAAAATTTCAACAAAAGAATCTTAAATGGCTGAAAGACACTTAAAGAGCTGCTTAACATCCTTTGCTTCAGCAAAGGGATCAGGATTATGGTGAGGAGACCCAGGAGTAGGCAGACTCATGCTATTGGGAGTTCTTGGTATCTGATATAACAACTGAAAAACATTATGGAATAAATCTGGACCCTATGAATGTAGATGACAGTCTAAAGGTATGGGCAGTTTGCACTCAGACCAGAGTGTATCCTGGGTCCATGCGCTAGCTTCTGGAAGATCATTCTGTAGGCTGTTGTTTTGTCTTATTGAAAGGAAAAACACCTTTCTCAGCCTTGATACTTGAGGGAGGGACTCGGTCCTACCTCAACTGTATATGCCAGATGAAATTAACTCACCTTGAAATTGTTTGCCTTCTCTGGGGTGTGAAAAGGGGTGGGGGGTTGGCAGATGAGGGGGAGGGGATAGGAGAAGGGGCAGAAGAGGGAACAGTAGTGGGTGTGGGAGTTTTTATTAATAAAAGAACAAAAGAGAAAGAAATGAAACTTACTAGCATGAAAAGATTCACTGATGAATGCCTAAGTAGAGTTAGACACTCTAGAGATTTAAAAAAAATGACAGTTCCTCTGAGGGTAGAAAGGAGTCAGTAGTAAAGCCTGAAACTGTAGATAACTTTCTAGATAGCCTTCTAGGAGGAGGTTGTTTTTAGTTAGCTCCACGTGTCTATGTTACTGTGACAACAATTATTAATTTTGGAACTTCAAAATAAATAATTTTATCATTTATTTATTGACTTCATATAATGATTAGTGTTCATAGTGGGGTGTCTAAGATGGACAACATAATGAAATGCTTCCCATTTGCCTTTTTTCATGTGGCCACTGATTTTACCATCTCTGCCATCAGGGTAGGAAGGTCATGGGGGGGGGGGGCAGAATACTCAGGGAGTTAGCCACATATGAATCTGAGGTCAGGAAGTAGAGAGAATGAAATGAATGATTGCATTCAGATGCCTTTCTCCCCTTTTGTTTTCAGTACAGGAGCACATCATGTGAAATCACACCTCCTTCAGTAAGAGTGAGAGAACTGGCCATCTTCGTGTTGCTGCAGGGGGTTGGCTAGGCAGGCAAGCAAGTCAGCTAGCCATTGTGGGGAAAAGCTGGTTGAGTTGTTTTTTGTTTGTTTGTTTTATTTGGGGTTTTTTGTTATTTATTTGGGGTTTTTGTTTTTCATAAAATTGTATCTTATTTTTGGGGTCGGTTGCAAGATTTGAGGGCAGATGTGAAGGGATGGGGAGATGAATAGTATTAGAATATAAAATGTGAAATCCACAAAGAATCAATAAAAAGGTTTTAACCAAAACTACATAACTCCTTACAGATTGGTAGAATCTTTCCTCCAAGGTGATTCTATATCCCACCAAATTGTCAATCAATAAAAACTTTCCCACTTCTAATTTATAACTTTCTAAGTAACTACAAATCAAGTGAAATTAAAGTAGCTTTTCTTAAACACAGATGTTAAGAAGGTCAGGTCTAGTTTTTATAGTGATTCCTTTCTACTTAGGAGTCCTTGTTAATCGTTATCATTCTCTTTTCCTTGCAAAACAGGAAACAAGCTCCTTCTGTTTTACACAATGTGATCTTGGTGAATATTGACTCAGGTAGACTAGAATACATGTTCATGGTTCAGTAGCTTCACGCTTGCCTGCAAAGTTAGAATAAAAGAAAAGTAGTCTCCTCTGTGAGACCTGCAATCTCAATTTTCTGGTTGCCTTGGTAACTTATTTATTTGCCCCCCCCACTCTGATATTTGGTGGAACATCCACAAACTCAAATCACAAATAACAGTCAGCTAAAAATAAATCATTAATAATCTCACCTCGTATTTTAAACTTAAAAGCAAGGAAGCAAACAAACAGAAGCTGTGAATTTTAGTGACTTTATCAATATTATAAGAAGAGTAAATATTTGGAAGTAGTGGTTTTAAAATAGGTATTATGAAACCACACAAGGTCTTAATTCAGTAAATACTTTATGATGCTTTGCTATCCAAATCCTGGAATTGTTTGTAATAAAACAGACAAGCAATACCTTACAGGTAGTATTTGAGTTACTTTCCTAATATGTGAAGAGACAACATAACAATGGATATAAAAAAGAGTGTTTTGGAATTTAAGTTCAGAGGGTGAGTCCATTATCATCATGTTGGGGACCACAGCACCAGTCAGATATGCACTAGAGCAGTAGTGGGTATCTCACAGCTCATCTGCAAATAGGAATGAGGGAGGGAGTCAGGGAGAGATGGAGGGAGGGAAATGGAGAACAAGAGAGAGAAATAAAGAGTGAGAGACAGAGAGGAGGGGGAGAGAGAGAAGGAGTGAGAGAGAAGGAGATAGGAAGGGAAGGAGGAAGAAAGGAAGGGAGGAAGGAGGGAGAGAGAGGAGAATGATGTGGGTTTTGAAACCTCCAATCTCACCATCAGTGACACATTTCATGCAATATGGCACTATTTTTAATCTTTCTCCAACAGTTTTACAAAATGAGACCAATATTTAAATATATGAACCTATGGGGGTTATTCCCGTTCAAGCCGCCACAGGTCAGAAATTCCACTTCATACCATGTGGTCCTTGTGTTTTGGTGATAGCTTATTGAAACAGAAATTGACAGCAACCTCAAAGCCTAGTTTTTATAAGCAGCTGTTCTGAGTTTGATGTGATGTGTTCTAAAAGATCTGTTAAGCATGGCATTTATATGGGAGTGCTCTGAAAGCCATCTCTTTTTCCATCTTCTCTTTCATTTCTCTCTGCTCCTCTTTCTTTCTTTTACTTTTTTAAAACTCATCTATTTATTTTACATCCCAGTTTCAGAACACCCTTCACCTCCTCCCAGTCCCGGTACCCCCCCCCCAATTCTTCCCTGGCTGCCACCCCAGTACTCTCCTCTTCCATCTCCATCAATGAAAGGGCAGGTCTCCCATGAGCAGGCTTACCCTCTCTTTCTTTATAATAGAATACTAAGTGTAACATTCCAAAATAATTTACTAAATAGTGTTCATGAAAAAGCAAACAGTAAACAGAGAGGCTCATGAACAGAATCTATGAGACACAGTAGAAGTAAAAATGTAAAGAAAGGAGAATAATATAATTGAGAACTGCTGGGAAAATGGAAGCAAATGAGATAAAATGAGAAAATATGTCCTAAAACATATTAACTGTAGTTAATATGCTCATGGCCACTGTTATATCAGAACAAACATAATCATATATTAAAGCTACTACAGTTGACATCTTGGACCCCATTAGATTCCTGATGGGGCTGAAATGGAAATTTTTGAGATCATTTCTTCCTTTTCCTATTGAGACAAAAAAATCATCGATGAATGAGGCTAAGTGTACATTGAAAACCATGTATTTTATCATATGGCAAAGGGTGGAAAGTCAGATTTTCAATTTTCCAGTCAGACATAAGCCAGTAGTGACTGCAAGTTGTTCCGGTGACTGGATTATAAGTGGAAATCTGCTGCAAGGCTTCTGGGAAAGCTTTTTATACTTCAGATAAAATGGAAAAATGCATCTGGAGGACACTTCCCTCCAAATTTCCTCTTTACAGCCATGCTTTGGGCTAGGTAACAGCCACCCCGGGCTCATAGAACCATAAGCTAATATGCCTGTGAATGTTAAGCTGAAATGCAGATGGAACCATGGTCTCTGATATCCTACAGATGCTTATTTTACCTACAAATTCTACACTTAAAATTAACTCAGGCTCCTCTCTTAAAGAAGAGAGAGAAGCCAATGAACAAACTACACACACACAACACACACACACACACACACACACACACACACACACACATACACACACATGATTACTAATGCTAAATTATATAAAAAATAAATTTGAATAAACATTTTCAGGAAAGTAAAAGTTGAAACAGTATGTTATCAGAAGATTGTAAATGGCAAATATTCAGGTACCCACAAATATTACTTTATTTTTAACAAAATATTAGTAAGTGACATATAATTTATATTTGGAATAATTCATGTTACCCAGTGTTTATCACGCAGAAGAAAGTAATCCAGTGTAATTATACATAATCAGAAAAGTTAACAATAAGATAAATGGAAGTGAAAGTATCTTATTTATAAAGATAAGACTTTATAAATTTAAGAGAGAAATTTAAGTTCATGTAATGTCACATAAAATTTATATAAATACAGAATCAAAATTTCAGACCTAAGCTCCAAAGAAATAAATTTGTAATTAACCATAAAAATCAAAAATAGTTCGATAGTCTTAAATAAAGGAAAAATAAGATTGAAGTAAATGTCACTATAATAAAATAGAATGTACCCAAAATTTGATTTTTTAAATTATAAAATATTTCAAAGAGAAATTTGGAATCTAAAATAAATGATAACCAAGACTTAAAACTTGAAAAAATAATGTCAGTAAAGTGAGCAATTTCTTTGAACTTATCTATAGTTCAATATACAATTTAAAGCAAGCTTTTTAGATATCATCAAGATGATTCTAACATTTCTAAAGAAATAAAACAGCCTAGAAAGTTAAAACTATATTGAACATTTAGTCGGTTTTAAATTCACTTTCCTTTAATGCCTTCTATGTGGCTTCAGCAACTGAATAAATCTAGGGTGAATGAAACACAGATACCATAAATAGAGTCTATACTCTGTGGCAATTGATTTTCAAGACAAGGACCAAAATAATTTAGTGGAAAAAGTTTAATATTTTGGAAAAAAATTGCTGGAATAGCTGGATATTTATACATAAAATTTTATTACATCCTTCACATGATATTAATTCTAAGAAATATAAATGAATGTTAGCCTTAATCATAAGTTTTAACACTTTAAAAATAATAATGATAGTAAGCATTTAATAAACTTGGAGTAGTTAATCAGGGTGAATCAGTTATTAGAATTTACAGCATAGTAAAAAATTTACTTTTAAAACTCAAACTAAAAGTTAAGTAGTTCTCTCTCTCTCTCTTTCTCAGTATAGCTTCTTTCAAGGCTTATACAAGCTTATTACACATTTATTAAAACCCTTTTAATGATAAACAAAACTCATACATTTTTCACATATGACATGCAAGTGCCAACAATACACACACACATATACACACACACACACACACATACACACACACATAATAGATACATGTAAATAAAGAACAAGGAACAAGAGTTAAAAACTAAAAAAATATAGAGATTTTATCTCACACTCAGTAAATTAGTTAAAACAATTGCAGTATTATTTATGATCAGGATTTGTGCCACATAATGTGATAGTGACTTGGAAAATTTTAAAAGCCAAATGCATTTTAATATTTTCTAAAGGGAAATAAAAATAGATGCATAGTACTGGCTTTTACATATGTTTAAGGCTGTTTGGGTTGTAATAGATTCCAATTGTAGGATCAAAATGCACACAAATATGTAAGCAGAAAGACTAGTACATCTATCTGCAAGGAGGGACAACTTCATATATGAGCTACAACACGCATGGATCTTAAATGTAACAGGCAGATAACTCTGTTATCTCTTTATATGATGCTAGAAAACGTAAATTCAACTGTTGTCATAGAAATCAATGTCTTAGTTGGCTATAGTGAACTTATGGGAGCAAACTGGTTGAGAGAAATCAAGGAAGAAATTTCTAACATGACAGAAGTTGTCAATACCTTGTGTCACTTATCTTCTCTCTGGATGTTAGCGATGAACCTTGAGAGACACGGGTTCCACTTGGAATAGCCAAGGAGGCCATGGATTTAATAAGGGGCTACTTCCGGAGTATCAAGTGTGGAGATAGAGAACACAGTACTATAAAAAGGTTAGAGGAACAAAATTAGTTAGATTTCCATGGGAGCTGGGAGACAGGGTAAACAGGGAATGTGAGAAGAGATAACTAACATTAAAAGGCTCTGAAAAAGCCATATGGAAATCTGCTACTTTAAAGCTTCTTAGAATATATACTTCTCGACTTGGAAGAAAAAGATGTGGTGGCATTATTCTACAATGAGATGGGGGGTGGGGTGGGGTGCTACATTCCAAGTAATTCTCCAGGCTACCCAAGTAAAACTTCATCCGAGGCTAGGTTATCTCTTGGTCAGATAGGCCAATGCACTCAAAAAGACCCACAAAATTATAGAACATTTTCAGTAGTGGCTAACCTCCAGAACTGGACAGTAAATACCTATTGCTGAAGACATCACATACTTGAACCACAGATCATGGAGACTTCAAGATGGTACTCAACTTCAAGCATTGCCCCTGCAGGCTAAAATTCATGGTGCTGAAATGAGCTATGCAGGTTCTCAAAGGAAAAATGTAAGCCACAATAGCAACCCAGCTGTGGACCTCAAATGCCACAAGGATTGATTGACTTGACAAGTTAGGCCCATTGTTTGAAAGGTCACATACAGATTATGCGAATAATCAAACATATGGTTGGGATCAATGGCCTTCTCTATGAGCTCAAAGTATTAAATGGGCAAATAACCTGCACAGATAAATCATACACCCTAGTGAAGAATGATACAGTATTATAATGATAAATAGGCATAGTATTAAAACCACTCCTAATGTTTTCTGCTATGGGTTCATAGATCAGAGCATATCTCTGTCTTCCAAAGACAAAGTTCTATTTGCAATAGTGACAATTAATAGAGAATTAATAGAGACCCTTAATATTTCAACATGAAGAGAATAGCAAACTGTCCAGTATCCAACTGTAAATCAGTCATATTTTTTATTTTAAGAATATGGCCAGAAAATCTGGAATGGCCAAGGTGGTAAATAATTTCAAAGAAACTGTTTTCTAATCACAGCATGGTGGATAAACATATGAACTCACAGTTATGTGACAGCATGCACAAGATGTGTAAAAGTTTCAGCCAGACAGTGTAGAGGGAAGAAGGTGTATATGTAATCTTATCACTAGTGAAGAAGCTTTTAGCACTTAATAGCTGCTGGGAGAGGAAAAGCTGGTGTTTTGGATACTGTGACCCTTGGGAGGCCACCCACATGCCAGAACAGGCTACAATTCAAAGAACAGTTTAACAACAGAAACTAGAGAAAAAAAATGTCATCTCAAAGTTTGGTGGGCAGGACAGGGAGGGATATAAGGGTAGTAAGTGGGGGCATTAATATGTTCGAGACATATTATATTAATTTTTCAAAGAATTAACACATAGCTTTTAAGCATCTTTACAGTTGCCATAACCACAAACAACTGAAATGTGAGTGTCTTGCCTATGTTGATTACACTTAAACAACTGAGGAGTTAATTAGGTCATAAAGGTAATCTTAATGAGTGAAGTTCCCGCCATTCCCGAAGACACACAAATGTCTTTCTCTATGTCTCCTTGGACTCTCCTCCCGGATCCTTCCTTCCCTCCCTCTTGCTTTCCTATTTTTCCTCCATCCTCTCCCTTCCTTTATTCCGTCACCCCCTCTTTCTCTCCACCATACTTCCTTCTCCCTTTCTCCCCACCCTCTCCTGTTCCACAGCGTTCCTCTCCTCCTTGTCTCTTCCATCTATCCTTGCCACCCGGCCTTTTCTTCTCCTCTCCCTCCTCTTCCTCCTCTCCTCTCTCTATTCCTCTTATATTTCCACCTCCAATCTCTTTCTTCTCCCGTCTTCCTTCCTTGCTCTTATAGCTTTCCTCCTTTTATCCCCCCAAGGAAACAGCAAGCTAGTGTTCATCACCAGAAATACGGTACTCAGTAGAGGATACCTTATCCATGAACTTTCCGTGTTCAGTTTTCTAACTTCCTACTTGGCAAAATAAATAAATAAATAACAAATAATAAAGAAAGAAAAGGGAAAAAATAAAAGCTGACTGCTTGTTAAAATACCTCTGTGGTCTTCTATTGTAGCTGGGAGGAACTGGCACTTCAAAAGAGAATACCCAAGAAATATCTGCTTACTCACGCACACAACTTGAATAGTGAACTTCATTCTATAAATAGTTAACTATATACACTAGAATTTTTTTTTTTAAGTTTTTGAAGCAGTTGCCTAACATCGAAATATCCTGTCACACATTCATTGACAGACCTACGGTGCTTAGTCCATTTGAACTCCTTGCAGACAGATATTTGAAAATTCGGGGAAACTTAGGACAAATACATATGAATGAATCTTTCTTTTGGTGTAGTTTTAGAGACCATGTTTGTAGCATTGGTGAAATATCAAGTTTGTGTCACAATTAAGTTGTTCAACAATTATGCAATATACTTTAATGTTTATCTGAAAAGATGGATTATATGTCTTTTACAGTTAGAATTATAATTATTTTGAACAAAGCAAAATTTCCTATAAAATTAATTTCTCTCCAATAATATTTTCTTTGTCAAATGCATATGCATTTCAATAAAACTGCAAATCCTACAGGAAAAAAAAATTACCAGATGGAACTTTTCTAAAAGGTGAAACAAAAGTATTTGGATAAGTTTCCCAAGGATTAGAGTTAACTATGCTGAGAAGGCAGAAGTAGCCAACTCTGAGGAGATTAATATTCTGATAGAAAGAAAAAATGTCCTGTACATGGGAAAGGTTAAGGGTTAAATGCCACAGTATTTGACTCTTAGCCAACAATACACTGTTGTTTATATCTTATTTCAAGATCTGAGGTATGACCCTGCTTTGTCCAAAACAAAGTGACAGAAATAAATATGTTCTGAAAATATACATTTAAAGCAAGCGATTCAGAGGGAAGAAGCATGTGGACGTTTAAAGACAGGAAGCAATATCACACAATTTAGACTAGCTTTTATCCTGGCAAGATTGTAGCAACCTGATATTTATTTTAAAAAGTATGTAAAGATGTTATGAAGAGATAATTAATTTTTGTTCTTAGTATTTCCCAAGTCACCAACATTACATTATTGATCAATGGTACTTAGGTTTTATTTATAAAATGCAAATCAAATATTTCAGACTTCTGCCTGCTCTGAAGTAGCTAGAAAAAGTTTTAAGTTGCTTTAAAATCTCTTAACAAAAATTATCTGCAATGTATGTATGCTACTAATTGTATTATTTCTTTTATTCTTTGTAAAAAGTGTATATTTACACATTCTCCTGGTTACTCTCATAGTTAAGAATTTCTATTTTGCCAGGCAGTAATGGCACAAGTCTTGAATCCTAGCACTTGGGAGGCACTTGTAGGCAGGTGTCAGTGAGGTCAAGGGCGATCTGGTCTACAGAGTGAGCTACAAGACAGCCAAGGTTACACAGAGAGACTCTGCCTCAACAAACAAACAAACAAAAACAACAACAACAAATTTATATTGCTTTGGTGAAACACCATGATCACACTAACTTTGTGAGGAAAGTGCTTCTATGCTTACACTTCTCTATTACAGTTCACCATCAAAGGGAAGTCAGGGCATGAACTCAAATAGGGCAGGATCCTGGAGACAGGAGTTGATGCAGAAGCCATGGAGAAATATTGCTTACTAAGTGGGACCTCATGCCTTGCTCAGGCTTACCACAAGGCCTTATTTATTTGTCTACAATGATTAATTGTAGACCTCAAAGACAAAGGGAAATCTTCTAGGCTAACACTAGAAACAGATGATATTCAGTAAATGTTAGTAAATAGTTAAAACTGAAGCAAATTAATTTCACAAGTCTTAAGCTGACACAAATGTAAATATTTTTACACCATTGATTTAAAATAAAACACTGCTACCATACCCACACCTTGATTCTTATGTGCAACAAACTGTTGTATAAGATAGGGTTAATATTGCTGCCATGAAACGCCATGACCAAAAGTAATTTGTGCAGGAAAAGGTTTATTTGGCTATCAATGCTGTTCAACACTAGAAAGAAGTCAGGACAGAAACTCAAACAAGGCAGAATCCCAGAGCAGGAGCTGATGCAGAGGCCATGGAAGGGAGCTGCTTAATGACTTGCATCTCATGGCTTTCTCTGCTCACCTTCTTATAGATCCAAAGACCAATAGCCCAGCAATGGCACCACCTACCATGGGCTGAGCCCTCCCCATCCATCACTAATTGAGAAAATTCCTTGTAGCTGGATCCCATAAAGGCATTTCATCAACTGAAGTTTCTTCTTCTGAAGACTCTAGCCTAGCTTTGTCAGGTTGACACACAAAATCAACCAGTACAACTAAAAATAAAATGTTTCCTATGATTAGGTATAGTATATAACTATCAGCAAATGAAAAGTTAGAAATTGAAGAAGCCATGATAAATAAAGCATTGTCTTTCATGTGCATTGCAATTTATTAAAATACTAATTAAGTATATTCAGCCATGTCATGACCCTCCACATATGATGAAACTCTGTCTTGACTAAAACAGAAATCTGATGTGCTCAAAACTCAATTCTTAAATGTAGAGACACAACCAGGATTGTAACCCTGGGCAGGAGTGAGTTGTATATTGATAAAAAATACATTGTAGACGGCAACAAAATAACCAATTATCATTCCTTGGGAAAAGAATGGGTGCGTGTAATCATTCTGGTCTCAAATATCTATATGAATGTTGATTTGATGGTATACAGAAACTTCTTAGCATATGTCAACAAGCATGAGTAAGCAAGAATATTCACTGGACTTACTCTTCTAAAATTAGACAACACCAACATACCCTGAACAAATGAAAGTGTGGCTGAATAATACATTTAGAGGCAACTCTTTCAATAACAATTAATGACCATATTAGTGTTAAATGCAAATATGAAGGAAATATAATACAAGCAAGGCTCACCAACTTCCTGCTACCTTAGGTGATCTCAGTGGACCCTCACAGACCCACATGACAGTAACTCTACTATTATGGGACTGGAGAGTGATTATCCAGGAAAGAAACTTATATCATAAAACTGGAAGATTAGTTTTTTCTAAAGCCAACTATACATGGAAAACACTTTAGAACTGGAAAACTGTTTGACAGCAATCAATAAAAATCGAACATTCAATTTTTACCAGTTGAAAACTTTATAACACAAAGTCTAAAAATTATTTAATGACTTTTAAGAAAACTCAAGTAATGGAGACTATATATTTGACCTCATCCTATCTCAGTGTGGCTAAGAATATTTTATTATCTTTAAAATTTATTTAAACTGCTTAACTGTTTTAGTATAAATTGCAGTCCCATTTGAATAGAATAATATAGCTAATATGTTGCACTAGATAGAAACAAAATATAAAGACAGTTTTCAAAATGTATATGATTGTGTTAAATTAACTGCAAACAACTTAACTTTTAATTTCAGGCTGCTGGAATTGTAATACATTCATGTTTATAGGATTAATTTTTTCAGCAGATGGAGCTCAGGTGAACATAATGAGTTAAAAGAGAGCTGAGATATGAAAGTGAACTCTAAAACCAATTACATATACTGCCATGGGACTATTTTTGTCACTGTGGAAATTTGTTTAATAAAACCTTGATTGGTCAGGCAGTTAGACAGCAGTGGAGGCTGGGCAATCAGACTAGGAGAATTATGGGAAGCGGAAGAGCAGAATCAGATGCCAGAGGAAATGGGATGAGAACGCTGCATTGAGTGAAAGGTACTAAGTCACGTGGCTAAACATAAACAGAAATATACTTTAACTAAAAGTATAGAAGTTAGCAAGTAATAAGCCTGAGCCATAGACCAAACATCTTGTAATTAATATAAACTTCTGTATGATTCTTTGGGACTAAGTGGCTGCAGGACCAGCCAGGAAAGACAGAAACTTCTGACTACAATATACTTTAATTATGGAATTAACTATGTCAGGCATTCTTCCTTGGCTCTTGAACAAACAACATAGACTGGAAAAAAAAAACTAAACTGAAAATAGCCAAAACAATCAATTATCAAAATAATGCATAATTGAGGGTTATTGCTAAGTCATATCTTTATTTGGGGAGAATTATAGTTGCCTACTTTTATAGCTTCTGTTCCTTTGTTATAGTTTCCAGCTAGAGTATGACATTTTGGAAACCCAGTTATGTTTAAGTTAATTCCCAGAGTAAGTTAACTTTGAAGAATTTCCTCAGAACCCACTGTCATCCAATTCTCTTGGAAATAAAACATCTTACACAATTTTGGGTTTGATAATACTACAAGCTTTAAAAAATCTAGCTCCATGCAGATGCAATGCTTTTTGCTTCTTCAAGCACCTGAACTCACATGCACATATCAACACACAGCTCATACATAGACACATAATCAAAACCAAAAATAATTCATAGAATACATTAGATTGATAGCCATAAATTGTATATTGTTTATATGTACAATCTATCATTTTGATACATGTTAACATAGTAGTATAATTAAGTGTAACTAATTAATATGTTCATTTTCTTGTTTAATTATTTTAACAACCTTTTAACATCAATTCTTAATATTATTAAAATAGAATATATCATCAGCTGGAGTCATCATTCTATAATGTGTTTCTTGACTTTGTTCTTCTAATCTTTCTTAAATTGTGTGTCTTTTGATGAAAATCTCAATCTTTGCTACTAATATCACAGTTCCTGGTGCATTCTGTTCTGTTTCCTACCTTTATGTGGTCAGTTATCTCTATACCACTCAGCAGGTTTTTCCATTGTCTGTCTTGCTTCACTTAACAAAATGTCTACCAGACTTGTCCATGTTTCTTAACTCATCACTTCCTTATTGTACTTAATTTATCATGTTGATGCAAAGTTTTGCTACAGAGCCCCAGATTAGCCTTTGGCTTAAAATCCTCCTGTCTCCTATCCCCAAAGGCTGTTTTGATAGGCTTGTATCACTACCCATTGGGTTACCTCTTACCTGCACTAATCTTAGTGTTTGATGTAGAAATAATTTTTGACATAACATCCTAGAGAATGCTTACAATCTCAACTTCTTTGCTAAAAACAACTTTTGATGAGAATCCAAGAAATAACACGAGTGAAAATATCATGTGAATGTGGCCTTCAAGTCTGTAGATAATTTCTGAAACAGGCAATTAGGCCTCCACCTATCAGTATCTTCCATCAAGAGGTTTTGATTAAGAATAAATGGATAGATTTGTGAGAAATATTGGGAGTTTCCATTAAATTTCAACCATGTGGTGAATATGTACAATACATTAAAGATAAAAGAGATATAGCTAACATGCTGTGGGTAGAAAGAACTCTTGAAAACAACTTAGTTTTTCATAAAGTAGGTTCATTCTTTTCCTGCTGCTCCACCTCCTGTGTCTCCCATTCTTCATACTGAAAAACTATTGAGTTAAAAGCAATTAATAAAAGAGCATGGTCTTTGAAATGAGCACTACATTTAATCTTCATTCATTAGAGTACAGTTCTGGCATGATATTCACCTTAATGATTATTTTACTATAAAGATACAAGTACAAGGAAATTCTTTGAGGATTTATGTGGTTTCATTTACATTTTGAGTATATATAGTCAGTATAATGGATTTTTTTATCTCCCATGCATTTATTTTCTAACTATGTAGGTTACTAAAGGTTTTCGCTATTAAACTTCAGCTAATAATAATAATTATTCAGAGAGCATTGCCCAAATAATCTACTTATCAGAGATAATGCTGCAAGGTCCTACATATTAGGAAGTATACTATGCTGTCAATACAGTTCTTTTCCTAGATGTTACATCCACATGAAACTGTTCAGTGATCCATCTTTGGGATTTTGGGGACACAGATTCACTGTGAGGATAATGATAGATTAATACAAATAAAGACTAAGGTTGGCATTACTGAAATCTCTTAGAATTTCAAAAGAATATTTGTGAGATTAGTTGTCTTGGTATGAGAGGCTGACCCTTGAATGAGTAGAAGAGGCCTCCCTGCATAAGGCACCCTCTGGGAGAGTATTTGATCCTAGGAAAAAGAAAGTAATGACGTGCTATGAGTCTGTAAAGCACTGAGTTTGCAGAGTCTTCAACTTTCTTCTAGTGGATGGACAGTTCCTCCTAATACTCCACAGTTTTTGGCTTCTACAGCTGCCTATGTTCCCAAAAATAAGGGCACCACTCAGTGTGACCAGGTCAGTTGATCTCCATAGGCTATCAGCAGAAACCTGAAGCTTGTTTGTAACACATGCCCAGCTCATAGTGGGTTAGGTGTTGCCCTGGATATATGCAATGGAATGGGCAGTAGTAGTGGGTGACAATTACTAGAAATGGAGAAACTAGTAACTTTAAACTAAAATGTTAGATGAAAATACATTTACATACCTGTTTAAAAGAACACGTTGAATCTAAGAAATAAAAATGGAGGATTTAGAAAGATTTAGCATGCAAACCATGCTAAATATAAGTCCCAGAACAGAATATACATAAGCTTGGTTTTGAAAAGTTCCACAGCTGGATTCTTATGGTTATCAATGTATTCTTTAATGAGAGACTTGTTAACAGTGAATTTTACACTGATTTTCCTGAATGATTCTCAGGCTTCTTCTGAACATTTAGGCTTAGCTTAGATATTTACTGTTATCTTGAATATACTATTTCAGATAGTCATTGAAATAACGTTATACATTTCAAATTCAATTTTGTTCATTAGATGTTATGAATTTTCTTGGAATCTTTCCCTAAAAAAATGAGACTGAAGAGAATTTCTCAACCCACATCCCTGAACTAAAATTTTGACTTGATGCTTGTGGTTCCCAGGGGAGTCTTTGTGATCTGACCCTCTCAAATTCCATAAGCTACAGAGATAAACAATTAGGAACTAAACGCATAAAACAGATTCTTGCATTTTCATGAAATACATGTTAGAATAGAGTGTGGGCAACTTTAACTGAGGTCACAGACTTGCTGTGAGATCCACTGCAGTAGGATATTTTCATGTGGATGGAAGATACGTGATGGATACTCCTTAAAGAATGTGGACATGGCCATGTGATCACACAGTGGTTAAAAATGGAATATTAAATGTGAGTTTCTTCAACATAAAAATTGTTTCTATGTTTTTGGAATAAAATTGTTTAATTGTTCCATTGAATCAAATTTCTAAGTATTTTGTTGAAAATATTTTTATCTGTGTCTATTAACATAATTGGTCCAGGTTTTAGTTTTTCTTTGTTTGACTTTATCAATTTATTTCTGAGTTTGAGAGCTTGTCTTGAAAAATTATATTGGCGTTATTTCTCTGGAGGTCTGATAGAAATTTGCTGTAAGCCTATCTGTTCCAGGAATATTCTTGTGAAATTTTTCATTACTATTTAACGTCGTGATTTGTCATTGATGTTCGGTCATCTGTATCTCTCGATTCACGTGAATTTAGGAATTCATCTATTCTATGCTTTTCAACTTGTTCAAACAGTCCAAAATTTTCTCTAATTATGTTCGAACTTTCCAAACCTGTGCTATAAATATCCTAAGGTTTGTCTCCAATTTTATTAAGTTGGATTTTCTTTGGTTAGGGGGAATATGTTACACTGTAAATACTTGTCCTACTTGCTAGTTTAATAAAAGCGCTGATTGGCTCAAGGAAGACAGGAAGTGTGGGTGGAGCTACCAGACTGGGAAAACTCTGGACACAGGAAGAACAGGGCAGAAATGCCACAGAGAAGTCCCACAGAGACGCCATGATGAGATGCCAGCAGACGCAGAGGAAAGAAGTTAAAATGCTGCTCTGAGAAAAGGTACCGAGCCGCATGGCTGGACAGGATAAGAGTATTGGGTTAGTTTAATAGCAATGGCTAGCAAGTCATATGCCTGGGCCTTAGGTCAATCAGCATATAATTAATACAAGCATCTGTGTATTTTAGTGGGACTATGGGACTAGACCCGAGTGTCTGGGCCAGGAGGCTAGACTGGAAAGTCTGGGTCAGAAACTTCTTACAACAACATTTGTCAATTTGTTATTTTCAAAGAATCAGCTCCTTAATTCTTGATCTTTTGTATTATTTAAATACATTTATTAATTTATTATTTTTTGTCCTGAAAATCATTAGTTATCTACATCTATTAAATCCTTGTTAAGATACTTTCTTTTTTTCTATGACCAAGAGTACATGACTAGATTCTTTACTTGAGACCTATTTTGAGATGCAGTAACACAGGGGTAAGTATTTCCTACTTAAAAGTGGCATCATTGTGTCTCACAGGTTTTCATAACTCATGCTTTCATTTTAATTTAATGCTTTCTTAAAAAAATCTTTTCTCACTTTTTCCCACTAGCCCACCAATCATTAAAAATATATTGTTCAATCACCATATTTTCTTTTTGTCTATCTGCTCTAATAAGATTTATTCATGCAAAACTTTCATGACTGAATTTCTTTTTTTGTGTGTGGTTTTCTTCTGCTGTGCAGACTTAGGTGTCAGTTATGAGTTGTTTTAGCTTTTGCCTACCATGGAATGTCTTTGTTTCTCTTTTAGGTGTTAAAGATAATATTCGTGGTATAGCAATAGTGATTGGCAACCTTGTTATACACACTCATCCCTTCTTTCTCTGCCTGAAAGTTTCTTCTGAAGTTTGGTGTTATTCTGATAGATTTCTCATGAAAGCACTCATGTCTCTCAGCTTTCTGCTGCACACTTAGAATTTTAACATTAGATGATGTGGGGGTGTGCCCCTTGGTCTTTTGTTTGTTTGTTTTTCTTTGTGTGTGTATGTTCATTTTTAATAAAAATTATCTATTTTATCCATGTTTCCCCCTGCTCCCCTTCCCTTCCCTCCTTGCAATCTCTCCTAGTCTGCCTTCAGCCTCCCCAATACGCACCCCTCCATCCCCTCCCCCAAAAGGGCAAGAAGTCCCAAAGTGGGTCAGCTCAGCATGGCACATCCACACTCCAGATAAGTCTAATTTCCTCATCACAATATTAATACTAAATTAGGTGTTCCTCTGCAGGGAATGGGCTCCAAGGAGCCAGCCCATGCACAGAAACTCAGTATGATCCATCCCTGGAGGCTCCAAATATAGACAGTTGTTTACCCATGGAGGGCATAGCTCCTTTTCTTAATCGTTCCCCAGTGGCTGTTCTTGATTCAGTGAGTCCCCTTCCCCCCCAGAGCCCCAGCCAGCCATAACTGTGGGAATTTTCCTCATAATCCCTATCACCTTGCTCATACACACTCTCATCCACCTCTCTCAGCTGGATCAGGAGCTTGGCCAGTGCTCAGCCATAGATCTTTGCCTCCACCTCTATTCATTGTTGGATGTAGTTTCTGTGATTACACTAAGGTGGGATTATTCATTTGATATAGGGGAAGCCTGCTTTAGCCAACCCTTTCACTATGGTTGAGGACCTAGCCAGGAACATCCTTTGAGTTCTTGGAGGTTACCCTAGGACTCCTTCTTACTCATATATACTCGTAGTACATTGCATGATTCCTGCCAGAACTATGCTTATTGAATTCACTGTATTGAGTTAAATCACTGTACTAGAGCAAACATATGAGACTGGAAATCCATGTTAGTGGATATTATAGTAGTATATACTGCAATATCATGAGGAGATTAATAATGTATCTTTTCTCTACAGTGTTCTATTTATATCAGAAACAGACACCTATTTTAGCTAGAAACGAGTGAAAAGAGTAAAATAAGAATAATCAAAGTAAAAAAGAACAAAACAAAATAAAGGGAAACAGCCAAAAAACAAATAGTAATTACAAAGACTAAAAATTATATCATTTAGTAGCAAAATCAATCTTCCATTCTTTTGACAGAATTTAATATAGATTAAGTGAAAGAAAGAACTGAATGCATTTTCATTTAACCACTCATAAGCAATATAATATTATATATTTATCCTAATTTAATCTATCACTATAAAGGAGCTGAATTCTTGTTCCTGGGAGAGGATAACTCCCATTTAATTACTAAATGTTGCCATGCTTTTTGCTCAGATTGTGATAAAACATTCTAATCAAAGCAATGTATGTGAAAAAAAAAAGTTGGTAAGTAAAAATAACAGGGATGTTTAAACCTTTCTCCCGTCTAGTCCAGAGAAAAGAATGCATTGGATGCAAACTTGTGGTGTTCAAATGATCCTACTTTTCTTCCAGCCAGGACCTGGCTTATTAATTTGTTATGATGCTTACATTCATGGCAAGTGTTCTGACCATCATTGAGCAGTTAAAGTTCCTCACAATCATCGCCACAAACCATATTGAGAAAATTCTTCATTAAGATTCCTGGGTGATTTCAGAATGCTTCAAGTTAACAAAAGTCCCCATCATAGCGGTCCTCCCTTCCCCCTCTCTATGTGAACTCAAATCAAGTAGATAGTTTCACTTTTAATTTTTCAATTTTTTGTTTGCCAAGTCAGTGTTCTGTCTGGCTCTGGCCATCCTATAACTAGCTCTATAGATTAGGCTGGCCTCAAACTCAGAATTCTGCCTGCCTCTGCCTCCAGAGTGATTTGCTAAAAGGCCCAAGTCAATATTTTAAACAAAGAAAAGGGAAAACAAAGGGGTAATAGAAAAAGACAGTAGTAATTCACAACAAAACCCTTGCCATGGTCCACAGACCTTCAAAAATATGTTTAGGTTCACATTTTATATAACCAGACTACAGCTCATTATAGACTGCTTAGAACTTGCTTGCAGAATGTACATCATCCATTTGTTTGAATTATATGGTTTATAATTTGACCACTTTGATTTTGTGATATTTTTGAGGCTTTGATGTAGTGTAGAATCTACAGCATTTTGCTTCACTTTGATGGTGGATGTGAGAAATCTACATGAGCTTTACCAAACATAATCTGGAATAGTGGCTTTTGAGTAGGCGCTACCAAGTGACAACTAGACCTTGGTCAGCAGTTAAAAGACTTTACAAAAAACAACAGCAACAATAAACTCTGTAACCACCTATTGACTCTTGAATAAATGTTTCGTCAACTTCTCCTTCTTCAGATGTTCTTATTCTTGATAGTAGCATCCTTTATGCCTTTTTGCTGTTTACCAATGTTTGTTACATAAAAGAGACAATACATTTTGCTAATTCACTGTAATGATACCTAATCACATTTTCTAAAATATATTTTGTGAATTACCATTAAAAATCTTTGACATTTACGAGTATTAAAATATATATCACTAAACAGAATTTGCATATTAAACATTTGGCGTGATCATGGCTAATAAGGAATGGCTCCTCTTTGTGTTGCTTTGTTTCAAGTGTCGATTGCCTCTTGTCCATATTTTTCTATTTGCAATGCTGACCAGGTGTCTTTTTAGTTCAGGGATTGCAGACACAGACAAGAAGAGCACAAGGCAGTCCCCAAATAATCAGGTTTTATGTTGATTTAAAATGAGAAGAGTTAGAAAATCAAAAGATGTGGAGAACAACCAGGAGGAGTAGAGGGAGGGGAAACTGTACGGAGAATGTATGTGAGAAAAACGTATTCAGTCAAAAAAATTAGAATACATTCATTAATAGACAGAAGACTATACATAAGGAGCAAAGTAACACTTAGACTATCATTATCATTATCAACAAATTTAGGCCCAGGAAACATTGCAGAAAGTGAAAAGAAGGCAAGAACCAGAACGTGGGGAAAAGGGATATAAAACATAGGAAAATACTGCAGTGACAAACTACAGATGGCTACAATGGGCCTGGGCAAAAATGAGTCCCTCAGCAGTCAGGCATAGATAGAACAGGGGCTCAGGGCCCATACTTGTCACTACTAAGCTAGTGACTACTGATATCCAGGAGGTTTTGTATCCATTTATGACCCACCAGGATATAAGGACAGTTTCAATTCAGTGTCTACACAGATAGTGCAAGTTAACTAAATCAGTCATAAGAAATTCCTGAAATCATGGAAATCTGAAAAAAGGACTACTAGGGAAGAAGTTTAACAGAGATGGGAGATAGAGAAGAAGACATGAGAGAGATTGATCAAAAATCAAACCATCAATCAACAGGTTATATATTCTAAAACAATTACCATCCTTCACTAAAGTACATCAGTATGATGTCTACATTCAAAAATCAGTCAGTATGTTCATATGACCTATTACTTCCCAGACCTTGAAGTGAAACAAAGAGATGTTCTTCATTGTTCTATAAGGAAACATGTACTTCTCTTATGTTTGAGTCAATATGCTTTGCAACTGTAACAAATTAGGGGATATTTTCAAATTGTGATTAATCTTAATAAAAGGATTTTTCTGGCTTTATATTAGAGCATGGATTCTATGACTTTTGTATGACAGTTATCGAATAATTACACACATCATAGAAATTTAAATATGGTGCTACCAACAATTACTATTTGTTTGGTATTGCTTTGTCTTATCTTTACTCAATTAGTTCTTCACTACTATAAACTGTTAACTTTGTGATTTTAACATCCATAGTATATAAAAACAAGACAAATGAACAAAAACCCTATACGTGGCAAGTCCAAATTCCTCTTGCATGAATCTTGAACTACAGAAAAAGAAACATGAGCTGAGCCTTCGCGCTCCTCACACTCTATTGCAGCTACTCTGATTTTTTTATGCATGATGGGATTTACCCCTGACCTCTGAGCTAAAGTAACCCTTTCTTGAAATGGTTTTTGTTAAGGGATTTGTATTGCCACAATGGGACACAGAGGCAGATTCTCAGGCTTCAGGCATGCTCAGCATTTAACTTGTCTAGCAGCGCTGCTGTTCTGTCCCAATAAAGAGATGGAATTATGTGAGTTTTTCAGTCACCAGTGAAGCTTCTTCAATAAACTCTGCTCTCCCGCAGCTTCCCCACACCAAATTCCTTGTACAGTTTACATCTATATTATATCCTGAAGTCCTGTCGGGGTAATTCTGTTGTACAGAAATAATACATTTTAAGAACACACATGAAAAGTGAGAACAATAATTTTTTTTCTTAGAATACCAATTCTCTTTACTTATACTTTTCTGTGCCAGCAAACTGATTTGTTAATATATGTTTTAGAAATTCATCGATTCAAGCATAATATGATATTTATTCAAAATGATTTAAATCATCTTGATTAGGTGGAAATACTTTCATAATTCAAGCTGTGTTTACTTTGTTTTGAGAATATAATTCTAGTGTTTTTCTAGACATATAGACTCAAAACAAGCAATAGCATATATTACTTAAGTGTTTCTTTGGTGTATGATAATATAAGTTCAATTATCAAGCAATAAATAACAAAATTTAAAATAGTAATTACCTCTACTGGGAAAAGATAGGCAGATAGGAGAAAGAATAAAATAATACAAAGAATATAAGATATGAATTGCCAGAATATACATGATTGCTTTTGCTTTGAGTTTAGTTACGAATTTTTGAGAGTTCAGTACTTCTATAATGGCAAGAAAATTAATTCAATATTAAATATGAGCAGAAAGTATACTATTTAATATATATATATAATTCATTTAAAGAGGATTATTCATACAGCAATGAAATTATGTATTATTAGTCAAGTAATTATTACTGATTTGTGCTCAGTGTAAGCTTCTGATTAAGTTACATCTTGGTCTATCTGGGTGGCTACCCTTACAGACATCTTCTTCCCATATGCCCTCTGACTACCTGGCAACACATTTCTGACACTGAGAAACCCACAGTCTAGAAGAATAAGGATTTTATTTATTTATTTCTGGTGGCTCAGGAAGTTTTAATATTAAAATAGCAGTTTGTGTAGCCCTTGATGTTCAACAAGTAAAAGAATAACGGATGCTTTGTTCTTTTCCCATTGTGTTCATTATTTTCAGAGTACGTCATTATTATAACTGTCCTAGTAAAATAATTGTTTTATTTTTCTTAAAAATGTATTATGATGGCTTGCTCATTCGATCTGAAACTGAATAATACATTTTATATACACTCCTGAATTCATATAGAGCATAAACATTTTTAGTTTTACATAGAAAAATAAACAACTTATAGCTTAGTGTGTCAAAATAAATATATAGAAAATTAGCTATGTAATTAGCTCAGCCCGTTTGGCAAAAATCAGCTCCCAAGTCCCCAATTCACATTACTCTCCTCATTCAACTTTTCAGAGATTTCTCTTTGAACTTTACCTGTCTCCAGTAAGCATAATTGTCATGTAAACACCAGGTAAGTGTAAAGCCACTGTAAGGACACAGAGCAAGGCAATTGCATTGCTTAGACTACATTAAGTATGGTTGTTTCTCATTCAAATGTGAGACAATGGTAACCTAATGATAGAGATATGCATATTTATATCAATAATTTTATGATTGTGAAAGTTTATAGTTGAGATTTTTCACTCTCATTGCACTGGAAAGACTTCAACACATCTGCAAAATTTTCTTTTGCAGGACTTAGTGTCAACTGTCTTTTGTACACTTACACTTTAAATTACAATTTTCTTCCACTACTCTAAGATTCGACTTTTCTTTGGCAATAATCAGATGGTAATTGCTGGAAAATTTATCAAGGCTGCTGCCCTCAGGCACACAGGAAAGCCTTGGTTTTCTGTAATCATCATTTATTAATACCTTGACTCTAAATATCATCTGATTATCAACATCTTAGTAAATATCTTGAAATTTGGCAAGAAGGAACATCACATAATGGACATGCCATTGGAAAATAATTGTGGTTTTTGTTTCTTTCCAATTCTTAATTTTCTTCCTTCTCTACAGTCTTCAAACTTTTCCCACCTGTTGCTGGAACTGGCTCTTTGAGAGCTAATCATCCTTTCCATTGTGTTTATGTTTTGTAAGTGGTGCGACTCCAAATTTTTGATCATGCCAGTTAACAAATTTTGACAGAACTTTTTTATCCTCCTATAATACAAAAATTAACCAGAGTTTTAAATATTCAAGCAAGTCATACTAATGTGTATTTTTAAAAGACTTCTGGTAAAGAATTGATATGCTTTCCCTGAAGAAGACTATTTCTTCCACCCTTAGCACCCTTATTAGTCTTATTATAGTTCTTTGTCTAGAGTTGAGGCCCCATCAGATTTCCCTCTATTAGGCTACCATCTCTATTAGTGTTGCCCTTCTTCATGTTATCCATTATCAGTTTTTCAGTCTTCAAAACTTCACACATACAAGTAACATTATATAGACAAGTCAGATTGTATGTGTATGTTTGCACACACACACTATATATGTATATATATACATATATATATGTATATATATTCATAACAATAAAAGAGAAAAGAGAGAGACCATGTATTTGAAGAGAATAAGGGCAGGCTACACAGTATGCTTCTTGGGGTAGACGTAAATATAATCTCAAAATATATTTAACATTTCAGAAAATGTTTTGATTGTGAGGAAATTAAGACAATTTTAAATTCATTATATAATGTGGAAAGAAAATAAAGAAATAAAGCTTCATTTGTTTCTCTGGAAAGTGAGTTCTGAAAGTAAATTTGTTAGCCTCTAAATGTAACTTGTGGTCTAATGTAAAGGAAATCATAGAAATAAAACCTAGCTTTCATGGAAAATGATATTGGCCCTTTAGACCTGGGCAAAATGTAGGAAGCACTGAGGTAAAATGTGGTGTATTCTCTCAGCTGGGTAATACTAGCTTTAGAAGTAAAAGAATAAAAAATTAAAGTCAAGGGTACCAACACTAATGCTGGATTTTTTAAATGGAAGGTCATCAGCTGAGTCATTTAATAGAAGAGAAGGAAGTAAGTGCTTTGGTCCCTCAGGAGCAGTATTTCTTGTGTAGGAGTGCCAAGGAGTCAAAGAACCTTGGACTTTTGTTTTGTTTTGTTTTAGACTCCAAAATACCATGCTTCATTTCTACCCTCTTTGGAAATAAAAATACTTTACCCCAGGGCCCATAGTTCTTTCCCGTAGAGTTTACAGGCCAGGCCAGTCTGATACATGCACACTTATGTTGAGTCACAGGCAGAGTTCACAGTTCTGTTATTCATAATCCAATTAACATTTCTTTTCCATTAAGTTATTTGACTCTGGTGATGGTTGAAAAATGACAGTATGTATCAATTTTGTTTTTATACAGGTATTTATGGTATTTTAATTTTGCTTTTATATTGATTTTAAGTAAATATATGTTTTGGAATTATAGAATAAAGTAGATTTAAAACAAATTATCAGAGTAGCACGGTTCACTTTCTTTTTCTTCATCCTAACTTACAACATTTTAACAGTGAGACCACTTAAAATCCTGTTTGCTCACTTTACTGTCTATTATTTATGGAATCCTTTTATTTATGGCCTCACATCTAGAACACATTCTACTACACGTTTCATTCCTATTTCATGAAGCCTTGGTGTATTGTTCCTAAATTAGTGATGTAGTCATATACCAAGTCTTTAAGGCCTGTTGAGGAAGAGATGGTTGAGTATAAGATGCTGAAATAGACAAGACCGAAAGGCAAAGGCAGCAGGGAAAGGACGGTATCGCAACATCAGTTCATGGACACTGAAACTGTTTCTAATGTAGAATAGAAAATATGGCAGAATCACACAGTGAACAATTGTAAAAATGGGAGTGAACACTATTGAAATGTGTTAATATATACCTAAGTGTTATAAAATGTATTTATATTATGATTATTTTTTCATATAAATATTCCTCAATATATTGTATATTATATATTTTAAGTTAAGATACCCTACTACTCTATTGTAGCAGACTTTCAGAAAAATATAACCATTATATACACATGCCTTTGAAATATAAATAAATTATTAACATTTATAAATCATAATTAATTCAATACTTCATGACTCCTTAAGCTTAATTTTTTTCAAAAATTATGAACATTTTTATCTTTTTTCTTTTTTGTACACATTTTCATTTATATAGGTATGCTACCTTTTCTTCTTTTCAGTCATTATCTCATTGCTTTGTACACACTTAATATTCATTTTTAAATTCCTAAGATTTTTAACATTTTAAAGTACTGAATGTATGTATGTACCACGGTAAAATGCAAAACAAAGCATGGTCTTCCATGATGACTTCACACTAGGACCAACATTGAGCATTTGGCACAAGTGTATTCTGGGATCATCCCTTAGCAACAAACTTGAAGACACTACTTCACAGCAGAAATACTTGACCTCTGCTTTTAGCATATTCATGTCACCTTTTCAGAAATTTCCCTTAGCCATAGGTGCAAGTGTGATGTGGGAATGTCTTTCTGTATGCTGCGAATATCAGTCATTAAATAAAGGAGCTGTTTTTGCCCATGACCGGCACCATAGAAAAAGTAGGAGGGGAAATCACAGCATACATAGGAGAAGCAGGGCAGAGTCAGAGACAGACTGAGCCAGCTGCCCAAGAAGAAGCATGTAAGGAATGCACGGGAGTCAAGGGCCAGGCGTCAGATAGGTTAATGAAAATGAGTTAAGATGTAAGAGCTAGCTATGCTTAAGTCATAGACCAAGCAGCATGAACTTAATATAAGCATGTGAATCATTTTGGGGGGACTAAGCAGATGTGAATGGTTAAGAGGTCTGGGGCGGCAGGTCTGTGGGTCTGAACCTCTGGCCAGCCAGGACGAAGAAACCTCATTGCGAGGCAAGTGTTGGGTGGTACATGTATCAGCTGGGGTTGGATGTCCCACAGTCAATGGTTTTTAGCGAGTCCTCTGACACCATTATTCCCTCTATTCATATAACTTCCATTCAAGGTAAGCAGGCTCCAGGGGAAACCATCAGAAAGAGAAATACCAGGTAGAACTCAAAGTAGGTTACAATAATAGTTATTACCTTCCACAGGAGAGTTCACTTTTCACATTTAAAAATATCCCAGAATGTACCTTTTTCTAACGTTTAGTTTGTCTATAGAACTGTTAATTTACTTTATTTTTACTTATTGAATCATATGATTTCTGAATCACAAATAATTTGTTAACTATAATGTGATACAAGTAAACATAAATAATGCTGTTACCTTATACTGCTTATTTTGAATTCACACTTAATAGACAAAGATGTATATAAAACACTGTATGTTTTGATTTGAAATTATTTTTTAATTATAAAAATTGTTTATATTCATCTCTACATTATTTAGAAATATGACAAAATTGAGTAATATTTTTTAAGTTAAGCCCTTAACCTACTATTTGGTTGCATGATTTTATTAAAACTTTTTCTTCTTTTATAAATTTAGAATAAACAAAAACTCTTATTTACTCATTATTTACAGTTACCATACTATGGAGCAGCATACCAAACTTTTAGCTACTAATTAGGATAATCACCATCCCCCATCCCACCTTCTCTTCAACTATTCTCTGGAAAACATCATTCTCTCCTTAATGTTTTAGATTCCACATGAGCACAATCATGTGGTGCTGATTTTCTGTTAAACTGTTAAACTGGTCTAAGTAAATATCAGAATATTTTTCTCTCAAATACTGATGTAGTGAACAGATTGGAGTGTTAGCTTTGGCTTGTGGTTTGGTAGACTCCACCCATGCCCAGTCTGTTATTTTGATTCTGATCTTGTAGGGAGGCAGCATAACGTGTTGGAAATGTCATAATTGCTTTACACACACACACACACACACACACACACACACACACACACACACACACACTGTATATTTACCTTAGTTTCTTCTAAGTGAGAAAACAACTAAGGCTTTAACTTATTTCTGGGATTTGTGTTACAGTTACAACGTTTTTATTAAAAGAATTTTCTGTTGTATGTCTAACATCTCTCTTAAAAATTTCCATTAATAATTGTAAATATATACATACACATACATATTTACTTATTTTTGGTTCATAAATCCCAATTATAAGTTTATAACCAAATGAACATATAATACACATTTATGTGTAAAACTATAATGTACAAACACACAGGACTGAAGTTTAACGTTGTTGCCTGTTGGTTTCATTTGTAGGATCAGACACACACTACCAGATGCCACACTAAAGTTTATTCAGGAGATTTGCCTAGTGTGTATGAGGGAGAGAAGCAGAAGAGAAAGAGAGAGAGAGAGAGTTTCACGTGGTGGGCGCTCCTTTTAAGAGAGCAGGTGGGCACGGAATTATGTAGCCATGCCTAGGGGCATGCCCTCCCGATGTAGTGTTCTGCTAGCACGATATTGGGTTTACCACGTTGGGGCTTCATGCCAGGAACTCTTATCTCACCCAGCACCTTGTTGGGTTTGCCACATATTACTACGTGGTGGGAATCCTTACACCTCACCCTGAAGTTTGTTATAAAAAGAAAGCCAGGTTTGTGTAGGGGGTGCAGGGGGAAATGGATTGGACCTGAACAAGGTCCACGGATCTCTCAAGGCTGCTTCAAGCTGTATTAAGAGTGAAGTTTGTCTTTTCAGAAGGTGAGAGCTGTATCTTCTGAGAGTCTGCCTGCTGGGTTTTGTGGCTCATTCCTGAAGTCCGGGTGAGTTTAAGACAGGGGATGATGAATTGCGATTTTCTGAAGCTCATAAAAACAAAACAAAACAAACAAAAACAAAAACAAACAAAAAAAACTACGAGTTAGTGAGAGAACCTTGGGAAGTGACACATAGAGTGAGATTACTCTGCTATTACCGGATCTGGAGTCAGATTGAGAGAAAAGGAAAAAGGGGGAGAGAAAGGTTTGAAATGGGGCATGTGTAACCTTAAGTGAGGCTTTGCCTATACTTTAAATAAACCTTAAGGAAACTGGTTTTGTGTGTGTGTGTGTGTGGGGGGGATTCCAGCTGTACAATAAGGTACATAAGGGCAATAGCAGGTGACAGCTTCATTGTCTTTACTTGATTACTAATTCAGTTCCCAGAAGATATCTTATCTATGTAAAACCATCAAAACTACATATGTAGAACTTCTTCCAAAATAATAATCTTTACATGACATTTTAAGATAATTGCTTATATAGAGTTCAAATTAACAAAGAGATTAAATAAGGTTTTACAGGTGTTCTACCTCTTATAGAATAGGCATTATGTAGGAAAATTAGAAAATGGAATTTAATTATGTTCATGTAATAAAAATTACAAATTGAAGAATTCTTGGAAGGATCTTATAATAGAAAAACAAACACAGAACCAACAAGTGACAGAAAGCACAAATAATAGGTTATAAATCTCTAAGATACAAGTCTCCACTGAAAGGGAAGGTGACCCTGATTACCGTGCAATATGCTTATAGTAAAGTATTAAAAACAAAATTTAGGTTTATTTAATAATGAAAATACACCTATATAATATTTAAAAAACCAATATATAGTATTGCCAATGCAAAAACATAGCTCTTACTTAAAAAGAGATATGAGATAATATATTTTGAATCCAATTTGTGACAATATGAACGGAAGTCTTTTCTTGATTATGCTGTAACCACCATGTCACCTGGACACAAATTTATTTGATACTACATTCTTTGTTTTAGTTCACACTGCTACAGTTTTATGAAGCTTTTTTCCTAAAAGGACAAAGAAACTAGTAAATCAAGACATATTTTAGAATATATCGGTAAAGTATCAGAGAAGCAGGTTAGCAAAGTGGTGAAATGGCTATAGTTGCTAGCTGATATTACTCAGAGAACTTCAATTAATAAAAGTTTTGTTAAGTTAGTATATGCTTTCTTGTTGTTGGTGGTGGGCTTTTCACTTCAAATTTTAATCTGATAGTCACAGGGTTCAAAGTCCATCACAGAGATAGGCAAGAATTAACTATTAAAGAGTCTAAAGATAGCCCAAGGTAAATTGTAGTTAGGCTCTGGACCTGAAACATTTCAGTATACCCACATCACAGAAGTTCTAATCAACCACTTTCTCTAGACTCACCTTAACTCAGTCCTTAAAGACATAGCATTTTATTAAGAAATTTGTATTCCTAGTGCCCAGGGTAAAAACAATAGACAAATTTACAAGAGCATAGTAATTGCTAGAGGTAATATCAGGAAGCTAGAGATAATTCTGTCATTTGGGGAGAGTGATTATTATTATAATTTTTATAATGATAATATTTTATAACTATTATAAATTATTAAAATATCTAAAGAAAATTCACCTACTAAAAGAAGTCAGAGAAGAGGGAATATTTTGTATTAAGTGATATTACAGCTGTAAATAAAAGAAGGATAGAGTTACGCACTGCCTGGAGCCACTGGTTGTGTTAGAAATTCTTAAATCCCAGATGTAGCAATGAGAAGGTATTCCAGAAACATTAATACTAAAGGTGACCAGTATGCCTAGGACATGTTTACCAATCTTAAACTCAAGAAGCTATTTTCTAGAAGATGGTAAATGGACACCTCCCAATTGTAGAATTTTAATTTTAAAAATAAAGAATTAACTTTTTTGAACAGTTTCCTAGTTGCTTTCTGGCACTTCTCCATATAGTGACTTGGCAAGTCCTGAAGTAAAGTTCCCAAATATAATAGTATGCAGAACATAACTCATAGATTATTTTTCTTTAGAATATATAACTTGACATCAAATATTGCTACTGTGTTTGCAATAAAACTGAGTGTGATTATTATATTAATGAAAATTTTAACACTAACTGCATAAAGAAACAAAACATTTAAGTAGAAATATTTAGTTGCCCAACAAAATTAGATCAATTTTCATTATTTATAAAAATAAATAGTTAGTATATGACATGAAAATTGATGTATGAATGGTAAGGAAAACAGTTAAAGCTATTTAAACATGATAAAATGATGCATAGGATTTCATAGAACCTTTTAAATTGAATTTTAATTTTTTATATATTCTCATCAACATTTCTTCTCATCCATATTCTTCCAAATCTTCTCTATAAATCCAACCATCATACTCTAGGTGTTCTTTTCTCTCTCTTTAGAAAACACACATGTGTGCACACAATTACACACACACACAAACACACACACATATGAACATACACATTGGAATAAAAAGAAAAAGTAAAGAAACACAAACACATGCACACACCATAGAAATACAAAATTGGAAACCACCATATACAAGCAATAAACTAGTAATTAAAAAATGCCTAAACAAAGCAATATATGGCAAAAATCTACAACTAAGTTTGTTTTGTATTGATTATTTGCTTGTGGGTTTGAAGTCTGCCTCTATGCTTTTTTATATATCCAGTGAGACTCTATTGAAGAAGACTATTTCTTCCTTTTAAATGATTATCAGTTGGAAATAATTTCTGGGCAAATGATGGGCACTCCTGTCCATTTCTCACTCTCAATACTGACATGCTGTCCTGCTTAGACCTTGTAAGCCCTACCCGTGCTTCTACAATCTCTGTGAGTTAATATGTGCATTAATCTTTTTGTGTCTAAAAAACACTATTTCCTTGGTGTCTTTCATTTCCTCTATCTTTTAAAATCTCTTCTACATAATTCTCTAGACCCTGATGAAATGGGTTCCCTGAAAACATTCTATTAATGACTGAGTGTTCCAATACTCTCTGCACATTGTCTTTGTATTAGTTCCCATCTACTGAAAACTTTCTCTGATTATTTTTGAGTGAGACACCAATCTATGTGTTTAAAAGAATATCATTAGGATCCATTTTATTGCTATAGTCCATTAGTAGAACAATAGTATTTGATGTGCATATGGCATATGCCCTATCTAATTTCAAGTTCTTAGCCACCTGAGTGTCAGGTGTGTGTTCCTGTTCGGGAATGGAACTTAAATTTAAGTAGAGAGTAGTTGGTTGTTTACACAATGCTTGTGTATCTAACGCACTAGCATATGTTGCATCCAAATAACAATTTTTAAATGTGTAAATGTGACTATCTAGTTCCTTATTACATAAAAATTATTCAAGGAATAATTTATTATATTAATTATATATTATAAACATAAATTCCAAATTCACTATCAAATAAACACAATAAAAAATAGAATTGCTGTGTAATTGTAATGCACTTTATAATCATTCAATTCAGAGACCTTAAAAAAATTATCATTTTGACAACATGCACTCAAAACAGTTTTTATGTAAAATAATATGTCAATATATAAGAAAAATATATGCTACATGCTATAGGAAATAGTCACATAACACAATAAAGCTTAATATATGAAGGTTGTTTCAAATCCATAAGAAAGATACATATTACAATACTTACCAAAAGTTCTCATCATATAGATTAAAAGCTTTATCCACTTTCTTACATGCTTATTTATTTTATTCTTATTTTATTGTTTAAATGGTCCTTTGTATGGTTTCATAATTTTCAAATGACTGCATCTTTCTTTTTAAAGTATTTCAGTATTTTAAGATTCAGTACCAGCATATAAACCACGATGTTTATTCAAACATTATACATTATTTATCCATATATCCATTGGTGGACAGTAGAATAGGTTCAATCTCAATTCTGGCAGTTTTATTTGAATTTTCTGTATTCTGGGGTACTGAAGAATGGCTCATTACAGGTACTTTTGTTGACAAGAATCATCAGTCTTAGTTTTAGTTTTATATTAAATGATTCCAGGAATATTATATTGGAATTTCTCTAGTAATGTCCTACTTGAAATGTTGATTAGTGGATTATTAACATGTTTCCAAATTTGACACATTTAACCTAGACTTTCTCTACTATCTCCATTTCAATAGTTGGTTGAGACAGTATTGGAATAAAGAACTTTTTTTTCAAAATTGTTGCTCAACATAGGAAGAAATGCAACATGTAGTTTTGTACCCAGTAGGCATTAATTAACATGATGCTGGATTTAAATAGTTAAGTAACAGAAATGTAAATTGTACAGAGGATTGGAGTGGGACTTTTTCAATAGCAAAGTAGGAAACAAGAATTGTACAGGTGATAATGTCTTCAAGCTTGTCTTATCATTGTATACAGGGGTTTATTTTGACACAGATAGAGGTTAATACACATTAATATATTAATGCTTACAGTTAGTGCTTATATTCATAAAATTTTAACATGAATTTTTAATTTAATTCTGTCAGTGTTGGAATCCGAGAAACAATGACCTGATTGTAACAATGATTACTAGAACATCAAAAATTTTATCGGGGAAACAAAAAATGTGCAATTTGGGGGGGTGATAAATAAGTTACGTTAGGATTTATGAGAAAATAGAAAAAAATAAATTCTGGACATCTTTTAGTGCAATAAGAAAATGAAGTCACTGCCATAAAATAGAAATATGTCAACAGAAAAAAAAATGTTGGTGGCCAGAGGAGATATTGGATTTGAATTTTACTTTAGACAAAATTATTTAAACAGATACACAGAGCATATTACCCAATATGAGAAAATGCAATTCTTCTCCAGAACACATGAAGTAAGATAGGTTTATGCTAGGTAATGAAACAAATTTTAACAAATCTAGAGAGGATAAAATTATGCCGTTTATTTTTCTCAAACACAGTGCATTAAAATGCAAGTCCTTTAAAAGAAAAGTTAGAAAACACACAAATGTAAAAGTTGTAGAACATATGCCTAAAAAATAATATTTTTTCTTAAAAATGGAAAGAATATAGCAGATGCTTGGAAACAAAAATATAAGCACAATTTTCTAAAATATGGAAAATAATCAAAGTAATAGAGATCAATAGAACAGCTAATTATTGAAAGAGAAAATAAAACTGGCAGAGATTTCTATAGAGTAAGACACAAAAAGAAGATTCCAGTGTTCAGTAGCACCTATGAAGAAAAGATAGCAAACCAGCAATATAGAAATACAAAGCATCATATGCGACTACTATAAATAATGCCATACCAACATTACATTACACATAGAATAAATATCAAATTGCCAGGCACAGATACAAGACTGAATTATAAATAAAGAGCAAAACAAAATAGGCCGTATAGTAGAAGAATGACTCAATACTCAAAGAAATTCCAAACAAACCAATAATCAAGTATTGGATTACAAATGAGAATAATGTAAAAAAAATTTTTCACTGGAAAAATATTAAAGGAAAAATTGTTGCCAGTACTCCATAAATTCTTCCAAAAATTTAAGAAAAAACTATTTCAAGCTTTATTTTTTAGGATAACATTGCGAAAGCCCAAGGATCACACTATCACCAGGCAAGATTATAGATTTTCACAAACACAAATGAAATAACCTTAACATAATACTATTAAAACACTTGAGCATTATATTTAAAGTAAACATAGCAATCAGTTGAAATTTACTCTCTGGAATGTAAAATGGTTTAACACATAAAAATGTGCCCTTATAATGTAACATTAACAGAAAAAAATTCCATGTTATTTTCTCAGTAGGTACTATGCATTGAGTGAGAAATGTTTCTATAGAATTATACATTTGAATACAGTTTGAAGTTGGTGGAGATAAGATTATACAATCTTTAGAAGGTGAAGTTTTATTGAGAAAGCAAGCTATTAAAGACAGGCTTTGATCTCTTATAAACTGTCCCACTTTCTGTTTTGTATATGTGTGCTTTCTCTCTACAGCAGGAAGTATAACCTGCTTATATTTCTGTTTCTGCTGTCATACTTTCTATGATTATCACCATTCCTTTCCAGATAGGATGAAATTTATGCCTCTAAAAATTTAAAATAAAAGATTTCTTTCTTCCTTTTGCAGGAAAGTTTCATGACAGTAACAAAAAAGTAGTTAATACAGATGTAGAAAACATTGGACTCTGAATTCTTAGTCAGTTATCACAGATATATACCTTAACAAAGTCACATGTGAGATGCATAGATCTAGCATGTATAGCATAGTGAACATGTAAAATATGTTCCTCATAGTTGCACACTCCTGATTTCATATCTAGTCAGAAGCCAGACTTTCATCACCCACTCATATGTCTTCATTACCTAAGAACAGCTCACTTCCAAGGAGAGTCGGAAATCCACACACCACACAAGCAATTCTTCCTCCAAGCCAATTGCGTAGGGATCATATGTCAGGTCTATGCCTTCCTCCCATTCTTTCACTTCCTCTTCAGGTAGTGATTCCAGACTGGCATCATAAATTTCATCAGAATCCATCCCTGAAGAAAAGCAAAGCTTGAACACTAATCCCAAACTCCTAAAAATTGATTATGATAGTATCACAATTCTTAGAAATTTCATAAAATGTGAGTTGAGACTATTCTTGAAACCTCATTCAAATATCAACACTGATTTACTCAGAGATGAAAGACTAACCTCCATGCAACAGATCAATTTCTGACAGTGGTCAAGTTATAGAGAAACAGGAAAAAGGGCAAACCTCTTCAGGCATCTGTACTCAAGTGCACTATCCACACATAGACATGTAAAAATATGAACCATGAAAATAAAACAATTCATCAAAAATGTTTATTCCCAATAAATAACTTAGAATATAACCTAGCACAAAATATATTATAAAATAAAATACTTACTATTAAATATTGATTCAAATTTTTAACCTTACAATAATTATTTGACTCACTTTTAAATTATGAAGATAATTTTCATATACGAAATCAAAACCTCAAATTCTGAGAACAATAACTTATTTCTGAAAATTATTCTTTTCAGCTAGTTTCCTTATTAATTGGCTCAGTGTACTTTTAGCCATAATGGAATTACCTTAGGAAGTCAAAGAGCTTTTTCCAAAAGTCCATGTTGAAATGATAAAAAACCATGTTCTTTGGATCAATGTCTATTATTGCACATCATACACATATATTAGAGACTACAGATTAGAGGCATGTTTTCATTTCAGAAGAACAGTTGGTGTAAATGTAGAGTTATTAGTAGTTAATGCCATCAGTCCATCTATCTTTAGAAAATGAACTATATGAAAAGCATATTTTCCACTATCTAGAGAGGAAATATATAACATTTCCACTATAATAGAGGTATACATTCCCCTCTATTAATTTTCTGCAGCTGCCTATTGATAGTACATTATTAGCCAGCAGAACAGTGTCCAACCAGGCACTTTTACATTAACACCTGCACTTCCTGGACATTATTGGAAAATAACACTCTTTGCTTCTGTCTCTCATTCTCATCTGAGTCACTAGCACTGGAGACTGTGCAAACAAGAGCACCTCAGACTTTGGTTATGATCCTGTATAGGACAGTTTCCTGCTGGTATGGGAGAAGGGCACTATACTCTTCCCTGTACCAGCTAAGCCCAGCAAAGCAGGTAAACTGAACATAAAGATACCAAAACAAGAATGATGAGACATAAATGACAATTTTTATTTGGATAATTATTGTTTTAAATGTAAAAAAATCTTCAGTCAATATTTTAAAAGTTCACATTTTATGTTTATTTTTTAAACTTTATTTTTTATATATTTTGAATCACATATGCACCCCCAACTTCTCCCTAATTTCTCTCTTCTTCCTACTGACCAGTCTTCACATGTCTTTACCTCTTTTTCCCACTCTCTCTCAAAAAAAGAACATAAATAAAAGTCTAAGCAACAACAACAAAGCCCCCAAACAATATAACCAAAGAAAGAGCACACAAGAACAGGAAGTCAGTTTTTGCTAATCAATTTCTCGTGGGCATGGAGATTGCTTTGGAGACCTATTTTTCCTTTCACAGCAAGAATCAAGTAAAAATTATTTCTTGGTTAATGGTGAGGTTTTGTGTTTACTTCATTTATCAGTACTGGGGCTTTGTCTTTTTTTTTTCCTACATAATTTGTGTTGTATCCATCTCAGTGCATTCAAGTTTATCAGGCCTCGTTTGTAGATAGCACTCTGTAGTCATTCACTACCTCTGGTTTTCAAATTATTTTGCTCCCACATCAACATAGACTCATTGAGAGAAGGGTTTTCATAAAGAAATCTCATTTAAGACCAATTGCACTAAAGCCTTTCACTTTCTACACATTGTCGAGTTTCCAGTTTTAATTACTATTTACTGTAAAAAGTTTTATTTGTGGTGGTTGAGAGATGATCTGGACTATGAGTGTAGCAATGTTTCATTAGAATTAATTTTATTGTTATGTGACCTTATCAAAATAATAGCAGGAGGTTTTTTCTTAAGGCCCATGTGTTGTAGTACGGTTTCTCAGTCCCAGGTAGCCAAATGTCCAAGACCCACAGACCTGCCACGCCAGACCCCTTAGCCGCCCAGCCGCCCGCCTCTCAGACTCCCAGAAATGACTCAGACACTTATATTAACTTCATGCTGTTTGGCCTATGGCTCAGGCACTTTGCTAGCTAGCTCTTACATCTTAAATCAACCCATTTCTATTAATCTATCTGCCACGTGTCCGGTGGCTCACCAGTGCTCCCACATGTTGCTCCTTTGGGCTTCAGCTTGATCTGCCTCTGACTCCGCCCTTCTTTTCCTACCTATTCTGATTCCTCCTCCTACTTCTAAGGTGCCTGTCATGACCCAAAGCAGCTCCTTTATTTAAAGATTGAGATTCACAGCATACAGAAAGGCATTCCCACATCACCTATGACCTATCAAGCTTCATTTTTTCACTCTCTGAATTTATATATGAATCCTACCTCCTGGGGTGTGTTTAAATATATTTTCTTTAATTAGTGGGTTTATAACTGAATATGTGTCTCTATTACACCAATGTATCTTACAGGCAGGACTCTATTGTAGGTTTTGTAACTGAGTGATAGTGACAAGTTACTTTTCTCTTCTACTAGCATGCAAAGTACCTTCCAGTATCATGAATATTAGTCAGTAAGGGTGAAACTTTTAGTTGGGTAACAACCTCAAATCAATGTTTGGTCACATAAATAAGTTGTATTTTATGTAATAAAGCATTATCATCAGATTATAGAAACTAACCATATTTATCCTTGATGCTAAGGCTAGAACAATATGGCAGAAGCTGAAAGTTCTAATGTTTCCTGGGGCTGGAACATGGCCCTCTCATTAAGTTACATCTTCACCAGCTATCTGTCCTTCAGAGCCAAAGCTCAGCTGCCTACAAATTGGATCTGTAGACAAGGCTGGCTCCAAACTCAGAGATCAACCAGTCTCTGCCTTCCAAGAACTAAAATTAAAGACATGGACCATTGTAGTGGGATTCAGGTGTCAGCTGATAAGATCCTAAGACGCTTATCCAGGGTCCCAACTCCTGGAGGGGATGTGGCCAACCTGGAGGGGGTGTGGCACAACTCCATTGAGAAGGGGCTTCTGGGACACAAGGCCCCACTTCCTGGTTCCTGGCTGTTGGAGAGACAGGATCAGAATCCATTGTCCGTCCATCGCTCGTCCACTGTTCCAGACTCCAGTCCCTGTTCAGGTGCTACCATAAACTGTTACCTGTATCGTGAGTGTTGGTTTATATTTTAATAAATATCTATCCTGCACTGGTGCCTTCTAAATAAACTTCTGCGATTATGTATTCTGTGAATCTCAGCCTTAAATAAAGTGGCTGTTTTGGGCTGTGACAGGCACCATAGAAGAAATAGGAGGAGGAATCAGAATAGGTAAGAAAGGAAGGGCGGAGTCAGAGGCAGATCGAGCAAACCACCCAAGGAGTGACATATAAGGAGCACAGGTGAGCCATGGGCCACCTGGCAGACAGATTAATAGAAATGGGTTGATTTAAGATGTAAGAGAAAGCTAGCAATGTGCCTGAGCCATAGGCCAAACAGCATAAAGTTAATATAAGTGTCTGAGTCATTTCTGGGGGCCTGAGTGGGCGGCTTGGTGGCTAAGAGGTCTGACACGGCAGAGTCTGGGTCTCTGGCTGCCCGAGATCAAGAAACCCCACTACTACAGATGGCGCCCAACCATTATGCACAGAACTGTAAGTTTCTCTTTGATTCAATTTCACAATTGAAAACTTAGGTGGGTGAGATCTTGGCCTTAGGTCACAGCTCTCTTTATTTTATTTTTTAATATGTTTATCCATTATTCATAGAATTTAGCTCTATTCTACTTCTTGGTGCCCCTTTTTTTCTGGCCCAGACTCTCCTTTTCATGTATAAAATAAACAGTAATAATCATACAACCTAGTAAATACTAGACTATTTTAAGACTTCCTCTGCCAATGGAAAAAATCTACAACTCTTCACTTTAAGGGTTAGGCAGAGTCTTCTGATGAGGGCAAAAACCTGCTACTTTCTTTACCAAAATATCACCAGAAAGATCTTGGGGAAACATACTAAATTACTTCTCCTCTACAGCTTCTTGAGTCAGCCCCTTATATCACTTCAAATCACTCTTTGCACCACTGTCTTCCAGGCTTCTACTAGGAAAGCCCATCGAGCTGTGCTTAAAGCATTCCACTGCTTTCCTAACCCAAACTCTGTCAGAGCAATGTACAAATGACAAAAGAGATAAACTAGAAATCAGGGAAATATTACCTTGTACAATAACTGCTAATAATATCAAATATCTTGGAGTAACTCTGACCAAGGAAGTGAAAGACCTGTATGACAAGACATTGGCCATTGAAGAAAAAAATGGAAAAAGACTTTAGAAAATAAAAAGATCTCTCATGCTCTTGGATGAGTAAAATCAACATAGTAGAAATGGAAACCTTACCAAGAACAATCTACAGGATTAGTGTAATCCCCATCAAAATCCCAACACATTTCTTCACAGGCCTTGAAAGAACAATCCTCAGCTTCACACGGAGAAACAAAAACTCAGGGTTGCAAAAAGAAAAAAAATCCTATTTAATAATAGAACTTTGGGAGCCATCACCATCCCTGATCTCAAGTTATACTGTAGAGCTACAGTAACAAAAACATCTTGGTACTGGCATATAAATAGGACTGGTGGGTCAATCAAATTAAATTGAAGGCATGGATATTAGTCCATATACCTATTTACACCTGATTTTTACCAAAGAGACCAAAATATACAATGGAAAAAAGATAGTATCTTCAACAAATGGCATAACTAGGAGGTGGAATGTAGAAGAACGCAAATAGATCGGTATCTATTACCTTTCATAAAAGTCAAGTCCAAGTTGATAAAATACCGAAACATAAACCCAGTTACACTGAATCTGGTATTTTAAAAAAGTGTGAAATAGCCTTGACCACATTGGCACAAGAGACTACTTTCTAAATATAACACCAGTAGCAAGACACTAAAAACAACACTTAATAAATGGGACCTTCTAAAACTGAGAAGCTTCTGTAAAGCAAGGGACACAGTCAATAAGACAAAATGACAGCCTACAAAATGGGAAAAGATCTTTACCTACATCTGACAGATCATTCTACATCTGACAGGGGACTGATCTCTAAAATATAGAAAACTCAAGAACTTAGAGGGTAAAGAATAAAACAATCCAATTTGAAAATGGGGTTCAGAACTAAAAAGGGAATTCTTAACATAAGAATTTCAAATGGCTGAAAGACACTTAAGGACTTTCTTAACATACTTAGATATCATAGAAATACAAATCAAAACAACTAAGAAAGACGAAGATCAAAAACTCAGATGACAGCATATGTTGGAAGGGATGTGGAGCAAGGGGAACACTCCTCCATTGCTGATGGGAATGTAAACTTGTACAGACACTTTGAAAATCAGTATGGTTGTTCCTTAGAAAACTGGGAAGTAATATACCCAGTGATCCAGCAATACTGTTTTTTGAGCATGTACCCAAATATACACATTCCTATTAACTATGTTTATAGGAGCATTATTTGTAATATCCAGAATTTAGAGACAACCTAGATGCTCCTCAACTGAAGAACTGACTAAAGAAATGTGATATATTTATACAATCATGTACTACTCCACAGGGGAAAAATGACATCCCAAAATTTATAGGCAAATGGATGAATTTTGAGAGCTATATGAGTGAGATAGCACAGTTCCAGAATAAAAGACATAGTATGTACTTACTCATAAGTTGATTTTTTAAAAAATAAAGCAAAGAATAATCAAGCCGCAAACCACAACTGCTAAATAGCTAGGTAACAGGAGAAACTTAAGAGAGACATTCAGGGGTCCCCCTGGGAAGGAGAAATAGAGAAGATATCCTTAGTAAATTGAGCTTATAGTGGGGATTGAGCAAGGCGGTGTGAGAATAAAATATGTGAGAATAGATGATTGAGTGGGAGGAACATGGAGAGAGAACAAAGAAAAAGATATCTTGATAGATGGAGCCACTGTAGGGTTAGAGAGAAAGCTGGTGCTAAGGAAATCTCCCAGAATCCACAAGATGTCCCTGGTCAGTACTTCAACCAATAGTGGAGGGCTTGCCTAAACAGGACTTCCCCTATAATCAAATGAATGATCACCCCAACTGTCATTATAGAACCTTCATCCAGCTGTGGATAGAGGAAGAAGCAGAGATGCATAGCTAATCACCAGGTCCAGCTCAAGAGAGATAGAGGAGAGAGTATATGAGCAATGGGATCAGAATCATTAGGAGGAAACCCACAGAGATAGCTGACTCCAGCTATTGGGAGCTCATTAACTCTGAAATAGCAGCTGCTGCGGAACCTTCATGAAAATAAACTAAACCGTCAGAATGTAGATGACACTCAAATGGCATGGGTAGTTTGTGGAGCATCTTGCAGTCAGACAAGAGTTTATTCCTGGTGCATGAGCTGGCTTCTCAGAGCCCATTTTCTACAGCGGAACACCTTACTCAGCCTTGATACTATGAGGGAGGGACGCTGGCCTACTTTGACTTGATATGCAAGACTGAATGACCCACTTTGGGACTTGGAAGAGCAGAGTGAGGGGGAGCCATGTTGGGTTTGGAAAAAAAACTTTTTAAATAAAAAATATTATAACACTCATTACAATCAAACTCCATGGGCTAGGTAAATACAAAGAGAAAATTTAAACAGCAAAAAGAAGCAATTAATTTAGTAAAACACATTTTTACAAGGAAACTAAAAGAAAAGAAACCATATCTAGTCTGGGTGATAGCTGCATATACCTTTAATCCCACTACTTAGGAGGAAGAGATAGGCAGATCTCTGAGTTCAAGGCCAACAGGTCTACAAATAAGTTCCAGGAATACAGGACTTTACAGAGAAAACCTGTCTCAGAAAACTAGAATGAAAGAAAGAAAAAAAGAGAGAAGAGAGGGAGGGAGGAAGGGAGACAGAGATGGAGGGAGGGGGAGACCAAGGAAGGAAGGAAGAGAGGTAGAGAAGGAGAGAGAGGAGAGAGAGAGGGAGAGGGAGGGAGAGAGAGAGGGAGAGGGAGGGAGAGAGAGAGGGAGGGAGGGCGGGAGTGAGGGAGGGAGAGAGAGAGGGAGAGGGAGGGAGAGAGAGAGGGAGGGAGGGCGGGAGTGAGGGAGGGAGAGGGAGGGAGAGAGAGAGGGAGAGGGAGGGAGGGAGAGAAAGAGGGAGAGGGAGGGAGAGAGAGAGGGAGGGAGAGGGAGGGAGAGAAAGAGGGAGAGGGAGGGAGAGAGAGAGGGAGGGAGGGCGGGAGTGAGGGAGGGAGAGGGAGGGAGAGAGAGAGGGAGAGGGAGGGAGGGAGAGAAAGAGGGAGAGGGAGGGAGAGAGAGAGGGAGGGAGAGGGAGGGAGAGAAAGAGGGAGAGGGAGGGAGAGAGAGAGGGAGGGAGGGCGGGAGTGAGGGAGGGAGAGAGGGAGAGGGAGAGGGAGGGAGAGAGAGAGGGAGGGAGGGCGGGAGTGAGGGAGGGAGAGAGAGAGGGAGAGGGAGGGAGAGAGAGAGGGAGGGAGGGCAGGAGTGAGGGAGGGAGAGGGAGGGAGAGAGAGAGGGAGAGGGAGGGAGAGAGAGAGGGAGGGAGGGCGGGAGTGAGGGAGGGAGAGGGAGGGAGAGAGAGAGGGAGAGGGAGGGAGGGAGAGAAAGAGGGAGAGGGAGGGAGAGAGAGAGGGAGGGAGGGCGGGAGTGAGGGAGGGAGAGAGGGAGAGGGAGAGGGAGGGAGAGAGAGAGAGAGAGAGAGAGAGAGAGAGAGAGAGAGAGAGAGAGAGAGAGAGAGAGAGAGAGAATATTTATTTAAACACCAGGAAAATGTTAAAATGTATGGGTAAAAAAGACACACTAGCCAGTTTTTTCAGAAAGTCTACCATGGAGACAGTTACCTAAATAGTGTTTGTAACAGGATGCCCTTTATACTGAATTCTGATATTGGAATTGCCTTCGGGGATGCTGGCTGATGGCATGGTGGTTATGTCACTCATTTTCAGCAAAGCTATGCTTTTTGTTATGAGAGTAACTAGAACCACTGACCTAATAGCACATGCTTCAAAAGCATACCTCATTGCTGAATTCTGAAGCAGTCCACTCGTCCAAGGATTATATTAACTAAATCTCTGTTTCTGATTGTAATATTTTTCTATAATACATTTTTAATAATGACAAATGTGCTATCAATCAACTTCTTTTCGATAGATAATTCTCCCCAGTTATGTTCAAACACCTGCAGTATTTGGTTTTATATTGGACTCTGGGCCAAGCGCAGCATTTCTGGCAAATATCTCAATACTCCTGTCACCTACAAAGATTTAAAACATGTATAAGATATTGGATTTATACCAGAAATGTATATGTACTTTTCTTTTCATGATGTGTTATATTGAATCCACTCTTCCTAAAACTTAAGGCAATACAATACAGAAGAGAATTAAAATTAAACAAAAACCCCCTCAATTGTTCAATTATTAATAACAAAATAATTCAAAGCAAAAAATGCATCCATCTAGTGTATGCCTATTCTATGAAGCACTGTTTTTATAAAAGCTATTTTCCCTGGGGTCATTGATGCAAATAAGTAACCACTCTATTCTGCACTACAATTAACATGTTCTTTAGAATACATAACCAGTTTTTCAGACAATGACAGAGCACTTCTCTTTCTTTTGCTAAGCCTGGATGTCCTTGTTGACATAATGAAAGATTCATTTAAATTTTTTCAAGCCAAGCAAACATGAGACAGTTTTGAACCTCACATTATATAGGTGGTTTTTTTTGTGTCTTTATATTTTAATAAGGTTTTTAGACTTAAGAAACAAAATATAATTGGAGTAATACACACTGTGTTGGTTATGATATTAAAAAGAATGATTACTAGCTTTTAAAGCAGGCAGTAGTGACACACGCCCTTAACCTTAGCACTCAGGAGGCATAGGCAGATGGTTCTCTATCAGTGCAGAAAACAAAAACCAAAAAACAAAAACAAAACAAGGAGGGGATTTCCAGCTTCAATTCTATAACCTTATTTTGTTGCTTTGAAAAATACCTACCTATAGAGTGAATAAGCAAGAGAGGTAAAGTGTGCATGGAGCAGATGAACGGAAAACAAAGCTGGAGTTTCTGTAGCTGAGAAGTCTGATGACTAATAGCTACAAAGACAACACAGGTCACATAGGAACTAGGAATGAGTATGAGGATGGATTGAGTCCAAGAAAATAAATGAATGTCAATATTGTCCCATTGAAGTATCAAAAGGATCCTGTTCACAATTAATCACATTATGATTAATAGAATTGTGTGTTTATGTTAGACTCCATTACTTATTTGCACATTGGCCAGTACTATGAGTCATAAAAATTATTATCTGAAAATAAAATATTCTGTTTTGAACAGGTTGAATTCAGTTAAAAGTTTAGGGCTATTACATCACTAACACCAGTGTAAAGCTGTATACTTTGTGAAAAACAAGGTACATAAGAACTCAAAGAGGTCAAAATTGTAATGTGCCCCATCTGGGTTTTTTTTTTTGAAAATCAGTAAGTGTAAATTCAAAGGCAGTTTATTGATGGAATATATGGTACAGGGCATTTGTTCAAATTCAGCTGAAATCAATAAAGTTTCCCAATCCAATATTTATAGTACCTAAAAATAATGAAATACGTAGTATTTTATCCTGTCACATAATTTTATGTTAATGAGTTTTCAAGGGATACATTACAGAAGCAGACCATACATAACACTTCTCTCAAGTGTACTATGCTGGTGGAGTTTAATATAAACTCTTATCAATGTAATTACAATATTAGCTTCATGAACACTGTTAAATAAAGCAATTATAATTGAAATTTGAATAACACATTACAATAATATTATTTCATATGAAATAGGGGAGATAATGCTTTAGACAGGCATAAGCAAGCCCATGGACAAGTCCTATTTTTAAAAAACAGCTTATATTTCTCTTTATTTTCTTTCCTTTTTTATTGTTTTTGAGACATGTTTTCTCTACACAGCCTCTATTGACCTGGAACTCACTTTGTAGACAAGGCTGCCGTGAACTCTTAGAGATCAGCCTGTCTAAGTATCTTGGGTTCTGATATTAAAAACCAGTGCCACCACCGATTGTCCAAGAGTTGATATTACTATAATTAAAATACAGATTATGTAGATTTAAATTTACTATAAAATAAATGACTCTGGAACTACACTAATCAATACTTAAATATTATGATTATGGTCATGTCTCATAATATATGGAAATGTTCATTTCCAGAAAATAGACTAATAGAAAATGCATATTACCATAGACTTAATATTATTTAAGCATTATCTTAAGGAAATAAAAATCTGCATTTATATACCCAGGTCTGTCTGTCATCGATTTAACACTTCCTTATTTTTCATCTATAAGTCGACATATGAACCTTCAAACAAACCATTTTTTAAAATTATTATCTTTTGCTGAGAATGAAGACAATTTCACTTCTGTGTCCATAAGTGCTTTTTGTTTGGCCAGGCAGACAATGTTCTCTTTCTTTGGATCATTCTGATTTTTCTACAGATTCATATTAAAAAATAACTTTCTACAAATAGTGATAATGAGATTGTATAATCAATGAAGGGAGAGGTTTGTGTTTTGTGAGGTTACTTTTTTCTCTCTTACAGACTATTTAAGAAAGTATAAGCCAGTTCAGATAGTCAAGAAGCTATGTTTTTTTACTTTAAACTTAATTTAAAAACTTTGAAAATTATACCACATTTTTAAAGATCACTAGTTTTTTTTAACACTCTTTACTCATTTTTAGTCAATTTTAAAATAAGTGTAACATGATACATTAGTCAATGCAATATACTGAAATTAGTAATACAAAAAGCTAAAATCAAATTTTATTTTACTTTTCCCATTAATGATATTATTTATGCTTAGCCACGTGACCTGGTCCCTTTTTCTGAGCGCAGCATTCTCATCCAGCTTCCTTGTGTCAGCTGTCTGTCATCTCTCTGTTCTTCCACTTCCCAGAATTCTTCTAGTCTTATTGCCCTGCTTCTCCTTCCTGTCTGCATAGCTTCCAGCTGATCAGAACCATATATAATATTATTAAGCCAATATTTCATAGTGATAAATATTTACCATACAAAACACAAAACACAACTGTGCTTGTTTTTCATATTCAAAAACTACATTCAGTGTTTTATCTTCTATTTGATACTGGACTTCTTGATTATCAAAAGAAAAACTGGCTATACAGTTATGTAGAGCCTGGTTATGGATGAAATTGTTGTACACACTGTTTATTTCTTTCTAATTTTTCTCCAAAAAATATATGGGTTAACTTACAGTGTAAGAGTTAGGTAGTAATATGCCCAAACTGTAAGCCAAACAGCCTGTAATTAATATGAGTCTCTGTGTGTTTCTTTGGCTATAAATGGCTGAGGCACTGGCTGAAACACAGAAACTTATGACTAAACAGCTGAGAAAATAATAAATGAATACAGCTACATTAAAATCTTTCCCACTTAGTGATGTAAGTAAACAAGAACTAAATTTTTAAGAAAACAAAATTAAGAAAGATTTTTATTTTGGAAATTTGAAGTATGTTGAGTCATTATTATTGTGATTTGAAATAATCAAAGGGACAGGGCAGCACTTTCTATACTAAGAAGGTACAGCAATATAGATTAGTTTGAAAATAACTTCACTGCCCTCAGAATCTTAGAGCTTGAAGAAATCCCCAGCCTCCTGTCTTTCTGTCTTAAGAATAAGAAAACAGGAAACTAGCCAAAACACACTGCTTATTAATGACTTAACAAGAACATAGACATATGTCTTGATTTTTAGATCCTGCTGCTTATTTTAAACAGTAATAAAATAAATGCTATTAGTCCTCATTTAAAACAAAATGAGTGTAGCTGTTAAAACCGTAGGTTTAAAAATTAAAGATTTCCAAAGAGAAGGCTTAAAAAGTATGGTGATGCAATCACTGTTAAGCTAAGACGAATCTATCATTTCCTCATTATTTCTGTTCCTGACAAAGGACTGTTCTACTAAAATTTAATATTGTCTCTCAAAATTTTCTGGCCTGTGATAACCCAAAGACTTCCATAAAGAGAACACGTGTCTGCTCCATTTGAAGATCTAAACCCTGTCTACATCAGAGTACCAGGCATAGGAGCCCTTATGCACACAGACAGTTGTATTTGTAAAGCTGGTAGCCTTACTTAGAATATCAACTTCCAGGTCTAATTCTTCTTTCTTGATGAAGATGTCTATTTATTCCTAATAGTTTTAATGCTCCAAGAACTTTTACATTTTATAAAATTTGTGCTAACATTAAATTAAATGATTTCATTAGACATGTAGAAACTAAGCTTTATTTAATAAAACATTAATTCAGTTAATCTTTCATTAAAAGGCACACAAAAATTGATGCTTTAAAGACAATGTGGTATGAGTAAGAATTGAAAACATTCTTTAAAATTATCATTTTGAAGAGGGGCAGATAACGTTTCTAAGAACACACCTCTATTGATGTCACATTTTAGAGCAGAGTTAAAGCTTTTTAACTAGAAAATCATATCAAATGACCAGTAAAATGCAGTTCTTTATAAATTGTTCTTGATGACTGCTTCTACAGATGAAGACTAAACTTTACTTTTGTTTTTACATAGCAAAATACAATTTATTAAACATTGTGCTAGTGAGAAAAAACTATCATCTGAAATTTAAATCCATGTAAATCTTTGCTGATCAAGAGTTCCAAATTAACCTTGAAATAATGAATACTTTTTTTTTTAGATAATTTACATTTCCTAAAATATTATAGAGTTCAGTGGCACTAAATTCTGAGCAAATGGATTTTTATACTGAATTATCATTTTTTTCCTAATCATCAGTTATGCTTATTTTTTTATTTATCCAATCAGACTAATGAATGAAGTCAAATGCTGTATTTATGTATTTATTTGCAAACAACCTTCTTTTAGTATATTACTTTGCTTTTTATTTAAAATTTTTTTTAACATACCCACAACTGTTCCCATACCCCCTTCCCAGTCATTCCCCAGCTTCCACTCACCCCATGCCCCCATTCATTCCTCAGAGAGGGCAGGACCAAGTCCCTCACCCAATTAGGAGGCTGAACAAGGTGTTCCTCCATAGAAAATGGACTCAAAGAAGTCAGTTTATGTACTGTGAGAAAATTTTTGTTCCACTGCCAAAGGCCCTACAAATTGAAAAGCCATTTGGCTGTCATCCACATCCATAGGCCGAAGTTTAGTGCTATGCAGGTTTTCCCATTCCTAATTCAGTGTCATTGAGCTCCCAACATCTCTTGACCCCTTTGATCTTATAATCTCTCCCCCCTTCCTTCAGCTGAATTGAGAGCTTTATCCAGTGCTTAGATGTTGATATCTGCATTTGCTTCTGTCAGTTCTGGATAAAGGTTCTATAATTCCAATTGAGGTGGTCATCAATTTGTTTATAGGGGAAGGTCAGTATAGGCACAGTCTCCATTATTGCTTGGAGTCTTAGCTGGAGTCATCTTTGTGGGTTCTTATGTATTTCTCTAACACTAAGTTTATCTAACCTCACAATGGCTCCCTCTATCAATATTTCTATTTCAATGTCTCTATTAGGTTCCTTCTTGTTACCTAGGTGCACAGGGCTTGTGGATTGCAATCTGTTTTTTTTTTTTTTTCCTGTCTTTATATCTATAGTACACTTATGAGTGGATAGACACTATATTTATCTTTCTGGGCCTGTGTTACCTCAATCAGGATGATATTTTATAGTTCCATCTATTTGCTTGCACATTTCAGGATGTCATTATTTTTAACCACTGAGTAGTACTCCATTTGTAGATATACCACATTTTCAATTCATTCTTCAGTTGAGGGGCATCTAGGTTGTTTTCAGGTTCTGGCTATTACAAATAACACTATGAACACAATTGAGCAAATGTCATTGGGGTAAGAATATTCACACCTAAGAGTGATATTGCTGGGTCATGAGGTAGATTCTCAAAAACTACTGTTCTACACAAGGCACGACCCCAAGAGAGACCGCCAAAGACCAAGGCTGTCCAGATGCAAAAGCAAGGTTTAATTTGGGAGCTCAATACAAACAGACAGGGAACTCATTTCACATGCGCTCGGCAGTGAGAGGGTGAAGGAGTTGTAAGGGTTGGGTGACTGCTAGTTTTTATTGACAAAACCACAAGCTGGGTGACTGAGTCCAGGTCACTTTTGGATTGGTGGGCTGCAAGCATTGCAGAGAGGAGTGGGGAACTTGGAAGGGGATGCTGGGCGGGAGTGGTTTTTCTGTTCTTGTCATTGGTTGGGTTATTTTCAGGGAGTTTTCACAGTCACCACAAGGACATCGACCTGTTCTCAGGGATTTTTCAGACCACAGACCACCCTGCCCTCCATCCTAAGAGACTTTCCCTGCTGGCCACAAGGTCAAGATATCTTGTTTATGTGGCTGAGGGTGAATGGTGGAATTTTTCACTGCTATTCTAAAGTTAGGAGCTTTACTGAAATCTACTCTTTTATTTCTTTCACTACCATAATGATTTTCAAAGTATCTGTACAGCCTTACATCCTACCAGCAATAAAGGAATGTTCCCCTTACTCCATATCCCCTCCACCATAGGCTCTCATAAGTGTTTTGGATCTTAGCCATTCTGACAGATATAAGATAACATCTCAAATGTGTTTTGATTTGCATTTCTCTAATGTCTAATGCTATTTAGCAATTCTTTAAGTGTTTTTCAGCCATTATAGAGTGTTATGTTGAAAATTATCTATTTATCCCTAAACCCATTTTTTTTCTCATGGGATTTAATAGATTATCTTTTTTTTTTTTTTTTTTTTTTTTTTTTTTTTTACCTCTAGTTTCTAGAGTTCTTTATATACTTTAGAGATAAATCCTCTGTTAGATGTAAGGTTTGTGAAGATCTTTTCCCATCCTGTGAATTTCCCTTCTTTGAGGTTTCCTTATATGGGATTATATATTGTTTGTGGTTTTGTGGTTGTATCTAACTTCCTTAGGTTAAAGTTATACTTCTAGTCTTTTCTTTATGGCTGGATTTGTAGATAGTTATTGTTTAAAGCTAGATTTGTCATAAAATATCTTGCTTACTAAATCTATGGTGATTAAGATCTTTTCTGGGCACAGTAGTCTGGGTTAGTATCAATAGTGTCTGAGTGTCTGTATAACTTCTGTCCAGAAACTTCTGTTTTTCATAGTTTCCATTGAGAAGTCAGATGTTATTCTGATGAGTCTGACTTTATAAGTTCCTTGGGATTTCTTTTTCTTTCCAGCTATTAATATTATTTCTTGACCCAGTGTGGTGATATATATTTAATAAAATTAATCTAAATATCAGTCAACCACAGAACTAAACCAAGTCAGGTAGTGGCAACCTACACCTTTCATCTTAGTTTTAGGAATGTGGAAAGAGGAAGTTAAGAGAGATGGTCAGAGTCAGAGAAGAGGGTTTTTCAGCGTTTACAGACATTTTTAGGTCCTTTTCTTTAAGGTGAAGGAAATAGAGATTTGCAGTTGAAGGATTCCCAGAGAAAGGCCTGAGGAGTCGGCTGGGTGAGGAGTGGCTGTGGCTTGTTTCTCAATCTCTTTGATATTCCAGAGTTCCCCCAATATCTAGCTCTGGGATTTCATTATATACCAACCTATAGTTTGTGCAACAATTCTTTGTTTAGTGGCTTGATTATTATGTGGTGTAGACTATACTCTTTAGGGGGTATAGTCTATTTGGTGTTTTGTAGGCTTCCTGCTTCTTCATAGGCATTTCCTACTTTCAGTTGGGAAAGGTTTCCTCTGTGATTTTGTTGAATATATTTTTTGTTGATATTCTTCGTCTTCTGCTTCCATCACTCTTAGATTTGGCCTTTTTCATGGTATTCCAGATTTCCTCAACATTTTGTGTTATAACTATTTCTGCTCCAGTGTTTTTTTTTTTTTTTTTGACTGATGGATCTGTTTCTACTATGTAATCTATTACACCAGAGATTCTTTATTCTGTATTTTGCATTACGTTGGTTATGCTTCCATCTGTAAAATCCTTGCTCATCTATCAGATTTTCCATTTGCACACTTTCTTCAGTTTCTGTCTTTTATACTGCTTCAATTATAATTTTTAAGACTTCAACTATATTATTTACCTATTTTATTGCATTTTTCTTGGCTTTTTAAGGGGAATTATTGATTTTTTTCATTTTTTTTTGTCTTTTTATCTGCTTCTTTAAGGGTGTTTTTTATTTCCTTTCTAAAGGCCCACCTTCCTAAAGGTTTTTTTTCTTTTCTTTTTTCTTTTTCTTTTTATAAGGTTGTTTCCATCTGCTTCTTCTACATTGGAATGTTTAGGGCTTGCTGTTTTAGAAACAATAGAGTATGGTGGTGCTCTATTTTGTTATATGCTATCTTGCACTGGGGTCTACACATTTCTTCCTCAAATTAGTGTAGGATTTGTCTGTGTCTCAGGGAGCCTTTCTTTGTGTAAGATGAACTCCTGTTCCACTTTCAGTTGTCATGCTCTGTGTTACAGAGTGTTGCTCTTGGTCTATAGGAGCTAGCTGATTCTGCATCCCTTGGGGATGCTCTTGGCCCAAGAGGGACTGACCAGTTCTGTATCTCAGGAAGTGGTTCTTGATCCAATTGGAGCTGCCAAAATCTGTGTCTTAGAGAGCCATTGAGATCTCAAGGTAATAGATGGGTTTGTGGATGGGATGACTCTTGTAAATTGCAGAGTCCAGCAAACAGGAATATTAATGGAGGATATCAGCCCCTGGATACTTCCCTGCTAGCCCCTAATTGGGGCAGCAATGCATGAGAGTGGGGGTCCAGAGTTGTGCCCTGAAGCATAGGTTCAAAAGCTGTATTTAAAATTTGCTAATCACACCCTCTTTTACTTTAATAAGTTGACTCAAATTGTTATAAATTCTCTTGAGCTAAAAGACAAGTTGATAAGTGATATTAATTTTGGCAGCTTAATATAACTTAAAAATAATTTTGGACACTCACAAGCCTACTCAGTATTTTTATTTGTTTTCAGAGAAAAGGGTTTTTTTTCCCCTGCAATGATGATATCTAAGGACTAACAAATTCCCACAGAGGGAAGAAAAAGACTATATAATGAAAGAAATAAAAGTGGACTTTTAGGATCAACTATTATTAAATGTCTAGAGATGAATTAACTACTACATAAAAGTCATAGCTATAGTCTAAGGACAGAGAATGAAGTACAGAGAATAAACAGAACTGCTTGACCAAAGTTCATCACTTTCAGAGTAGACTTTGTAAAACCTGAGAGACTTTGAAATAATTTCTCAAATATTACTGTGACTGAGTCAAGTAGAGGAAAGTATATAGGTGGGGAACTGGAGGACATGTATAAACACAGATAAGTCTGTCCACCGCACACCTGCCATTACCTCCCTGGGAGTGGATCTTCTGGCCTTAGCTCTCAATGCCCAGAGAATGATTAGGAAGGTTAAATTGTACAGACTGTTGGAACAGAGCATTGAGGGAATATGTTTTTCATGTATTACATTCCAAAGTAGTCTAGGTTACTTTTCCTTAGGTATTTTAATAGTACATATTAATTATGTAAACAATATTCATTTCTTTATCACATTTTCATAGATGAATAAATGTTTCTTTGGCATACAACATCTCTTAAATTACCTTTTCTGTCTCATTTTAAATATGACAATAGCCAGGATTAAAATTAAGGAACATTACCAAAAAATGACATTCTGTTTTGTTTTTAATTTTAATTGAATAAAACAGTGCTAAGTCTTTATTTATGACTTTTAAAAATATTAAACATATTTTGGACTGTATAAACAAATGTACCAATTACTTTTGCTACCAATCAATCCTCAACAGGAGGTTTAAAGGCTGGCATACTTAAATAGAATATTATTACCATATGTTTTCAGTTGTACAACTTGAGAAAAATTATTTTTACTTACTTTCATGAATGAATTTTTCATCTGTATTTAAAAATATATGAAAATGTAATAAAATAAAACTTTTTTCATTATTTTAATTAACAGAAACTTTTGGAAGTCCACTTGGTAGTCTATAATGTTTCTTCTTATAATTATCTTGAAGCAGATAAGTTTTCAAAAACTAGAAATTAATTATTAATATCAGTTACATGTTACAAATAAAGTTGGATTTTATGTGAATAAAAGCAATAATATGTTTATTTTTAAAAAAAATCTATTAAAATATTCTCATCTGACTTGCAAGATGGAGTTTTTAAGAATGAAAATTAGCTAAGAGGAAAGCTTTTTATATTTAAGAAATATTTGCTGATTTAGATAAATATTTGTTTTATGACATAGTAAATAAATATATGCTAATAAAAGTCTTTAGTAACTATGGAAATATTGGGATGTGATATCAGAAAAGTCAAGATTATCCTTAGGAAGGAGAGAGCAATGCAGTGAGTGTGCAAGAAATTGCACAATTATTAGAAACAGAGTCCAAGGAGGAGTTCCTCGGAAGCAGGGTTTTGAACATTTAGATGGAGTGGTTTCTAAATCACACCCTAGTGAGAGCTAACATTCCTTCTCATCCTAAAACTTTCCATAATTCTATGATTCTGTAATTTAGCCCACAAAATCATTCTCCAAAAAATTACAGCTTCCATTTAGAAAATACCATGAGCCTGGGCTTCTGTCCTTTGGGTGGACCATTATTTATTTTTATAGCTTTCTTCTGGATGGTTCTATACAGGAGGGGCAGATACACAAATATTTTTCTTCTATTATCAGTTCTTATATTTTGCAAGCTTGGAATTTACTGCATTGCGAATCTCTGGCTTTACCCTGACTCCAGTTAGCTTATCTTGGACTGAGATTGATGAATTAAAAAAGATAATGAAAACAATGAAGAAATTTCCAAACATTCTAAAACTTTATTTTCTCCTTTGTTTTTGAGGCATTTTCACAAGTCATGACCTGAATTAAATTGTCTCTTTCTCTCTTTTATTTTATGGATGCAAATGTCATCAACAGACTTCATTCTTTTGTCCTAGATTTCACATGGATGTAAAGTTAAAATTAAAATCAATGAAAAATTTACAGACTAAAGTATGTGAAATCAGCTCAAAGTATTAATGCTAGTCTGTATTAGTGTAGTTAATTAGTTTGACTAAGACAAGATTAACTTACAACCCTAAAAATTAATGAAGAAATATCATTACACTTCCTCCTATTTGACACATAAATACATGATTTTAACATCCAGAAATAATATTTTTCCATATGCTGGATCTGTGTTCAAATTCTATTGAGGTGACGGGGACCCATGACTCCTTCTTTCTATAAAGCCTGTGTCCTCTTCTGTGTATTTCTTTGACCAGCATGGCTATTCACTCAGATTACTTTCTTTAGTCAAAACATAAAGTAAAATAAAACTTCCCTTCTCTTTGATTGAAATTCTATGAAAAAACGGGTGATAATTCCTCAGCTTCATGTTTGTCAGGTATAAATTTGGAGAGGTACTTCTGGCTTCCTACTAGATTACACATCAATGTGGTTTTCCTGTCACAACCAGCAAGCATCAGCTAAGGAGACGTAAAAAATGATTCTGTGTCCAAACCACTTTCTATCATTTTAGAATATATTTTTCACAGGGGACATGAATGGTAAGGCTCAAACAGAGACCAGTAGGGGGAAACTTAAGAGGCTCTGCATGTATTGGTGAGATCTCTTTAGGTTTTGATTCCAACAGGCTGTGGGTTCCTCTTCAGCATCATCTCTGCACATGGCTTGATTAATTGCAAATACTGAATACTTAACAGATAACATTCTTCACTGCACCAACACTGACCATAGTCACTTTCAGAATGTGAAATTTTCTTACAGATGTTCCTGATTTAGAGTTAATACAGAAAAAAAAAAGCTTTCCCGAAGCAATTTTGTATCCAAGAATTTTACAGAAAAACTCCAAGGTTATCTCTCTCTACTTATTATTTGTATTCCTTTCTCATCCCTACTCTCTTATATTCCCTCATCTCACATTCATACTCATAGGATTCCTTGACTTCCCGAGGGAGATCTGCTATATCAAATCATTTCTGTGGTTTCTTAAAAATTTAACTATTGACTTACGTGACTTCTCTATACTCAGGTATGAGTACATACTTTTATTATTACCTTAACCATGCTAGTCTAAGTCACTTTACATTTTTCTGCAGGCTACCTAATGTTACAATCCTTGTATATGGACTGGTTGTTGATTTTTCATTTTCTTTGAAATACTTCACATAGTTCTTTTACTTATCAGCAGGAATGAACTGTATGTGAGAACTTTCGTGATCTGATATGATTTTAAACAAAATGTACATAAAAGATCAGGATGGAGGCTGGAGATGCCTGAGTACAGCTGGTCTAGATTTGCAATGTGTTTCTATAATAAAGAAAAAAGCACAATGCAGTAGAGAATATACTTCAAACTTTAAACATCATTATTACATGAGAATGTAGTCTGCAGCAAAAATACTCTATCAGGATTATCAGCTTCGCCCAAGCCAACCAGGCAAAGAAGAAAGTAAACAGCCTGAATTCTACAACAAGCTATAAAGCTAACATATTGATGTATATTTAATATACAATGATACTATGATATGGGTTCATAATTGGATTATGTGAGTATAGTTTCATCTAATCAGCAAAGGCATGGGCTATTAGTAATGTAAATGCTGTTATGGACTACATTACAACTGTCCTTATGCAGAATATTGTGTTTTTGTCAATATTCAAGAAATGTATTATTTGATCTCCCATCTGTTTCTTCCAGTTTACTGAGCTGACCAACCTTTGTCTTTGTTATTTTTCTTAAACACATTTCTATTTCTGGTTCTTTCATGGTGTTTGTTGAATTCTTCATTAAAAGCTATGTATCTTTCTAAGGAACCAAAACACAAGAAAATCCAAAAGACAAAAATAAAAAAGAAAGAAAAAGAAAAAAAATCAAACCATAAAAACAACAGCATGGTATATGAATGATTTTTTAAAAGTTAGATTATTGAATTTACTTAGATCAGGAAATCAGCTGTTAATCTCAAAATGTTTTACATTGGTATGGATTTTGGTTTACTGATACAAATTTAAGGCCAATTCTCTTATGCTGTATGTATTTTTCTACTCTTGTTTAAGATATGTTTGTGTTACTGATATAAAATTTTAATGTATAATTAAGAAATGCATGTTAGACTTTTAGGTATACAAAGATATAATTCAATTAGATAGGTAATCTTCAAACACTTCTAAGACCTACAGAACATGGCATTTAAAATGTTTTAAGAACTTAGACTTTTCTGGACAGTGAGACAGGTCTGCTCCTGGCAGCACCAATTTACTTCAAGAGAAAAATGGGCATTGAAGAAACTCCATATGGAGAGTAGTTTCTTTGTGGCATCAGTTAGCTAGTGGACATGAACCTTTTCTTATATTGACTGCTTGACAGTATGCTGTTTAAACTGGACACGCAGGTTCCATAGGAAGGTGACCTCTGAACTTTGGCAGAACAAGCCAAGATGGTCAATCAGGTTCCTGCTTTGCAGCCATTCTTCAGGACTGGAGGAGAAGCAACTGATGAATGGACCGAGTAGAATTCCTGCTTCACTGAAATGAAAAGAGACTCTGGGCCTGTAGGCTAAAGATGGATTCCCAACTTTATAAAGGAACTTTGGGTGGCTGTCCAGGCAGAAAGGTGTCATCTCTGTCATTTCTAGATTTTGGAAGTTGCTTGCACTTCCAGTTTACTTGGGTAAATATATCCTTCTGTGGTCTTTGATGTAGTTGAAGATTAGATCCTTATAGGTGTAGTTTTTCTTAGCTATTTGAAAGGTATATTGGATATGAAACTTTAGATTCATAAGGATAAGGTAGATGATAGAGTATTTTCTTTAATTTTGCTAAATACAAGTAGACTAGATATTATAACTGTAATTCTTGCTTGATGGCTGTTTTGTTATATGTAATTTTGCTATGTTAAAATTGAAACCTTTCTTTTTGATTAGACAGAAAGGAGGAGGTGATGTGGGAATGTTGTCTGTATGCTGTGAATCTCAATCTTTAAATAAAGGAGCTGTTTTGGGCCATGACAGGCACCATAGAAGAAGTAGCTGGGGAATCAGAATAGGTAGGAAAGGAAGGGTGGAGTCAGAGAGTTAGACCCAGCAGCCCAAGAAGAAGCGTGTAAGGAACACAGGTGAGCCATGTGGCAGACAGATTAATGATAATGGGTTCATTTAAGATGTAAGAGCAAGCTAGCAATGTGCCTGAGCCATAGACCAAACAGCATAAAGTTAATATAAGCATCTGAGTCATTTCTGGGGCCTGATCAGCTGCAGGCAGTTAAGGGGTCTGGAGCTGCAGGTCTGTGGATCTGGACCTCTGGCTGCTCAGGGCCAGGAAGCCTTATTGTTACAACAGCAAACCTCCCCCCACCCCAGAAAAAAAGAAGTAAATCATAAATTACCCTTGGGCATGAGGCCTGCGCTGGAGTGTTTGTTTTCTTCCTGCTGTTCTATGTGTGTTGTGTGTGCTTGGCTTTCTTTCCTTCTTTGTTTGTTCTTAAACGATAGAGAGAACATACTCTTGAGCAGGAACTATCTGGAAGAACTTATAGGAAAAATATATGATTAAAGTATGCTTTATATAAATTTAAAAAGTAGTTTTAAAAATATAAAAAGTATTTTGATAGTATTCTGGTAGCACCTAGACTTAAGTAAATAGACAGTTTTCATATTTAATCTCTGTAAAAGACAAAGTATGGTCTATGTATACACAGTTTCATAATTTTTAATTTCAAAGTCAGACATATACATTTATATATACATAAAAGTGTGCATGCACATGTGTGCGTGCATTTGATTCACTTTTCACAGTACTTCTGGTCAGTAGGGATATAAGAAGTACTTTTTCTTATCATTTAATAAGTGTGAGAACTAAAACTGTGATAGTGGAATTAAATAGAATTAGAATAGATATCTAAGCTTTCCAATTCATTATTTCCCTTAAAATGTTGGAGATAATAATCCACTTTTATTATCTGGTATTTAATGGTTAGTACTTAGTATTAAGTAGTTAAATATTGTAATGTAGTCTTTTATGATTCTCTTTCTTTGCTACAAAAAACATTGATTGTAATGCTATAAATAGTGAAAGATTTTATAGTTTTAATTTAAAATTAAATCGGTGTTGTAGGATTTCTATTGCTGTGAAAAAATACTATGATCACAGCAACTCTCATTAATGAAAGTACTTAATTAGTGTGGTTTACAGTTTCAGATGTATAGTCCATTACAACATCACAGTCTGTTCATTAGTGTGATCACCAGAACATAGCTTCATGGAAGGAGCTGAGTTCTACATCTCAGTCTGTAGCCATGAGGAAATGAACTGTGACAGTAGGCATAGAAGCATAGAAGACTTCAAAGCCTACCTCACAGTGGCACACTTCCTCCCACAAGGCCACACTACCTAATAGTTCCACACCCTTTGGGGAGCATTTTCTTTCAAACCACCTCAGTCTGTGTTACTACTGGTACCTCTGTGTATTTTATGAAGAGATGGGGACAAGCTTAAGTTTCCAGGGCATCATGAAGTCATACCTCGTGTAATGATTTCCATCTAGTGTCATAAGTCATAGGGAGGTATGAAAACACTGCTGTGTACATTGCTTGCTACATAGTACAAGCTGCTAATTGATTTTGATTCTAACCACAGATAATAGTTCATATGTGCCCTCATTTCCTTTTCAGGCTTTTCTCGTTCATCAGTAACATGCTAAAAACCCATTGGATTTTTGTTTGTGTTTGTGTGTGTCCTATAAACGATATCCTAATTATTATTTTGTCACAATATCTCAAGAAAGTGCATCATTTTATCTATACCTCTACCAACTCCAGTCCTGCTACCTCTCATCTTACTACTTTTAGTACTTGGAATTTATCCCTGGGCCTTGCACATTCTAGTCAATGGTCCTGTCACTGTCTAAGAGTCTTCATTGAATGGTCTTTGTGTATAATGACCCTTTCTATATTTTATTTGGGCATATTTTATTTTGCTCTAATTTGAAACTTAAATATTCTGAGTCCTGACAGTTCATATCTAAGAAAATAGTGTGTTTTATTGATAGAAAATAGTGCATGTTTTTATAAATGCAGGACTAAAAATCCAAGGGATTTGGTTTTTGTTATTGGCTTTGTGCATGTTTTGACAAGCACTCAAGCTGCTTCCCTATCTTATCTACCTTGCAAGATGTTGCCATCTTTTCTATTCCATTGATGTTTTGAACTATGCCCATCTACATTTCCATGGAGGTTTTTAAGTCTTGAATTGTTATACGAAGTTACCTTCAGTATTTCAATATTTTCTGACTCTAATAAAATCACAGATACTAAAATCACATTTGAACAACATTCCTATTGTTTTTCTTAATAAAATAGCATAAGGTATAAATATTTGAAATAATATTTGAATGTGCTTGGAACTACATTCTTGTTATTGGTGAGAAAAAACAAATGTTTTTAATGCTCAGCCATCTCTCTAGGCTTATGCACTTTCTATTATATAGTATATTTTTAAAACTGATGAAAATTATAAAGTAAAAATATTACCATTAACATGAATGGTAATTTAAAATGGGATTTTTTTCTCTTAGCCGTCATAGTGTTATGTTAATATCAGTGCTTTCACAAACTCTTCCATTTTATTTCAGTGGAATTATACTGTATTATATCTAAAAAGGCTTTTTAAAGCTAAAACTTTTATAAAAACAAATATTAATTGCCTTTTTTCTTTTAGTTTCTATGCTTCTGTATGTGCTAGAAGCCACCATGCTCTTAACTATATCTCTTCATCAATACACGCTAACAGAAAATGAAACTATATCAACCTAAAAAAATAACATGAAACTTTTTCTAGTTAATTTTAAAAATGTAAATTGATTATATCTGCTATGGAAAATAAAATTATAAAGTACTATTCCGTTTCAGAACACAAATAGGTTGTGTAATGCTTGCAAGAGTTACACAGTTGTATCTGTTTGGTCATATCTTCTAGTCTATCCAACTATACAGTGTGCTGCTACTAAAATCTCCTATTGTGCAATAAAACAAGAAACTGTCTTATCCCACTTAGTACTCCTTGGTTACACTCACTTCATCCCTCTCTTATATTTCCTCCAGGCTATCACAGCCCCTTGGAAACCACAATTCTACTTTCATTCCCTGAAACATCATTTTTTTTTTTAACATTTAAAATCCTTAGTAGATCAGGATAGTTTTAAATCTTTAGTTTGCACATAAAGTTCAAGGGTCATGAATTTTTACAAATTTCTTAATATAATTTTAGGTGTTGAAATAATAGTTACTATTGTTGTAGTCAGAAGTTTCTTAGTCGTGCTTAGCCCCTCATTCTGGGTGAGTCTCTTCCCTCCCTAGTCCAGCAGCCAGCAGTAAAATAATTACTTACATATATAAAAAATTAATTACAAACCATTTGGTATATGGCTCAGCCACATTTCCAACTATCTCTTGCATTTCTATTAATCTATGACTTGCCACGTGGCTGGTGGCTTACCGGGATTCTATTACATCTTGCTCCCTTGACAACTGTTCTCAGCATCTGTTCCTACTTCCTCCTTATCCTCCTTCCAACATTCATGGGTTACTGGCAGGCTGTCTTTCCATAGGCCAGAACAGCTATTTTATTAACCGATGGTAGCAATACACATCCACAGAATACAGAAAGACCATACCACAAGCACTACTGCATTTCCTCTGATATTCACAAACATATTTAGTAGGGATATTTTGTGGTTGTTCTCTCATAGTTATCTACTACAAATATGAAAATAATCAGCCTGGAGTGCGGCTGAGTACTGAATCTTATACACTATACTTTTGATTTTTCATTTTTAGTGTATGTAGTTTTGTGTATGCATATGCATATCTGTGGGATGTGTGTGTGTGTGTACACATGTGTAGGTCCACGTGTACATTTATCTGTGGAAAGGGCACCTGTGAAGACCAGATATAAACTTTAGCTAACTTCTTCAGTCATAGTTCATCTTTATTCTTGTAATTTTTGCTAGGATTATGCTAAAAGGTATTTATATTTGTTAAGCAACTACACTTTTTGTGTCATTTTGGTTTGGTGTGGTTTTGTTTTTGTATTTCTCCCATCCTTCAGAAGCATCAATGAATGTGCTTAGTCAATTTCTGTTTTAAAAAAGGAAAAAAAAAAGAAAAAAAAAGTATAAACTATTAAAAATTAAATGTAAATAATTTTTTAATTTATTTTTCCATAGTTTTTCCACCCTCTAGTCCTCCCGTTACCCTCTCACTCCCTTCCTCTCTAGTTCCACTTCTTCTCTGCTTTCCTTAAAATAAAAAAGTAGGCCTTCCAGGACCAAAACCAAATACTACATGGCAATAAAAAACATAACTGAACATAAATCTTTATATCAAGGCTGGATGAGGCAAACCAGTAGTAGATAAGGGGGTCCCAAGAGCTGGAGAAAGAGTTAGAGACACCACGTAGCCCCACTTTTAGGAATTTCACAAGAACACTAAGTTATGTAACCATAACATATATGAAGATGACCTAGTACAGAGTCATAGAGTCTCTGATGCCTCAGTCTCTGTGAGGCCATATAATCCCTATCTAGTTGAATATGTTGCCTATGTTCTCATGGTTCTCATGGTTTTCTTGACCCATTAGGCTCCTATAATTCTTCCTTCCCCTCTTCTGCAGGCTTTCCTGGGCTCTTCCAAATGTTAGACTGTGGGTCAGCACAAATGCTCCCATTAATTGCTATATGATGCCTTTCTGATAACAATTGGGCTAAACAATAATCTGTGAGCATAGCAGAACAAAATTGGAATTATTTCATTAACTTTTTTTGGCCAGTTATGTTTGATAGTATCCTAGGTCTCTGGGATACATGTCTCCAATTCGTAGCCACCTAGGAAGTGTGGGACATTGGCTCTGACTTCTGGTATAAGTCTTAATTTGGACCAGTCATTGGTTGAAATATTGGACCAGGCACTGGTTGAACACTCCAACAAGTTCTGTCTCACATTTTAAAGACCAAATTTTAGGCCAAAGGTTTTGTGGCTTGGTTGGTGTCCCAGACCCACCACTGGAAGACTTGCTTGGTTACAGAAGATGGCCAGGTTAGGTTTTAATATACTTGTCTCAGTGCTGTTTACATCACTGGCTTTTCCTCACTCTAGTCTGTTTTCCCACCAGTCACTCCTATGTCCCTAAGTCTTACACTCTCTCAAATTCATGACCTATTTTTTATTATTGTTTTTACACACATATATTAAATGTTTAAATGAACAACTATACATACAAACTGTTGCGTCTGATTAGTGTGGCTTGTATGTATATGTTCAATCATGAATGAAGATAGCCTGTTCCAAGGATCTGGTTTGAGTTTAAAGTTATCTTTATGTGTTACTTAGAAGAACACTATATATTTCTGAAAAAAATCTCTGGAAGTGCAAGTTATCTTAAGTAGAATAAGTTGTTAATTTTACATTACAAGTAGATAGATATAGAGATAATCTCTTTTTAAATGATGTGAGTTGATTACCATTTTAAAACATTATCTATATGCCACTGATTTCTTTAACATTATTATTTATAGATACTATAAAACATTATTTTATAGTTAGAAATTCTAACATGAATACTAATAACATTTAAGCAAGACATTTTGTAAATAATAACCCCAAAATATTGTCTAAGCAACAAACTACTATAGGGTAGAAATGTAAAATGTGACCTTTTTTAGCATTGGCATCTTTGTGTGATTCCTTATTTTATCCAAGCTTGGGACAGCCTCATTGTGGAAGGGGAAAGAATTGTAGGAGCTAGAGGGGTCAAGGATGTCACACACACACACACACAGAAGTCACACAGAATCAACCAATATTGTCTCATAGGAACTTACAGATACTGAACTGACAAGCAGAGAGCCTGCACAGGCTCTTTATTTATCTTATATAAAGTGGGAGTAGGGGCTGTCTCTGACTCTTTTACTGGCCTTTGGGACCCGATTCCTCATATTGTGTTTCTTCAACCACCTTAGTGCAAGTCAAAGTGCTTATTCTTACCCCATCTTACTCACTCTTGATAGGCTATGTTGTGTCAGTATTCATGGGAAGACTACCTTTTTGAATAGAAATGGAGGAGGAGTGGATAGGAAAGGGAGGAAGCTGACTGGCAGAAAAGAAGGGACGGAGAACTGTGGTCAATATGTAAAAAAAGTTCTTTGCAGATTTAGACTAAATAATGTAACATTAAATCTAGAGTTACATAAAAAAATTAGAAAGACTAATTTCTGCATGTGATATGGTAGGATAGTTTTATTAAATAATCAATGGCTAACCAATCTAGTTCCATGTTCAAGGGCTAATTGCAAATTTCACTCAAGTAAATACACCTTGGAAAAAGAATCCTAGAAATATTGATGTTTATTGAGATTTTAGAGATTATTTTTAAAAATATTGCATAGTAAAGAGGAAAACACATTTTCAAACCCATGGTTTTAAAGTATTGACAATATCCCTCCATAGTTTAGTTTTCTAAATATTTATTCTATGAAACCAGTTTCCACAAACCAATATGATGCAAATCCTAAAGTAGGTTTATTTATTAACTATAAAGTAGGAAAAAGCTAATCTTTTTAGAAAGTTAATTTTTTGTTTAACCAATGATCTATCCTGGATAAAAAAGAGTCTCATTTGCAAAAAAAATTTCAATATAGGTTCATACTTTTATACATGCATACACACATATATTTATGCTTTAAGTAATGAGTATCTACCAATACAATAACATTGAATAAATTATATACAATTAACATTATTTTCTCATAACCTATGATGCTTAAGCCAAACTGACACTCATGTAAATGATATAGATTCAAAAAGAAAATGTACAAGACATGTGAACAATACATGATTTAGTTTTTGGCTTTGGAAGTCCCTAGACCTTGCTTAGTAATTATCCATTAGACTTAGAAATTGTAGACTCCAATGAGAAATTCTGAGTCATGGTGACCTCAGTTAAAATACTTTAATGAGCTGCTGTTCAAAATTAGAACAATCTTTTAGTCATGTTAAAGATACCCACAGCTCAGAGGTAAAATATTGCCTTAAAATACTAGAGGAAAATAAAGTAGACTATGTGTATTTGACTGTAAATGCATAGAACAGTAGTTTATTTCTGAGACATGTCCAGTTAATATTAGGGGTTCTAATACTTATAGTTACCAATTAAACATTTTTCCTTATTTTTGAGAATTTTATATAAGCATTTAATGAACTGCAATTGTATCTACTTTGTTTTCTTTCTACTCTCCCAAGTCCTCTGAATGCCCCACTCAAATTATGTCTTATTTGAAAATCATCTATTTTTTGAGACTATCACGCAATTACATCACTTTGTCATTCCTTTTCTTTTCCTCCTCAAAATTCACAGTCTCTTTTCCCTTTTCTTATTTTTAAAAAGCAGGTTAAGGGTTATATGATGGCTTATATTTAATTTAAAAGGTTTTTTTTTTCACATATACCACTGTGTTCCCACTTCCCTCCTCCCAGTCCTCCCTCAGCCTCCTCTACTGCATCCTCCCATCTATTTCCTAAGTAGGCAAGGTGTCCCAAGATGGCTTAGTTCAGTCTGGCATATCCAGTTGAGGTAGGTCTGAGTCCCTCATCCCAGTGTCAAGGCTGCATGAGTACCTTGACTTTTGCTGTGGAAGTCTTTTAGAAACATACCTTTTGCAAATCTTTCTATATTGTTATTTTTCTACATAAATTTGATTTAATTTATATTTCATCTTCTCCACTTATGTAGGATTTAATTTTTGTTTCTTTTTTCTAAGTCTCAAAGTTAAAGAGTTAGATCCACTTTCAGATTTTTCTCTATTGCAATATGAGTATATGATTTACAGAAGTTTACTCAGACTGCATTGCTGTATCTCATTTCTGTTAAAAATTTTTATTCAGTTCAAAATGTCCCTTGTGATTTTAATGGGAATTACATTGAATCTGTATAATGCTTTTTGCAAAACTGTCATTGTTACTATGTTGATCCTACCTATCCAGAAACATGGGAGATCTTTCCATTTTCTAATATCCTCTTCAATTTCTTTCTTCAGTGACTTACAGTTTTTGTCAAACAAGTCTGCTACTTCTTTGGTTAGAATTATACCAAGATATTTAATGCTATTTGCAGCTACTGTGAAGGGTGATATTTCCCTTATTTCTTTTGACGCCCTTTTATCCTTAATGTATATGAGGACTATTGATTTTCTCGTGTTAATCTTGTACCCTGCTACATTGCTGAAGGTGTTTATCAGTCGTAGGAGTTACCTGGTAGATTTTTTGGGGGGGTCACTTATGTATATAATCATATCATCTGCAAATAGAGATAGTTTGATTTATTCCCCTTCAAGTTTTATCCTCTTAAACTACTTTTGTTTCCTTATTGCTTTAGCTAAAACTTCAAGATCTATATTGAATTGATAAGGAGAGGGAGGGCAGCCTTGTTTTGTTTCTGATTTTGTGGGATTTCTTTGATTTTATCTTCATTTAGTTTAATGTTGACTGTCAGCTTGCTGAATATAGCCTTTACTATATTTAGGTATTTTCCCTGTATTCCTGATATCTTCAGGACTTTTATCATAAAGGAGTGTTGGATTTTGTCAAAGGCTGTTTTAGAATCTAAGGAGATGATCATGTGGCTTCTTCATGTTGTTTATATGATGGATGACATTCATAATTTTCATATGTTGAACCATCCCTGCATCTCTGCAATTAAGTATATGTGTTCATTTTGATATGGTATTGAATTTGGTTTGCCAAAATTCAAAATTTTATTGAGTATTTTTGCATCAATGTTCATGATGGAGACTGGTCTGTAATTGTGAGTGGCTCAGTTTTAGGGTGACTGTAGGCTCAAAAAGGGTTTGGCAATGTTCCTTAATTTTTTATTTTTTGAACAGTTCGAGAAGTATTGGTATTGGTTCTTTGAATGTCTGGTAGAATTCTGCAGTGAATCCATTTGCCCCTGGGCTGTTTTTTGCTTGGAAGAGTTTTAATAACAGCTTTAATTTCCTTGGGGAGGGGGGTTAAAGTTCTGTTTGGGTCTTTAATCTGATCTTCATTTAATTTTGGTAAGTGCCACTTACTCAGAAAGCTGTCCATTTCTTTTAGGTTTTCCAATTTAGTGGAATATAGGTTTCTGAAGTATGACATGTTAATTCTCTGTGTTTCCTGCGTGTCTGTTGTTATGTCCCCCTTTTCATTCCTAATTTTTTAATTTGGATACTCTCTCTCTCTATCTGCTTTTTGTTAGTTTAGATAAGGGTTTATCTGTCTTACTGACTTTCTCAAAGAACCAGCAGTTTGATTCATTGATTCTTTGTATTGTTCTCTCGGTTTCAATTTTATTGATTTCACCTCTAAGTTAAATTATTTTCTGCCCTCAAGTTCTTCTACGTGAGTTTGCTTCTAATATTTCTAAAGCTTTCAGTTGTGCTGTCAAGTCTTCTATGTGAGATAAATATGCAACTAGTGCTATCAATTTTCCTCTTAGAACTTCCTTCATTGTATTCCATAATTTTGGGTATGTTGTGGATTCAATTTCATTGAATTCTAGAAGTCTTTGATTTTTTTTCTTTACTTCTTCCTTGATCTAGAGGTGATTCAATTGAGAGATGTTTAATATCCATGAGTTTGTAGGCTTTCTGTGATTTTGTTGTTAAACTCTAGCTTTAGGCCATGGTCATCTGATTTCCATTTTTTTTTTTTGGTATCTTTTGATATTTTCTTTATGACTGAGTATGTGGTCCATTTTAGAAAAAGAACCATGGGATGCTGAGAAAAAGGCATATTCATTTGTGTTTAGGCGCGAAAATCTGTATACATCTATTAAGTCTATTCGGATCATACAATCTGTTAGATCCCTCATTTCTCCACTGAGTTTCTGTCTAATAGACCTATCTAGTTGTGAGAGTGTGATATTAAAATCCCTCACTGTTAATGTGTGGGGTTTAATATGATATTAAATCTTTAGTAGTGTTTCTTTTACATATATAGACACCCATGTTTTGGGGGCATAAATATTCAGGATTGAGACTTCATCTTGGTGAATTTTTCCTGAGATGAATAAGTAATTTCAGTCTTGTTCTCTTTGATTGATTTTAGCTTGAAGTTTATTTTGTTAGACATTATGATGACTACACAAGCTTGTTTCGTAGGTCCATTTAATTAAAACATCTTTTCCCAACTCTTTACTTTGAGGCAGTACTGAAGTTGAGGTATGTCTATTGTAAGCAGAAGAAGGATGAATTTTGCTTTTGTATCCATAGTGTTGGAGTGTGACCTTTTATAGGTGAATTTAGTCTATTGATATTAAGGGATATTGATAACCAGGGATTGTTATTTTCTGTTATTTTTGGTGGTAATGTATGTGTGTTTTCCTTCCTTTGCTTTTTCTTCTGTGGGATTATCTATTGCTTGTGGTTTCATGGGTGTATCTAGTTTTCTTATGTTGGAGTTTTCCCTCTTTTGCTTTCTGTAGGGTCAGCTTTGTGGATAGGTATTGTTAAAATCTGGTTTTGTTGTGAAATATCTTGTTTACTCCATCTATGGTGATTGATAGTCTTTCTTGGTATAGTAGTCTGTGTGGGAGATTGTGTTGTGTCATTGTAAATAATTGTCCCACCCACTGGTTTAATAAAAAGCACTGATTGGCCAAAGGTAGGCAGGAAGTGTGGGCAGGGCTACCAAACTAGGAGAACTCTGGGAACTGAAAGAATAGAGCAGAATGCCAGAGAGAAGCTGGAAGAAACAGAGGACAACTATGATGCCCTACGAAAAGGTACCCAGCTGCATGGCTGAAAAGGATAAGAGACATGGGTTAGATGAAGGGTAGAGAGCTAGCAAGTTATATGCCTGGACGTTAGGCCTATCAGCCTAAAACTATTGAAAGCATCTGTGTGTCTCTGTGGGACTATGGGACTGCGGGACTGCGGGTCTTTGGGCCTAAACTTTGAGGCAAGGCCCAAAAGTCAAGGCCAGAAACTTCAGAAACTTCTTACTACAAGTCTGGGCTGGCAGCCATGGTCTTTTAGAGTCTGAAATTCTCTCTCTCTCTCTTTCTCTCTCTCTCTCTTTCTCTCTCTCTCTCTCTCTCTCTCTCTCTCTCTCTCACACACACACACACACACACACACACACACATACACACACACCTAAATACTTAAATTCAATGAGCTTAATTAATATGTATGATGTTACTTATATGTATGCTTTTAGGGCTAGTATTGGAGAACCACTTGCTGAGCCTTTGTCTTTTATACTTTGATAAGCCAGTGAGAGTAACTCATATGTGATGAGTGTGTTGCTATGTACTGGAGTATGGGAAACCTACTAGTGGCCACATTATTAAAAAATATTATCCCTCTCATTAGCCATCAACTGCCAATGGTTACTCAGTAAAGAATGGGATCTAAATAGCAACTTGGCTGGATTTTTTTTTTTTAAATCTTCACCTTGTTTTGAACAGATAACTGAAGCTAATTTGAATTAAGTTTTGCAAAGCTGTATCATATCTAGAAGAGAGTAACAAAATATCGGTGGATGAATCTTCACACCTGACTTGAAGTCAGATAACAAGCAATAAGAAATATCATTATTCTGACATAAAACCAACTAATTAATGTCCAGCAGATGAGAAGGGAGATAACATGCTCATATGAATACACTCAGGGTTTTTGATAAAAATGACAAAATATACACTAGAAAAAAAGAAATAATTTTTAAAAGTGCTTGAACAGTTGAATTTTCACATATGGAAAGATAAAAATAGACCTTTACGTCTTGGTGAGCATAGGACCTGATGCCAAGGAACCTAAGAATCTATGATAAAACTTGATAGCTTGAACCTGATACAGAAAAGTTGGGAGTATACTTCAATTTTTAGTCACCTAGGCTGCTGACTACTGTGGGTAGAGAAGCTTTTAAAGTTTTAATTAAATAGACAGTAGACACTTGAGAGATGCATAATTGGTCAGTGTGTTGAGAATAAAAGACCAAATGCTCACCCATAAAATGGACGTCATTGTTAACCTGACAGACTGTAAACATTAGTCAAGACTGTGCAAACCAGGCAGATGATCTTAGATTTGGACTCAGAGATTTTTTTCATTTACCATGATATTGGCTCTAAGGTTGTCACAGATAGCCTTTTGGAACTATACTCATGCTCTTTCTATCCCTAGATTCTGCATTAGTTTTATCGTGAATGAATATTGGATTTTATCAAAATCTTGGTTTTCATCTAATGAGATTTCTCTCATTGAGGTTATTATAGGATGGATACAATGTATTATTTTATGTGTGTTCAAACAGCTCTGCATCTCTGAAATGCACCAAATTTAGTTGTGATGAATGACCTCCTTTATATGAGCTTGAAGTTGATTAATCAGTATTTTATTAAGAATTTTTGCATTTATGGTCAGCATAGAAATCAGTATTTAACCTTGGTTTTATCTTTATCATTTTTGGTAGCAGTGTAGCAGAAGTTTAATGGAAAGAGTTTGGGAGACTTCCTTTGTTTTTATTTAATGCAATAATTTAAGTATTGTTATTAATTATTCTCAAAAGTTTTGGTTTGAATTTTGTAATAAATTTATCTGACTCTGGGAATTTTTAATTCTATTATATTGTTACTGTCTCAGACTTATTTCCGATTATGAATCTGTATCAATTAATTCACTTTCATTTTTGTATGTTTTGTGAATCTAGGAATCATTTATTCCTGTTATTTTTACTTTCAGAGAATATAGATTGTTAGCTTGTCTCTAAAAATTTATGAATTTTGATTTAAGTTTGCTGTAATGTTTCACTTTTCTAATTTTTTGTTTGAGTGCTGGGGCAGGTGAGGATGCTCAGTGGCAAAAAGCAATGGCTTTTTTTACAGAGGACCTTGTGGATCTTATAGAGGACCTAAGTTTGAAACTCAACACACCCTTAGGATATCTCACCACTGCCTGCAACTCCACTTCCAGGGATGTAGAAATATTCTTATGGCCTCTTATGACAAATCTTTACATAAACCTGCCTGTTCATTTTGATTGGTAATTCAGTACTTCACTGAGTTGGACTGACAGAGTTGAACACATTAATTCTATCTTATCCAGAACTGAAATGTCATTGTTAAATTTGAGGCATCCCATTTAGTCAAAATATATTGATAATTGGCTGATATAAAATGGTCACAGACACAAGTATTTTCTTCTGTTCACTGGATATTTTTCTATATCATCCTGTTAAAAAAAAAATCAGTGATTATATTACTCCAAGTTTAAGGTCAAAGTAAGAAATAATGATCTATTAAAAAACTTTAATTTAATATGCATAATGTCTATCACAGCAAACTTTTGTTTGAGAAGTATGACTTAAAGCATCATCCAGTCACTTGAGATCTATGAGTTTTAAAAAATATGCACTGTTAAATTTTTGTATCATATAATTTAGAAAATGATTTTGTGGAATTAAGTTCTAGATTTATCATGGTGAAAATAAACAGCAGCTATGCTTTCTAAATAACTAGCAAAGAAAGTCCAAACCAAATAAGTCAGTTTAAAAGTTGATAACATCAAATAATTGTGTGCTATTTCAACAGTGCAAATGGCTACAAAAATTACCCCAAAATTCTGAGACATAAAAAAAATCAGAAACACATATTCAATGCTATCTATAATGTTAAACTACAATATAATACAAAAATTCTGTTTAAACTCAAGAAAGTCCTGTTTATAATCAATGCAGAATCTTTTCTATAAGCCTTGTAAATTGAACAGTTTAAATATGGTGCAAGAATACCACTCTTTAAGTTGGAGTTGGAGTATTGTTGTAGGGTAACTCTGGTCTCTCTCTCTCTCTCTCTCTCTCTCTCTCTCTCTCTCTCTCTGTGTGTGTGTGTGTGTGTGTGCACGTGTGTGTGTGCACATATGTGTGTGTGTATGCTCATACAGCCCCACTTATGCATTCATGTTCTTGTTTATATCTAAGTGACTGCATATGAGCTGATGCGACCAACTAAAGTAAATCCTTTGATGACTAAAATTCGTTGCTGCTATAAAGTCAGTTTTTATGGGACCTAGGGTATAGTTCATGCCAATGGACAATTAACACTAATGTGGAAACTGGCTTCTATCATTTCTGCAACCTAGACCATAGAATATTCAACAGAAACCTCAAATAGTCTTTGTGACCAAGGCAAAGCCAGATGTCAGCCCTGAGTTATGAGAGTTCTGTAAATAAGATGTCTCACATTACCACAAGCCTTTAATGGATGGTTGTTGGTGTGTTTTTAATTATGACTCCATTGATCTACATCATTTCATCTCGTGTTATCTTCTTAGGACATTGGGTAAGATATTCTTATGGCATATACTTTTAACCCTCTGATACTTCCTCAGTGGATGATCTAGGATTTGGGTTTTATGTAGGGGTCATTAAACAAGTTTTCTGCATTTTAAGCAACACTGTAGACCGCATTATCAATTCCAGTTTCTCTTTAAAAGGCAAGTCTATTTCTCTGAAATATTTTACATATGTTTGTACTTGATATCAAAAAAATCTGAGATTCAGAATTTTAAACTTAAACTATAAGTACAATTAGATACTGACATTGTTTTATTTAAACTAAATCTGATATGTAAGAAAAATTCTATAGAGAAATTTGAAAAATTACATGCTTTGATTAAAGGTAGGTGTATGTGTGTGGGGATGGGCACACGTGACTGCTTAATAATTTATGTACCTAGAAAAATAGTCAATGCCTAGTGTTGATTCAGACTGTTATTCCATTGGCTAAAGTCATTGTAAGGTTCTCAATGAATTTTGATGCTTAAATATTTGTTGTAATACATACATACGTACATACATACACACACATTTGTATATTGTTTTATCTTAAGATAAATGCTAAAATCATATGACAGTCTATATGCTTTGTAAGTTTCATTCACTACGGGTGCTAATTTCTAAGGTGGCTCTCCTTTGTTTTTTAATAATATAGATTGCTGTTGGCTACCCTTTTATATTATAAATAGCCTTCATTGAGTTTTTGCCTTGTATCAGGCCATGTGACCATTTGCCCACTTGGTTTATGGTTTCCTTTCCCAGAGTCCTGTAATTATCTTTCCTCTATCTTTTTCCTGGTTTCTCTTCCATATCCTGTTGAATTACTTCTGAGCAAGTGCACTGATAATAGCATCTATAAATGTTTAGAAAGGTATCATTTCTTCCTCTCTTTAAAATCTGGGTGGTAATAGAAGGCCTGAGGTATGAAATATTTCAAATTTCATGACAAACAAAAAGATTATATAAGCTATCAGAAATATAATTTCTATCCAGATGATTTTGTCTGAAAATTATTTACCTCAATTGGGTTGGCAGTAACTTAAGTTTTCCCAGTTATTCAGTATTATCCCAGTGATGGGCTGTATGATATATTGTCATACTTAGGCATAACTGCACAGCATTCACTACATGTATTGTATGTATGTTACCATAACCTAGTCACAGAAGTGTAAGTTAATATTCTAAAGTAATTATAGACATAAAATACAGTATTTATTATTTCAGGTCTATGTATAATAAATTACTATAATTTATCTGAAAACATCGTATTTTGTTTTGTGTTAGAAATAAAGACTTTTATATCAGGCATCATGGTGAAGTTTGTTTCTTTAGGTGTCATTTTGACAATTCAAAAGCAGACTAAATCTAATTATCTATTTGCTGTGATTTTAATGTAAATAAAATATTCATTACAATTGTAAAACAGGGCTCACACAAGCACTATTTGAAATTGAAAATTGTACTAGCATATTATATGTTAATACAACTACTTAAAATACACATTTATTTTTTAAATTAACAGTAAAGCCCCACATTTATGATTTTGAAGAAAATGCTTTAACAATATGTATTCCCCTTTAGCTTTGTGTACAAATCAATGATAACTTTGATTTTAATCACAGGTTACATTTTGCTTCCTGATGTATGCAACAATGTTCAACTACACAAAACATACTAAGAACAAAATTAAGTGTTTTAAGATAACCTTCAGCTCACTATTGCTACTGCATAACTGTACTCTAAAAATTTCTTCTTAATTAGTAGGCATGAAACAAATAATCAATCTTTGACCAAATGGGTTTTGTATATTTCACCCAGATGAACACGTGGAGGTGTCAGTCAGTCATCTGACTGAGAAACAATGGAAAGCTCACCTGGACACCTGGATGAACACAGAAATCAGCACACTGACATTGCTGCTAGGAAGAAATGTTAAAGTAGAACCTGTCTGACTGGGTCCTTGATGTAAATGTTGACATGTGTTTATGTGTGTCTTATGAATTTCTGCATGCAACTATAAAATCTATAGTGTGTCATTTGAACTTGCTGCTTTAAACCTTCTAAGATGGTTGAACTTAGTTAATTAAATAAATACTTGGCTACACCTCTGGTTATAATTACATCATAAAAAGTTTAATATTTATTACATTTTACTTTAAAGAAGTAAATTTTGCTACATAATGCATGCAACATTTATTTGTCTTATTAAAGAACATTTGAAAGTTAAATAGCAACATAAGTGCATAGACTTATATTTATTATATCATTTATTATAGACTATTGTATCAGTATTTATAACATCAATGTTTAAATGTTAATATGCACAAAAGAAAAGGCACCATTTCAGAGAATTTATTCATCACTAAGGCCAAGCTCAAGAAATCATTTACCCACATGGAAGAATGAGACCAACAGGAGAGCCTGGACACACTGTGTTTAAGTCCAAACAACAGACCTTCCCCAACATGCTAATGACTTCAGAACGATTCCTCAGAGATCACCGTGTTTCCCCCAATGCCTTGGCAGACCAGTAAAAGGGTAGAAGACTAACCTGGAAAGTAGTGACAGGCAGGTGCTACGTATTTTTGTTGGCATGATACTATAGCTAATAAGCACAGAATGTTTAAAGAGAGTTGGATTTAAGGGTTCCGAGATTAGAGGGAGGAAAGTAACCCATTTCTCAAAAAGCATTGATAAGTAGTAAATAAAGTAAACAAATAAGCATGAATAAGTAGTAAACAAATATTCCTGTTCAAGTACATTTAATGTCAAACACCTTGTCTCTTAAATAAAAGCCGCTTTCTCTCAAATTAGGAATCATAACTATAAGTTGTAATGTGGGGTGTCTTTCTGTATGCTGTGAACTATTATTGTATAATAAAGGAATTGCTTTGGTTTATGCAAAGCATCTTGGAAGCAGGCATGAAATCCAAGCATAGATAAAGGGGAAGGAGGGTGGAGTCAGAGAAACTTCGAGCTGCCAGGAGAAAGCAAGAGGTAAAAGTACAGGTAAGCCATGAGCCACATGGCAAGACACAGATTAGTTAAAATGGGTTGAGTTTAAATGCAAGAGCTAGCTAGCAATTACCCTGAGCCATGGGCTGAACAGTTTGTAACTAATATCAACCTTTGTGTGGTTTCTTGGGACCAAGCAGCTGTGCTTGGTATGGACCTCAGAGCTAGACCAGGCTAAAAACTCTTACTATAGAATTGCTATCAATAGATCCATTTTTTTTCAAATTAATTGTATTTCTTGATCTAAGTTTATAACACACACACACACACACACACACACACACACACACACACACACACACACACAACATAGCATATCATTAAAGACTTCTCAGACATTGAAATGTGTCCCTCATCCAGAAAACAGGCTCTTATTACAAGGAAAGCCTTCAATGTACAACACAAACTTGGCACACAGATTGTCTGATTGCCACAAGATTTTTTTCCAGTGCTAAAATATAAATAATGCAGACATTCAATGCTGAGTAAGAGAGCCCAGTGTAGTAAGGCTAACAGGTTTCTTTTTATGTAACAGAATCCTATTTTTCAAACATATGATAGCCAATTGACTTCTTTCCTGAATAGTGTATTAATCTTAATGGGGATCTTAGAAAAATAATTAGTTTTAGAAGAATTTAGAAAAATAATTTGTCAAACACAGTGGCACTTTTTACCCACCTTGACAATTGCATCATTTTAAAATAATCTAGTCACAAAGATGTGTATAGAAGTCCATTTCATTTTACTTCAGTTCTTATTGCTTTGTCTTGATAGGGAAACCACTGCTTTCAACGATTAATTAAAATTAACCTAACTGTTTCTCTTAGTGGGACATTGCCTAACTACTGTAGTCTTGCCCTACCTGGCTGTGCCTCTGTGATAAAAGGCAGGCATTGGAGCACAGCCTTTGTATTCACTTTCTGAGGACAGTGTTTCTTTAAAGAACCTAAAGAAACCGCCACCATTTATGTGCTAGGACTAACAGTTGAGGTTTTACAGCTTTGATGGTTTTTCTTCGCACAAGAAGATAATTGCTTATGTACGTTGAGTTTGTACTGCAGTGTGTCAGAAGAGGAGAAGCAGGACAGATGTAAAGAGAGGATGTTGGTGAGATCTCTGCTTTCTTTGCTCTAAATTATTGCAGGGATGACACTTCTGAAAACTAACTCCTGTTACTTTTACCCAAAGTAACAGAGGCAGAGGATTTTTTTTTCTCCACTTTCTGGTTTTAAGAATAAAAGCCTTTGACGGTTTTGGCAGAGTTTAGAGGCTCCCACTTAATCTGTCACTCTTCAGTGAAGTATCCTGATGTAGTTCTAAAAGTTTTCTCAGCAACCAGTTCTCAAATGCAATAGAACCCACACTGAAAGATAGCTCAGATCTAAGCAGGTTCAGTGCAAAGTGCCTAAGAAAACCCTCACCATAATAAAGTGAATTCAAATTTAACTCATTTGCATATTGCATTAGCATAATCCTTACTATTTCCAAACCATATGTAGAAGGAAAGTTAAGTATTTTGATGCTGTAAGTCACTTTATTCTGTGGTAATGGCAGGGTGGATACAGTTAATTTTCTTCCAACAAAATTATACTTCTTGAGTCATTCTGACTCACAGCCAGGGTATTACTTTTTATCTGGATACAGCAAATGCTCTTTCCAAAGATCTTGTAATGTAAAAAGAAACCACCTGACTATACAGACACAGATTGTATACTCCACGGTCAGTTAGAAATGCTTAGCTGTGAAACAAGTGCCATAGCCTATTTCATAGGGGATGTGTCCTTACTTTTAAATTTCCTATATGAGTAATTTCTGATGAGTCTGACCCACCAGTCCCATGCCTTTTTTCTATAGAAGTATTTTTAAAAGAAGGTAAAGCTGGTTGGAATTATTGCAGTTATTGATAATTTTGAGACAACCAAATTTCATTGCCTTACTTTAAATTTCACCTTGTGATAAAAATATATTAATCAATAAAATACTGAACACAATTAGGTAAAGGAAAATATTTTGAGAAGTACCAAAGGTGAATCCAAGCTGGATTTTAAAATTAAATGAACTGTACCTAGACCATGAGACAATATTAGACAAAATAAATTTCATTTTTTACTTTATGCTTTTAACTAACAGTAAAAACTGAAGAAACAGGTTTTTAAAGTAGTCAGTATTTACATAGTTTTGAAATATGTGGAAAATAAAAAAATATTGTATGTTTTACGAATTCTGATTGTAATAAAGAAAACTCAGAGCCAGATATCAGGTAAAGGCTGAGATATCAAAGAGAGGAAACATCACAGTCAAATCTCACCCCGCTGTTTTTCAGCTTCCTCAGCCTCACTCCTAGTGGCTTCTACTGCCTCAATCTGTCTTCCTACACCTGCCTTAAATATCTTCTTTGCCCAGTTGTTTCACATGCAGGTTAAGATTAAAGTCATGGGCTACTGCTGTTTGGCAGTTAGCCTTGAACTCACAGAAACACAGAAATATCTCCTCTGTCTCTGGAATTAAGGGATTAAAGGTCTGGCACCACCACTGCCTGCCTGGGAGCATGGAGCTCTCTCTGTAAACCAAGCTGGCCACAAACTTGGATCTGCTGGGATTAAAGACATAGGTTACCACTCCCCATCTTTCCCTGTGCTGGAATTAAAGGTGTGAGTTAACACTCTCTGATCCTCTGAATTGACTGTGGGTAGATCTCTTCTCTGATATTTCAGACTGGTTTTATTAAATATTTAAGCACATCACTCAATTGTATAAATATCATTTTATAATACTAAAGATTCCAGCATCTATTGCAAATGTCCATGAAAGATTTACTCTGCAGTATTTTCTCTACCAGATAAGATTAAAAGTTTATTAATAACATGAAAACCAAAGATGTCCATTTTTAAGCAATGAAGTGGCTTATTATAAAGAATTATAACTCTATAAGTCTTCAATAGAAAAAAGAACTCAGTATTAAAACAATCTGAAAAGATGTTTATCTTTGCCAAATTTACTTTAAAAAAATTCTTGAATTCATTAAAAACTCATTTTATTTGTATTTATATGAATGTATTTGTACATATGTCTATATATGTTTATGCTTGATAATCAAGAGAAGAAATGATCTCATAGACTCTGCATGAAAATTAAAATATATTTCAAGGATATTTACCATTAACTATCAAAGTTTAAAGTATGCCCTAATCATGTTCTTTGATACATTTTTATCTATCTAAACAAGATTGTTTTTCATTTCCCTAAGACAGTCAACTATTATAAGCACTTGTGAATTCAGAATCTTTTATAATGAAGATATGTAGAAGAGAATATATATTATGATCCAAGATTATTTCTTCTATGAGAAAATATAGAATTTTAAAAAGAGCATTAACTCAGCAATGCTATGTAAAATACAATTTCAAAAACATTTTTGGATGTACCTGCAAAATCACATTAATAAAGTTATTCTTAAGTTTGTGGTAATTTCTTCCTTTCATTTTACAGTCTCCCAAATAGCATGGAATTTTTATATGACCATATGTTACCTCGTAAGAAAAAAAAAAAAAAAAGATGTGTGATTGCTTCAAATTTAAAAGCATGAGTTCTGCGCAGTAAGCACTCAGGAACCTTTCTATTTTTACAAGTGAGCTATATGAAGACTTCACTAAGCCAAGGTCATGCTATTGAACAGAACTAAGCTGACAAAGAGAAAGCTCGTATGCTAAGAAATTACAGAACAATGCTTCTCACTCTGGTTTAAAATATGTGCCATATCATTTACAACTGGTGTGTATTTTACCTTTTAAATGTTATTTTTTTAAACTTATTTTTCTCCATATTTAAATTACTAGCAGAAGTAAGTAAAGGTGGAATTAAGATACTACTTTAGTTCTGGACTGCATCATGATTAGAATTTTCTGAGCTCAATCATACTTATGCAATTGAAGAGATAAAAGTCAGACTTTGATTAAAAATAATTATAGAAATCATTAGGCTCTAAACTGTGCCTTATGGTAAAGACCTGAAACCTTCTTTAATGCTTTTTTCATGTTGTTATGCAGTGTTTTGTGGACCCAATTAAGCAGTTTTATCTAATTATTTGATTTTGGATGCACCTACCATTCAGCAAGACATATTGTGAAAGCACATGTTATTTAGTATCATTTCTCCATGTTACCTCTCTGTTACTCCAGTGTTATCTGCTGGATCTCCATTGCTGGATCTCCAGGAACTGCTGGAGGTTTTTGGAGGTTACTTTTTTGTTTTTGTTTTTGTTTTTGTTTTGTTACACATGATGGGGTCTCTGCCACCAGTTTTATTGGAATCTGGCCACCACCAAGCCTATATTTGATGTCTCCTACAAGAGAGTTACAAACTAAATGACTATTAAATGACAAAAGAGTAATGTTACCTTTAAAACCTTATACAGTTTTTTTTTGTGTGTGTGTGTGTGTGTGTGTGTGTGTGTGTGTGTGTGTGTGTGTGCTTCTGTAACAAAGATTTTCCAAGACACTGAGGCACAAGGTGAGATTTACAGACATGCTTTGTTTTTATTCTTTAGCAAATCAAGAATGATTTTCGTAAAACTTACTTTACTGATGGTGTTTCTTTTTTGGTTGCCTTGAAGCACAGGATAAACACTGTAGACTGGCCAAGCTTCTGAAAGAGTACATAAGCATAGACATAGTAAAATTTAGTTATAAACAGCTTATCACAAAAGAGGGGAAAATACATTTCTGATAACCCAACTTTAAATATGCTCAAATGTAATATTTTTGTACATAAACCTATGTCTTTAAAACAGAGAAAGTAAGTTTAGAACACAGGCAACTCTTTCAATGTAGCTCCCCTGTCTTGATCAGAGTCTTTCCAGAATTGGAATAATAGTAAAAGAACACATGTCACTGTATACAATGGAGGGAAACAAAGTAGAGCAAGCTCTCATTCATAAAATGATGTGCCTGGAATCAAACTGACAGCATGAGGCTAAGCATGCAAGCTGATGTTTACAGCTGTATTTAATACACAGTCCATCATGGCAAAGGCTTTAGTATTCCTTCTACCAAGACTGTAACAATCTAGAGTAACAATGTGTACCCGGACTGTTCTTCAACGCTTTATACGGCATTGGTATGTGAATTAACATAGCGTTTAGATTTCATGTATTAAGGTTGTATGTTAACTATTAAATATTTTAATTTTCTGAACCCTATTCTTCTCTTTACCATAATAAAGAAGGGCATATGTTCTAATCTAGAGTGTACTATCTACTAATGTGTAAGTTCTGTAGTATGTACTATCTATGTAACCGAGAAAATGTACACTTGAAGCATAGCCAATGAAAGAGGAAAGACATTTAGAAGGCACTGAAAATAAGCATTTAATATTAATGACATTCTGAAGACAATATTTTCTTTTACTGAGAACTATATTTAAGGGACTCAGATTTTATTATGGAACATGGAAATTTATGTATCCCACACATCTCCAATTCATGGAATTTTTCTTAATATAATGTGAGACAATAATAAATCATTTGACTGTCTAAACTTCCTGGAGGCTTACGAAAAGCTTCTTTGTTTTCAGTAGACACCCAGTCCTATAAACCCTTACCACACTGTTGGTACAGAGCACAGCAGCGATTCCTCTTGGCAGTCACTTTGTTTTATCCCTCTGATTGTTTTAAGCAGTTTGTCAGGAGTGGGTGTAAATTATAGCAAAAACTGTGGGACTCTGCCTCCGGGGCTGTATCATTTTGGTTAAACCGTGTTAGTGATGCCTCCCCCTCAATGGTGGCCGTCTCTGAAGACATACAATTGTGACTTGGCTTCTCAAGATATATGTCTTTCAAAATTATCATATAAATGACTAACACAATCCTATTTTGAGATACCACAATGTTTTTACACACCACATGGTCTGTTTCAAAGGATGGCTGATATCATTCTTGCAGTAGATAGTCCACAGAGGAAATATGCAAGTTTTATATTAGTGTTTCCATTACAATTTCACCCCAAGGCTTAACCAAATCCATGTGTTTAGAGATCTGTAAGAAAAAACATGCTCACACTATTTCATGCCTATTGGGAAAAGGACTTGTCTAAAGTTAGTTTACTAGGGCAGATGCGTTCACTAGCAAAAAATTAAAAGAGGTAGAGTCAAGAATGATTGAATAATAAGAAAAAAAAAACCTAGGTTTGCTTGCCAGACTTAAATAGCATGGTTTATTTATGTTAAAAAGTAAAAAGTATTATTTCTTTTCTCCTCATCAAGTTTAGTTCATGTTGCTCAAACATTCTTGGGAGAGGGGCCTGCCCTGAGGTGTGGTTGACCTACCATCAGAAAGTCATCAAAGAGAACTTCTCTTTCATCAGCTCATGAAACTTGTTTCTCAGCTGGCAGTGGGATTTTTGTGCCAACCTTCACCCTACTCCTGGACTTAACGTGCTACGATTTTTAGTCAGGGTTGAACTTGCATATGTCTTAATGCATGCTTTCATAATCACTAAAAACTCATGTGCAATCACCCTGTTTTGCTTGGAAAACTCAGTTCTTTGAAGTAAATCTCTACTTTTGATTCTTACACTTTTTTACCCTTAATCCAAAAAGTTTTGTGAGTCTTGAAAAGTAGGATGTCATACGGACATCCCATTTAGGGCTAAGCTCTCTACAGTCTCTTATTCTCTGACCAGTTGAGGACTACTGTTACTTGTCATTTACTGCAAGGAGCTTCTCTAAACAGGGAAGCGTGGTACCCTGGATCCCAGGAAAATCAGTAAGTCATTAGAGGATGTTTTATTACTATGTTCACTTAGTAGAATACTATTGGGCTTTCCTCTAAGGGCCTGTGACCTACCAACAACATGGGATTTTGCATTGTTAACAGTACCATGAATAGGTTTCTATGGAATAGCCTTAAATCCATTAAGAAAACGGGTTTGTTTTTCCGCAACATAGGTACACTATTATACCAGTGGGCCTATCATGTCAGATAACTGGTTACTGTAGCTTTCAGGGCTCACAGCTAGGTAAAATAGATGATTTCTTTTCTCTTCAAGTGGTTTGGATATTATTTTCCAACACTACAAAAGAAAGTCTATGGAGGTAAAGATTACTGGAATATTCCATTTTGATTTCTTCATATTCTGTGACTCCATAGTGTAGTATATTCAGGAATAGGGCCTTACCTATTATAGGGTCATAGACATACATTATAGGGTCAACAAGAGGATTTGCAACAAGAGGATGAGCCTGTGATTTTGAGAGGTCAATCAATGACTTACAAAGAGGCAAGTTCCCAGAATTGGAGTTTCTATTTGCTATAAAAATATAAGATGTATCTTTTGCCCCTCCCTTGTAGGGTAGCTCCACTGAAACTCTTTTTATATGAATATATATATGATGCATATGAATATAATTTGGAAAGTTTTACAATTGTCGGTTATTTATCTCTCCTCATATTCTCTGTTTCCCTGCCTTTCCATTTCCCACCCAAATTTAACCCTTTCTGTTACATTAGTCTCCTTCATCTTACATAACACTGTTTCTATTTCCCCAACATTCAAAGCCCCTCTCAGGGTCTTGCCCTAAATTCCTGACTCAACTTGTCTTCCAAATGCAACACAACAACATTCACAAGTCTCAGAACAAACATGACCATGAGTTTCTATCAAAGAAATAAATGGCAAGGAAGATAAAGAGGTAAAACAGGGAGAGGGGGGAGAGAGAGAGAGAGAGAGAGAGAGAGAGAGAGAGAGAGAGAGAGAGAGAGAGAGAGAGAATATAATTCAAAGAAAACTGATACTTGTTAAGATAAAGAAAGCAGATTCAAAGCACAATAGGTGTTTGGATTTCATGAAGAATTCAAAGCATGATAAAAGAATAACTCAAATATGAAAATGAAACTTGTCTATAAAATACATTCTGCTATTATAAGTCACATATATTTCATGTATAAAATGTACATAATTTAATTATATCTTCAACATTGACCTCTTCTCCCTGTGGATCCCTCCAACACATTATTTTTTTTCTACATAAATAGGAAAAAACAAAAGAAAAATGAAATGCTTTGTAAAAAATAATATGGAATAGTCAGCTTCTATTATAGAATGAAGGAAGAAGGTCCACAGTTGAGGACAGATATCTTCAAAAGAGATGGGAGGCAATATAAAGTCCAACAACGCTTAATTTAAAAGAAAAAGATTTGTGCAAATGTTCATGAGTAGAATAGTTTGCACTTTTGTTCACTGGAGCATATTAGGGAAATCTACTTGAAAACGTTCAAATTCTAAAGACTTTAATGGGAACAGTAGTGAACACGAAGTGGTTAACTACATAAAAATATCAGCAAAGAATAAGGATTAATCATGAATAAAACCAGTTTTCAGTAATGTGGGATCCTGTATAAGAAAGTTGTGAACTTACTGTGAACTATGGAGGGAGCAGAGTACAAAATGTTCTTCCCACAAGGTAGTTTTTTAGTAAGAATTTTATAAACCATGATAAGGGAGTGCATTTGAAAATAAGGACATGAAGGGAATGCCCTGGCATGTCCACATTATCTTTGCTGAAAAGGCAAGGGCCTGGGAGGAATATTATTGACTCTCTTCACATGCCCAAAGATGATAAGACATAGCACCAGATGTATTACTTCTCTGAACTTGCATTTGCTTAATCTAACTGTAAATGCCACCTCATTTTTTTTCTTGCTTTAATAATAAAAATGAGAGAAGCAGTTTGTTTGTACTATGCTGAGCTCAAGTGCTTGGATTCCACTGGTACCTCATGCAGGTCTTTGTCATACTCTTTAATCAGCTGGGACTTAGCCTTGTTGGTTATGGGATGGGTCAGCATAGGAACAGTATTCCCAGTTATTGTTATATAGTACCACTATAAAGACAGAGAAAACTGAAGAAGTATATAAACAAATCTTTAACTACTATTGACGGTGGTATTCTCAAGAGTGGAGAAGTAATAGAAAATGCTCTATGAATCCTAAATGTCAATGGAAGTACCCAATTCTCTTTTTAAAATGTCTATTTCCCCTGCTTATTTACTAACTGGATCTACTTCTAAAGATATATTCATAACAAAATTTTACAACAGATTATTTTATTAATAAAATGGTGAAATTACTCTGTTTCTTCTATGGGGACAAGGGCTTCCCTGTTGTTTATGAATGAAAGTATGGGAAGTCAGATCACAGGTATCTAATACTCTGAGGTCAGAAAATGAAGAGGACAGTTCCTAAGGGCCTAGAAGGGAGTGGCAGGAAATTCAGGCTGTCCTTCAAGTGTAGGTTATCCTCATAGGATGATAGATGAGAGCTATTGAGGATGCTACATGTAAGTCTAGGAAGTTGAAATCAGGCAATTGATTATCACATTTGGAAAACTGATAAATTCTTGGAAAAGGTCTATGATAAAATTTATTTGACCAAACTTGAGGGGGGGGGGACTCAAATATGAAATTTCTATAGATGACTGGAGAAGGTTGTTAGAACAAATGGGAGGTACTTAAGAAATGGTGTCTCAATGAGAAATACTAATTGCAATTGAAATATTAGTTGCTTTAAAAGTAATAGATATGACTGAAATATTCTTAGGGAAATCTTGATTTTGAGGTTTTTGAAGTCTCTTCCTTTGATTATGCTAATCATAGACAATGGCGGGTTGGTTTATTACTGATAAAGCCTGCCCTTTTCTTTCCCTTTCATAGGAAAAAAAATGCCTTCACAATTTTATTGATTTACTGAAGGCTGCTTTCCTTATGTTCCAATGGATTCACTTGCTTTGTTTAGTTTGCCTTACAGAAACCATCTCAAGCTGCAAAGTTCTCATTTTACTAAAGCAGTAGAATTTTTAAGATTTCTTGAGGTTACTTTTTATCAAAATCATTGAAATGCACATCTCCTTTCCTCAAAGTGTATTGGCAATGATATCTAATAGGTTTGTAATAAGTGTGCTGACACATATGAACTCTCCCAGAGACATGCCATTTCCTGTTACTGGATGTCATATGTCAAGTTTCTTATGTAGAAAATTTTCTATTCTCTCAAGAATGATAATTAAATATCCAAAATCTGGCATAAAGTATAGTTTAAAGTATAGAAGCAGTGGAAATATATTGGTGTCATCCAGTTCTTAATCTATTGTGAGATTTCTTAAGAATTAAGGGCTTTAGCAAGATTTTATTATTCAGTAGAATGTGAATAATCCAGGAAGCAGAAACACTAGGTCTTTTATGCATCTAATAATGAGAACTGAAATAAGATACATGTGTAATTACCTCATCTATAGCTATAGATGGTAATACTAAAGCTTTTTAACAATAAAAATATTATAATTGATCCATAGCCTTTCATGTTGCAAGAAAATTAAACCTGCTGACACTTTCCACATTAGGCAAATTTTAACACAAATGAAAAGATTGAAATAACTGACATTTTCTCATCATTTTTAAAGGAATGAAATTATTTTAGAAAGTTGATATCATAAGTGGAAAGCTGTGTTGAAAATTGATTTGCTGGTAAAGTCATGTATTTAAATCCTATACTCTAGACACGTTTTAAAAGATCAAGCCCTTCAACTGCATTTGTATGGCTTAGATAAATAAGTAAAACCGCTGAACTTGAATGAACCATAAGTTGACTGTCATGTCTTGTCTTTTATTGGCTTGATTCAAAACCCTGATTAGGGACAATTGGGAGATAAAAAAAGACAGATATATACATATAGGTAAAAGATCTGAGACTGAGTTATGATGGAGAAGCCACAGCACCATTGAAGCTCATTTGTTTATTGCATACTGTTGAATACAATGTGGGATTACTGTATACAGATGAACAAAGAGGCATATTTGGCTATTTTCAGAAGGGGCAGTCTCTGTGGAGAGCTGAGATCTCTGGGAGGAGAAAAACTATGATAGGTATTTCTGCACAGACTCTCATCTTTCTCACTTGTAATCAAGCAAAGGTTTTCCTTCTTTCTGAGGCCCATTATGGGAAGACTATGACACTCTTATGGGCCTAAGGCCTGGAGTCCTTGGCATGCCTATGCCCACGTGAACAATACACTTTCACTCAGGACTTTACCCTTTCCCTGCAATAGACTTGATTATCATTCTGAAATCAGCTAGAGAGGAGTAAGAGGAGGAAGAGAGGGAGAGAGGGAGAACTCTTAGTCAGGCCTATCTCCTGTTTTAGAAGTTCATGAGACTAAGACAAATATTTCTTACACATATATTTGCATTCTAAAGTTCAATGGTAAGGTCGTTTAATTGTAAAATTTTAAGAACCCTAGAACAATTGTCATTGAAAACTAAACTTCAGCTTCACTGAAGAGATTAGATAAAGAAAAAATGTGTATGTTTTTGAAAATTGTAATAGGCATATTAATTGTAACATTTAAAGTTGCTATTTTTATATAATTCCCAAGTACTACTTTCAAAACAGAAGCCATATGCCCCAAGGAATTCATCCCCTATGAGCCAGCTTACTGTAAGCCCCACCTCAAAGTATTAGGCTGTTTTTACACCTGAGAGTAGGAATTCCAGGGGACCAGGGGATGAGTCAAAGCCAGAAGGTAGGCTCTGAAATCATCATCATCTCCTCCGTCTCCCCTCTCCCCTCTCCCTCACCCCGCTCCCCCTTCTCCCCTCTCCCCTCCCCCTCCCCTTCTCTCTCCCCCTCTCCCTCCCCCTCCCTCTCCTTTTTTCAGATGAATTGTCTTTTTTCACATGGGCATCTAATTTATAGGGAGTCAGCTGTGTCAGCTGTTTCTGAGGCTGAGTTAGGAGGTTTTATTTACTCTTGTATTGTTGTGATAAGACACTATGACCAAATAAGTTATAAAAGAAACAATGTAATTTGACTTGTGTTCAGAGGATTAGAATTTATGATGAGAGGGAAAAGGAGAAAGAACTCATATTTTGTCCCATAATTATATAATCTCAAAGACTGGCCTCAGAACTTGAACAGGGAGGTTTCTGGCCCTGTTAGCCCAATGGTCCAAATCTGCCTGCAGGTGCTATTTCCCCCAAAATGATACAGATGCTCATATTAACTTCATGCTGTTTGGCCTATGGCTTAGGCATATTGCTAGCTAACTCCTTTATCTTAATTCAACCCATTCCCCTTATTTTCTTCTGGTATGTAGCCTGTGGCTTACCTATTTCATTACATGTTGCTTCTCCAGCAGCTGGATCACATCTTCATCTCACTCCGCCCTCCTTTTCCCACCTATTATCTGATTTCCCCACCTACTTTTTCTACTATGCCAGCCATGGCCAAAACAGTCCTTTGTTCACAGCATATTGAAAGACATTCCCACATCACTTCCCCTTTACTGTCTAATCAAAAAGTAAAGTTTCAATTTCAACATAGAAAAATTACATATAAAAAAAATAGCTATCAAGTAAGAGTTACAGTTACAATACCTAGTCTATTTTATTTAGCAAAATTAAAGAAAATATTCTATTATATACCTTATTGATGTGAGTCTAAAGTTTCATATCTACTATACATTTTAAAATAACTAAAGAGAACTACATATAACTATCTAATCTTCAACTACATACAAGACTGCAGAAGGATATATTACCCATGTAAACAGCCATGAAAACAACGTCCAAAATCTAGAAATGACAGAGATAACACCTGTCTGCCTGGATGGTCACCCTAAATTTCTTTGTAATGTTGGGGCATCCCTCTTTAGTCTACAGGCCCAGAGACTCTGGCGTACTTTTCAGTGAAGCAGGAAATTTGAAGGACTGCACTGCCCATTCTTGTATAGTTCATTAGTCGCTTCTCCATGAGTCCTGAAGTATGTTTGACAGTTTTCTTTCCAAAGCAGGAACCTGAAGGACCATCTCAGTTTGTTTTGTCAAAGTTAAAGGGTCATTTTCCTATGGAACCTGCATGTACAGTTTATACAGCATACTGACAAGCAGTCAACATAAGAACAGCTTCTTGTCCAGTGGCTAACCATTGCCACAAAGAAAGTAGACTCCATATGGAGTTTCTTCAATGCCTATTATCCTCTTGAAGTAGATTGGTGCTGCCAGAAGCAGACCTGTCTCACTGTCCAGCAAAGTCTAAGTTCTAAAAATATTTTAAATGTCATATTATGTAGTTCTTAGAAGTGTTTGAAGATTGCTTATCTAATTGAAATATATCTTTGTATACCTAAAAAAGTCGAACATATCTATAAATTTGGTTGTCACATATGATTATTAATCTGCATTTCTTAATAATACCTTATTTTTTCATTATATGATTACTTTACTTTTTAAATTAAAAAATGTCATTTTTATCAATGTATCCCCCTGCTCCCAATCCCTTCCCTCCTCCCAATCCCTCCCAGTCAGCCTTCAGCCATTCCCCACCCACCCCTTCCTTCCCCCCAAAAGGGGAAGAAGTCTCAAGGTAGGTCAGTTCAGCATGTCACATCCACTCCAGGCAACTCCAATTTACTCATCCCAAACTCACTGTTGGGTTAGCTGTTCCTCTGCATAGAATGGGCTTCAAGGTGTCAGCTAATAAACAGGAACACAGTTGGATCTCACCCCTCCGGGCTCTAATACTGCTCATGCCAGAGGAAAGTTGCTTACACTTGGAGGGCCTAGCTCCTTTTCCTGATGAATCTCCAGTGGCTATTCTTTATTCAGTGAGCTCCTCCAAGCTCCAGCCAGCCATCACTGTGAGAATTTTCCTTATAGTTCCTATCTCCTTACACATACAGACTCTCCTCTCCTGCTCTCAGCTGGACCAGTTCCTCTTCCCAGTACTCAGTTATGGATCTCTGCCTCCTCCTCTATTCCTTCTATAATGAATTCTTGCATCATAGATGCAAGCTCTATGATGACATTTAGGGTGTTTACTCATTTGACTACTGAGGGAAGTTCTATTTAGGCACCCCTCTACTATTGTTTGGAGACTTCAACAGGGCCGTCATGTGAGTTCTTGGAGGTTTCCCTAGCACCCAGTCTCTTTTCAAACCCACATTGACTTCCTCTATCGAGATATCCATTTCTTTCTATATCCCTCTTTGTTACTCTCACTCAACTGTCTCTTTCTTTCAAGATTTGTTCCCACTTCTTCTTGGTTGTAACCTGTTATGACCCCAATTTGCTAAGGTGATCGACCCTATTTTCTCTTATTAGGGGAATCTCTGGCTGTCTTTCTTAAGTTTCTTTTGATTCCAAGCTGTTCAGTGGTTGTGGTTTGCAGCTTGGGCATTCTTTGCATTTTATTTAAAATCCACTTATGAGTGAGTATATCCCATTCTTATCTTTCTGGACCTATGATACCTCACTCAGGAGGATATTCTCCAAGTTCATCCATTTGTCTGAAAATGTTAGGATAAACCCAATGGAAATTGAAGCTGTTATTAAAAGTATCCCAAGTAAAAAAAGCCTGGGACCATACAAATTCAGTGCAGAATTCTACCAGACATTCAAAGAAGAACTAATACCAATACTCCTCAAACTGTTCCAAAGTAGAACTGAAGGAACATTGCTAAACTCTTTTTTATGTAGGTTTAATGGCTTGATTATTATGTGGCATGCTGATTTTTGTGTGTGTGTGTGTGTGTATGGGGGGGTGGTCTACACTATTTGCTGTTCTGTAAGTTTCTTATGCCTTTATAGGCGTTTTCTTCTTTAGGTTGGGAAAGTTTACTTCTATGATTTTTTTTAAAATATATAATTTATGTGTCTTTGAGCTGGTATTCTTCTCCTTCGATTCCAATTATTCTCCAGTTTGGTCTTTTCATGGTGTTCTAGATTCCTTGGACATTTTGTATTATGACTTTTGGGTTTTAGTGTTTTCTTTAACTGACATATCTATTTCCACTATTGTATTTTCCACTCCAGAGAGTCTCTCTTCCATTTCTAGCGTTCTGTTGGCTATGCTTACCTCTATAGTTCTGGCTCATTTCTTCAGGTTTTCCATTTCCAGCTTTGCTTCTTTTTGTGCCTTCTTTATTGCTTCTATTTTAATTTTTAATTCTTGAAATATTTTTTCACCTGTTTGTTTTCTTTTTCTTGTTTTTTTATTTTCTTTCAGGGATTCATTCATCTGTTGCAACTTTTTGTTTGTATTTTCTTCTATTTCTTTAAGAGAGTTGTGTATATTATATGAAGCTATTATCTTCATAAAAGTTGTTTTTAAAGTCATTTCCTTCTGTTTCTTCTTCATTGTTATGATCAGATCTTGATATTGTAGGGCCGCCAGATTCTTCTGGTGGTATTTTGTTGTTCTTTATATTGTTATATGTATTCTTTCACTGGAACTGTCCACTGTTTTCTTGGTTCACTCTTAGTCAGCTCTTGGTTGTTTCTTAGTCACTTGTGAGCCTGGGTCCTGAGTATCTCCAGTATTTGTAGCAGTTGCTCTTAGTTGGCTGTAGGCCAAGGAGCCGTATGTCTCTAGTTGTCACAGGGGTCATTCTTAATCATGTCTTGGTAGGCTCTTCATTGGCTCTTAGTCAGTTGTGGTCCAGGAGGTTTCTTTCCAGGTCTCCAGTTGTGGAAGTGTGATGATCCAGATTGTGATTTGGGAGGGTTTTGGCCCATGGGATGTCCCTCTAGCTGTGATTTGCTGGGAATTGGGCTTGGGGTGGGGGACTCTTCCAGCTTTCTTTGATTTAGGGCAGAGCTGGGTATGGTTGGGCTGTGTCCTTGGGCCTAGGTTCAGGGACACAGATCTCCCTTGGCCTGAGAGTAGGGGTGCCACTCACGTTTTAGTCATCTGTGGACCAGGAGGCTTCGGGTCTCTAGTTGTCCTGGCTTTAAGGTTTTAAAAGCCCACACCAAGTGGAACATCTCTCTGTCTCCCTGTGTCTGTATCTCCCCTTTCTCTCTCAGCCGGTGGATCAAATGTAGCTGTCAGCTACTGTTTCAGAATTATGCATGTTACCACATAGACTAAACATCTGAAACTGTAAACAAACCTGAATTAAATAAATTTTTTTAATAAGACTTTTCCTATTTACTTTGTCTCTTCAACTAGTAGAACAGTGACTACTGAAACATTTTTGTGTTAAATTTTGTGTTATAAAAACATAAGTAAGAATACTTACTCTTAATATATAGCTATGGAAATGTGCCAATAGGTATTCTCTTCATATATTATATTTCATAAATTACGGCCTTTTATTGTAGATTTTGACAGTAACAGAAATAGCATTTTTGTTGCATATAGATATTTCAAAATAATGCAAAAAAGATACAAAGAAGTGAAAATTATTTCTGATGGTTCCAGAGGATGAGATGTCTAGGAACAAGGTTCCAGTCTCTGTGGTTAGTGATAGCTTTTTTGTATGTCCTTCCCAAAATTCTATATAAGAAAAAGGAAGGAAAAAAATCATATTTTCTTATTGCAAAATGAAGAGAGTGACACTACAACCATATGCATGTTTTAGTAGCATTCTAGAGACCTCACCTCCCCTAAAATTTGTTGTGACTCCAGCTTTCAACACTTAAATTGGGGTATAACTTTTAGCATAAGTTTTATGAGGGGAAATAATCTGAGACATAGAATAGATGTCCTGAAGAATGACACATTAAATAAATATTGGAATCACTATAATCATTGGAATCCAAGTCTTAAGTATACTTTGATGGGAGAGTGCTTTCTTAATACAAATCAAGCTATGCGTTAGATATGTAATTCCCATATACTAGGGTTTATGGTAGTGGGGAGAAGGCATGGGATCATTTTGTCAATTTTCTATGAAAGAGTTCCACAATTTATTTATGTATGGTATAAATGAATTTCTACTGCTAGTCATAAAAACATAATAAATATGGAAACAACATGAGGTTTGTGAAAATAGGCAGAGAGGAATTGCAAACAGTTCAATATAAAATAATTGGTAAATTTCAATGGGTATGTTATAGATTATTCATTATATGGTAGTGTAAAAAGTAGTTAGAAATATCTTGGAGAAAATTGAGGTAAGTTAGAAGATAATACTACAGTAAAGATTAATTTAGCTGATCAAATTAAAGATAAAACTAAATGAGAAATTACTTTTTTTAAGTCTATATATTTCAGTATCAAATTCATATCCACCTGCAAAAGTAACATAGTAAATATCCCTAGAAATGCAGTGTTCAAATAAAATGAGAAAATTTTATATTATTTCTCAGATTAAAATTTAGATTTTTAAATGAGATAGTTCTTTGTGGTACAGAACATTCCTGTTTGCTCTCCTCTCTGTTGTAGACTCAAAATGGTTTTTGAAATAAAAACAATAAATTTTACAATAAGCATAATTTTCAGAGTAGACTCTTGAAAGGATTCTGTGTTCACAAAATAAATAATTTCATGAATAAATGAAAATATGTGTTATATAAAATTTTCTATATCACAGTTAGAATCCAATGTACAAATGAACATTTAGCAAAGTTTCACAATGCAAAAAAATAATGAAGACAATTGCTCAGATGTGCTAATGACCTTTTAACTCCTTTACTACTTTACCATTTGTCTTACATGATTTGGCAGCACCAAAAGAAGAGCTTTTTAAACTATAATCTACCATTCAATGGAAAGATATGTTTTTATTGAAATCTCAAAATATGTGCGTAACAGGCTTTCTTTTGGGCTATCAAAGGCACAGAGACTTATTAATTATGAATGCTCAGCCTTAGCTTATGCATATTTCACAGGCTCATAACATTAACTAATCTATTTCTCCTCATCTACACTTTGCTTCAGGGGTTTTTAATTTTCTTGTGTTCTGTATGTTCTATGTTTGCATGGCTGGGGGCTGCCTGGCTGTTTGACCCCAGGCATCTCCTTTCCTTTCTCCCTCATTCTCTGTCTGCTTTTCTATAGCTTAGATTTCTCCTCCTATTTATTCCCTGTGCCCAACAGCCCTGATTATCCCTCTACTTCCAAGATATTGACTCTTCAGCTTTTCAATAGACCAATCAGGTGTCTTAGGCAGGCAAGGTAAAACAGCAACATATGTTTGTCTAGTTAAACAAATTCAGCATAAACAAATATAACACACCGATATATTATTAAAGTAACATTCTACAACATAAACAAATGTAGCATATCTTTACATAGTTAATAGAATAGTTCACAATGTATGTGTTTTCGTTAGGCTGAGGGTCTGGAAACCAAAGAAATAAAAACTGGATAATGTTTTCTATTTCCTTAGAGTTAACATAATATTTTTAATATTTTATCAGAATAGCATTTTAATGAAATGGGACTAAAGCCAATGAGATTTATAATAATCTATTGTCATGAAATCACTCTTTCCAGAGATTTATAATAATCATTTGTCATGAAATCACTCTTTCCATATTTGTATAAGCGTATCATTTTAAGCTACTCTCAAACAAATGCATGCTTTTAAATTTTGAAAATAATCATTAAAATGATATGAAGCAGGCTCCACATGTCATATGTCCTAAGCTACATGCAAAAATGCTTACAATGAAAAATAGGGATGTTGGCTAATAAAGAAGCAGCATACTGGATCTATCAACTTCTTCCTTTGGGAGATTGAATAATTTCAGCCTCAAATATCATCATCATCTGTGTATCTAAATGAAACATGGAAAAGGAAGATACAGAAAAGGAAAATGAACATTGAAAACAAGTTATATTTTACATAAACATTTATAAATATCTCATTTGTAACCATAGGAACTTCTCTGCCCAGGCTGCCACATTTATTCCCTGAAGCAATAACAATACCTCAGTGTTTTCTCCTTACTTCAGGAGCTTGATAGTAAAAACAATTCAAAGTACAGTTGTCATTGAAATCCCCAAACCTTAAGGTATGATATAATGTATAATATAATATATATTTAATGTATAATGATTTCATTATTTTTTAGCCATGTAATGAGAATTAATGAATCTTTAATGCTCTTTGATAGTTATTGTGCTTTTTGTTATTTTTGTTTTGTTATTCTTTGAGATAGGGCTTTTACTCTTTCACCAAGACTGACCTGAAACTTCCTGTGAACCCAGACTGGTCTAATACTGTAGTGTGAGCTTTCTGGCCCTGACTTTTGGGCCTAGCATCAAAGTTTAGGCCCGCAGACCCACAGACCTGCAGAGACACACAGATGCTTTCATTAATTTGAGACTGATTGGCCTAAGGCCCAGGCATATAACTTGCTAACTCTCTACCCTTCATCTAACCCATGTCTCTTATCCTGTTCAGCCATATGGCTCAGTACCTTTTCTTAGAGCAGCATAGTTGTCCTCTGCTTCTTCCAGCTTCTCTGTGGCATTCTGCTCTGTGCTTCCTGTTCTCAGAGTTCTCTTAGTCTGGTAGCCCCACCCACACTTCCTGTCTGCCTTTGGCCAATCAGCACTTTTTATTAAACCAGTGGGTGGGAAAATTATTTACAATGAAACAACACAATCCCCCTATATAGTACTCAGGCCAGTCTCCTTTTCTTACCCTCACAAATGCTGCAATTACAGACCTTCACCATCAACAACTAATCTGCCTATCTCATTAATTACTACACTGTATGTTGCAAACCATAAATCTAGTACTCATATGCACTGTGTGTGTGCTCTTGTATGAGGAATACATAGCATGACTTAAGGACTACTTTTCACAAGACCTACTAGAGAGGATTGTGGGAACCAATCAGTACTTCAGGTACACTCAACTTTCATAGGTTTCAGTTTACTCTGATTTAAAATACACATTGGTTTAATTTTGCATTTGCTGTGGATTTTAAACAATAAGTTTGTGAAGTCTAGTTTTTAGGTAAGATTAGGGCTATTCAGAAAGCCTAGGAGATATTTTATAATTCATAATTATAGGTCTGTGATTAAAAACCCTTGGATTTTTAATCATACAGATAGTCATTCTGTGTGTATTTGTGGAATGATTATTTATATCTCACGAAAACTCTTACTTCCAAATATATTTGAAGAAAAATAGTTATTAAAAACTAAACTTCTCTAAAATAGAAAAGGACATTTTACACTAAATTTTTAAAAAATTAATAATTTATTAAATTTTAAAACATCCAATAAAATTTTACACAAAACTACTGAAATGAGAATAAAAAAATTAAGATGTGTGGGGGCAGTCAAAGAATCCTGCTATAAAAGTGTTATATCAGGCATGTTTATAATCCTAACACTGGGGTGCAAGGCAGAGACTTGCACATTCAAGAGCAACCTGGATTACTTAGTGAGCCGCAGAGAAGACAAAGCGCCAGCGCAAAGCTATGTATAAGAAGAATACACAAACCAAGGTATTAAATATCTGCATATCTCTAATGCCATGCAATAAATACAAAATCAATATGAGCTGGCAGTTGGTTGCTGTAAGTTTCAGTGTAGCCTGTTCTACATATCAAATTCCAGGATAGCCAGAGCTACAGTGAAAGACTCTGACCAATAAAATAAATTTATTTACACTAGCTAGTTTTTAGAGTGTGACATACTAAGCAACACTTCACTACATTGAATTATAAACCCTAAAATATAAGAAGTGAGTCTAGTGTCCCTTTTATAGCTTTATTTTTAAAGTATAAAGAAGATAATAAAGTATCAAAATCAACTAATATAAATAATTTGTAGAAAGTTTTGAAAATAAAATTAATTTATTGCATATGATTTTAACATATTTTTATATTTTATAGAGAACTATTATAAAATATGAGTCCATTTTATTTTGATTTGTTAAGGTATTCATGTTTTATTATCAATCTTTTTATGAATGTATCAAAAGTTAACATGGGACACTTCTGACATATGTTATGAGAAGTCTAAATATCCAAACATTGTGTAATAACAAAGGAAGTTTAAGAATTTGTCTCCCAGGGTACCTGAACTGATATTCCCTCATAATCAAATTGATGACTCAAAAAATGGTATTATAGAACCTTCATATAGCAACTGATGGAAATGGATGCAGAGATCCAGAGCTAAGCACTAGATCAAGCTCCCAATCCAGTTGAAGAGGGGAGGAGGGATTACATGAGCAGCAAGTTTATGATCATGATAAAGAAACCCAAAGAGACAGCTGGCCTGAGCTATTGGGAGCCCTCTGACTTTGGACTGACAGCTGAGGGAGGACCTGCATGAGACTGTACTAAACGCTTTGAATGTGGATAACAGTTGTGTGGCTTGGGCAGTTTGTGGGACGTCTGGCAGTGAGACCAAGGTTTATCCCTAGTGTATGAACTGGCTTTTGTAACCCATTCCCTATAGAGGGATAACTTGCTTAAAACAGGGGAAAGGGCCTGGTCCAACCTCAACTTCACTTCATTGACTCTCAATGGGTGGCCTTATCTTCTTGGGGAGTGGATTGGGAAGCTGAGAGTGAGTGGGAATTGTGTAAGAAGTTTGCATTAAAAATACAAATAAGCACACAATAGAGTCCTACATACACAAGAACCAGTGAACTGTAGTTAAGTATTTTTAATTTACCAAAAGAAAATATCTTCCTTAAATGATGATGGAATTGACATTTTTTTATAAAGTATACAAAAATGTTAATAACAAGTATAAGTTAAAATAGTATGTTCAAAAGTTATGACAGATGGACCTGACAGCATGAAGAACACGTTAATAGAAGGAACAAATAAAATGTAACAATTTTAGGTAGGTATAATTTTACATTAACTACATACAATAATAATATTGATATTTAATAAAGGTTTCTGAAAAACAACTAGAAAAATACAAAACCATATAAATTGAAAATGTTTAAATTGTGTTAAAGTATTTCAAAGATCTTCTTTTAAGAAGATTAATTTTTGATTCATATCCATGTGGTAGATTCTTTATTGTATGCAGAACAAGAATGAAATTTGAGTATAGAAATTCAAGCTATTAGGAATATGCCATCTTGAAAACACACAAATCTGCTATCAAATCTGAGCATGAACAAGTATGGCATGTACTTGAGTTAAAAACTTCAGAAGATTGTGCCACAAAATCCCATATGTTGTAAAAATGTGTAATTCTCATTGGTTGATAATAAATATGGTTTATCCTAAAGACAAAGAGTATAAAGCTGGATGAGGAAGCCAAACAGAGATACAGAGAGAAGGAGAGTGGAGCTGAGTAAATGCTATGAGTTGTCTATAAGCAAGATGTGAAAAAAATGGTAGGCTATGGGCCACATGGTGATACATAGACTAATAGAAATTGGTTAATTTAAATATACAAGCTAGATAATAATAAACCTGATTCATTGGCCAAACATTACTTATACATACCTCTGAGTAGTTATTTGGGAACTTCCATGTAGGAATCTATCTATTACATATGGTACCACTGTTGGGTGTGGATCCACATATGTCCTGAGAAAGCTTATAAAAGGTTCTTAACACAAAGACACTGAGCTTCATTTGACTTCCTAGTCTCATAGTATCATACCAGCCACGCCACTCAGATGCCACTCCTGACAGTTGCCTGTGAAATAGAGCTGGTAGCCAGCCACCATGAGCTAAGCAGCAAGGTAAGTTTCTGAAGTTTCTCCCATAGGTTGCAGTATAGAGAATATTCTCCCAGTCATTGCCTGAAGGCTTAAACTATCAGAACAAACTCCAGCAGAGCACTTCATTGGGATTTAGCTTTCGCTCAGACAGACAAAAAGAGTTAAGGAACACAATAAATGAGATTCAGACTAAAGTCCTCTAAATGGTTCATAGTATGTTTAAAATGTATGTGTAGACTTAAGCAAAAACAGCATAGTTATAAAAATTAGCAGTTTAAAAATAAAATCTGAAAAAGAGAATTAAAGTAATATAAAAATAAAACATAAAATGAGAAATACATAGGGATTGTAGACTATAAAAGTTTTTGTGTTGTTTAGCATTTTAAAATGCTAGCAAAAAAAACCAGCTACTGAAAGATATGGGCTTGAAGGGGAAACTGACGAAGTACATCAGCCTATATATATTAAGAATGCCTTAACTTTAAAACAAAAGTCAAAAAGTATATTAGCAAAATGGAACTTAAAAGATGCATTGCTTTGGAAATGTGGTTTTGCTTTTGTTTCCACAGGGAACTAGAGACTGTGGATTCATTCCAAGTTAATATGGATTATAATTGATCAATGGAGACCTTCTGAAACTTGACAGGTGATATTTATCAACAAAGGTGACAGTCTTCCCAGGAAATAATCACTATCTCAAAATATTCACAGGGACCTCTGGGAATGCCTTAACTCACAAACAGGAAGAAGCAACATGGAGAAAACCATATTTATATTCCCAATGCTGGGGGCTATTGATGGTCTTTGGTTATTTGGTAGGTTATGGTGTTAGGTTATAATTTAGTGGAATTTAAGTACAGAGGATTGATAAAAAGACAACTATTAATCTCAGCTATTTTACATTGGCACAAATTTTGGTATAGGTGATACAAATTTAAAGTTAATTTTGTTGTTCTTTATATTGATACAAAATTATGGTTATTTTTGTTACAACATATAGTGTATATGTTTCTATTTTCTACTCTTGTTTAAGTTATTGTACCTATGTAGTTCATTTAAAATATAAGGTAAAGTTCTAATTTTTGAAGGCTATTATTATAAACTATTTAGGATAATCAAGAAACAGTTTGGTAAATAAACATCTATGATAATAGAATTTTTAGATATGTTAAATATTTTTACAATCATATATAAATATATCTTAGATGTCTTATAATAATTCAAAGATGTATGGAACATGAAATTTAAAATATTTTGTTAACATAGAATATTTTATGACAATGAGACATATGCTCTTGACAATGCCAATTCACTTCAGAGAATAAATTCTTTATGGAGTTTGTTTTCAATGTGGTAAGGCTAGCCACTTAGGCAATAAATTGTTCTTGCCTGAACTGCTTGATAAACTGTTGTATGAAATGGACATGTAGGATTCATAGGAAAGTGACCACTAAACTTTGCCAAAACAAGGTGAAATGGGCCTACAGTGTTTCTGTTTCCTGCCTATGCCATGAAACAGAGGAAAGGGACTGACAAACTTTGCCCATTGGCAGGACAGTCCTTCAAATTTCTTACTTCTCTGAAAAGTCAGCCAGATTCTCTAGGTTTATATGCTGAAGTGGACTTCCCAATGTCACAGAAGAATTTTGGGTGACTGTCCATGAAGACAGCTGTTTCTGTCATATCTTGTATTTTTGGAAGTTTTTTCATTGCATTTCCTTTTTACTTAGGTAATATTATGTCCTTCTGAGGTCTTTGATTGTATAAAACTAAATAGTTATAGTTTTCCTTAGGGTAAAAGGTAAATTAGATATAAAACTTTAGATTCACAAAGATAGGATAGATGATAGAGTATTTTCTTTAAATTTGTCAAATACAAATAGATTATATTTCATAACTGATTCTTACTTGGTAACTGTTTTGTTGTATATTACTTTTCTATGTTAAAGTCCAAACCTTTTTTTAAAAATTAGACATGAAGCAGAAAATTCTGTGGGCTCTTATATCCTGTGAATATATATTGTCCTCATTAGTTGATGATAATTCTGATTTGGCCCATAGCCAATCAGAATAAGGCTTGGATGAAATTCCATAAAGAGATACAGGGAGACAAGTGATGGGGTGGAGTCGGTCAGATGATATGAGCTATTCAAGAAGCAGGATGTGAAATAATTGGAAAGCCATAGGCCATTTGGCAACACATAGACAAATAGAAATGAGTTAATTAAATGTAAGAGCTAGATATTTATAAGCCCAATGCAATGATCAAACATTTATAATTAATAGAAGCCTCTTCAGGTAGTGGTGGGCAGGAGAGAACTGTCTATACCACTGGGTTTAAAAACAGAATGAAAAGCTCAAAACAAAAAGAAATGACAATGAATACTATAATAAACAACAAAACTATGTGCACAAAATAAAATGAAAGCTTGAATACAAAAAACCCCATAAAATGGTGAAGTTCATGGCAGAAGATAAAATACTACAGTTAAAGGGACACAGAATTACACTAAAAGTTCCAACTATAAAATAATAACAAAGACACATTGTACATTAAGAAACTGAATGGTAAAATTTGGAATGTGTGATAGGACATGCCACAGCAGCCAGGAGAACAATGGTGTAGTTTATTCAATTAGTATATAATTTAAAGTAATTTTTTTTAAGTGAAAGAGCACAATACCATTAAATACTAAGTAAAAAGTTACCAGCAATATATGACCACCTTTGTTTCTCAAGTGCCCTGGCCCTCAGGGTCTAACAACATGGACCTAAAGAAGGGCAGACAAATGAAGGGACAAGAAACGCAAAGAACAAGAGCAAGACAGTATTCTGATCAAGCTCTGAAGCTTTATTCTTCTCAGTAGTAAATATAGTCCTGTAGGGGGAAGGGTAAGCAAGGTTAAGCAAGTGAGGAATTCACACAGTTACAGGCTATTCTGCCAACAGGATGTCTTGTCATGGAGACCTATCTAATCTTAGCTTTTGTTTAACCCCAGGAAGGTTCCCTAATTCCTGGGAGAAGCTCAACTAGTTAGGTTAACAGCAGAGAGGCCACCAGGTTTCAGGGAAGAGACTAATCTAGGGAAAAAGAAAATTAAGATGTTGGTCCTAAAATGGCATCACCACTGCTAAGGCTTTTATAGCTCCAGACACTCAAGGAAAAATGCAAAAAGAGTTATTTTATAATAGTAAAATTATTATATATAATGATTAAAGGTAGAGAAATATTCATAATGTTGAAATTAAGAAATGCATCATACATTGCAAAAAGGTAAAAATGAATATTTTGAAACATATTTACAATATTTTTCAATAAAACTTTACACTCTAACTTTATGGGATGCAGGTAAGACCCTGATGATGATGAAATGCCTGTATTGCTGGATAAATCTTTCATACATGACAGGGTATATGATATACCAGCAAATAAAGAAGCTTGTATTCAGAAACTGTTCTGGAAATACTTACATATATTTAGGGACATTTACTAGATAGAACACATTTCTAATGGCAAAGAAAACAAATATATATGTATATATATATACGGATTTCATATATATATTATATATGGATTTCAGAGTAAAATATGGAAAACCAAACTTTATAGCTTTATCAAAATATTAGCAGAAAATGTCTTTACAACTTATCAATAGAAAGGTATTTATTGGGCCAAATAAAATCCAATTGATTCCTTTAAACAACATAGAGAAAATGGCACATGATATTTATTGCATTAAAAGTTAAATTTGTTTTATTCATTGCTAAAATTGTATGGATTAACCTAAGAATTGGCATGAAATGAGATAGCATAATGTATGTAAATGACTGAAGAGTCCTTCATAATGTTCATGTACCCATACAACACCTCTCCATCTCTCTCAAAGGTTACTGATGTCTTCAGAAAAGTAAAAGTCCTACAAGAAAACATTTAAAGAAGATAAACAATAAGCATACAGATAATAAACATTAAAAGATATGCCTTTACTACATAGGTGATAGGAATACAAATAGAAAGTTGAGAATAAGTCACAAAAGTATCAGACTAATAAACTTGAAATGTCTGATAATACAGTGTGTGGAGAAGCAGAAATTGGAAGCCATAGATGATGAGATTATAGATTTGAATACAAATGTTGGCAAATAGTTAAATTTGAAAATATCGGTAACTCATTACACAACACTGTGAATCATAAGATATAAATTAAGACTTTGCTTACTTGAAAAGTGTATATGGTTAGTGATTTTAAAAAAAGTTTTATTTGTAGCTTCCTATCTGGACACATCCCATATTTAGTAGATATCATATGAATCACCTAGATAATCCTAAATATATGCTGAAACAAAGGAAAATTATAGAAGTATATAAAATTTATTCCATTCTTTAGGGGAAGCAGGAGAATAGAATATTCAGATTATTGAGGTCAAAAACACTGCTTAATTGGGTTAAGCATGAGGACAACGGTAATTTAAATTTCCTTCCTAAAAAGTAAACAAGAATAAAAACCCCTATAACAATACAAAAACTGTTAAGCATTATTTTCTGTTCATAGGTACTCATGTGAATCAATGATATACATTAAAGTATACTGAGAAACTTATATTATATTTAGATCGAGATTGATGGTAAGCCTGTAAGCATACACATTAATATAAAACATGGTAGTGATTATAGTGTAGAGAAGGATGGCACTAAAAGAACTATGAGGGGTGTATATACTTTGTGATGTAAGTAATGTGTTTCTTCTTTGTTGAATCATGAACTACATATACTTTATATTTTATTTCTTAATGTTATATATAAATTTATAATTTATAATTTAATTATGCATGTGGCTTGTATATTATGTTTTATAATGAAAATAAAGACGATATAGGACTGGAAAGATGGCTCAGATATTAAGCGTACTTTCTGTTCCTGTAGAACATCAGAGTTTGGTTGCTAGCACCTACAATAAGTGGCTCACAATGTTCTGTCACTTCTGCTCCAGGAGATTTAGTGTTATGTGGGTATCAGATCATATATGTTGTACATATACATACATACATGCAGGGGAAACACTCATAAATTAAAAAAATTAGAACAATTAATTATAAAGGAATAACAATTCAAAGACAAAAATAATAGTCAACACAAACATAGCAGCAGATTCCAAAGTGTAAATCAATTCAGGCTCTCTGACATTATTCCAGGATTAAATGTGAAGTTTAGTGCTTAGGATTCAATTAAATATCGTCAGTATATAGCTGTGTTTTCAATTGAAAACATCAAGTGTAAGAAATATAATTGCATACAAATGTAATTACATAACATCTACGTAATTACACAACATATGTTATTGTCACATAGGTATATATCTATGAATACTTAGAAATTGTTATTCTAAAAATTATAAAAATGACCCATTTTTATTAATATGGGAGAAGGCATATATTATTTTAAAAAGTAAGACATTAGGATTGAAAAATGAAAATAGCATTTTAAATCAGAAATTGTGTTTTTTACTTTTTGGTGAATCTCAAGACTCTAACACCAAATTATCCTAAAATCTAAGTATAAATTGTGCCTTTATAGAAAATGAAAGTCAGGTCTTTACTCAACAAATATTTCAGAATCTAAATATAGTTTTAATGTACTTAATATAAAACTCTACTTCATCTGACATGACATGTGACAGAACCTTACATGAGTTGTAAGCCTTTACTATTGGATATCAAAGGCTCATAGTTAACTGGATGCGTACTGCATATTTCTCATTGAGTGTTTTGTTTTGGTGAGGAGGTAGGGAACATTTTGAAGAAGCTGTAGGAAAAACATGAACAAAATATACTCTAAAAATGTTTTTGATAAAAAAAAATTAAAAATTGAAGTAAAAAGATTAGCATAAGATGAGGCATTAATTCTAACTTACAGGTCTCATGAAAACCTCCTTGAACAAATGGTGTCAATGCCTGTTGTTATCTCATTTGTGGTTTTAATTTATCTAACATAATTTACAATTGGGCTATATGAAATGTCTAGCAATCACAGAGAAATGGGAGGGCATTGTATTGAACAATCAGAAAGTAGATACCAGGGGAGAGGCTAGTACTGTTTTTTACCATATACACATAGTAATTAAATGCTGCCTAGCCCCTAAAACCTTTGATTTCATATTCTGCTGCTTCTTAAGATTCACTAATCATCAGAACCCTTGACCATTTAGGCCATATGATCAAGGAAGACAGAGAAACCAAGGAAAAAAAACACCCACCCAACAAAGATAAATGCAGGAATCAACACCTAAACCTATGCTCATCCCCAAAGTAATATGCCTAATCACCAATGTAAGAACACAAACAGAGGGAATCCAAAAAATGGAAAATTTAAGTGAACAGGAACTTCAGGTGAAAGCATCACCAACAGAATATAAGAGATGGAAGAGAGAATCACAGTCACTGAAGAAACAATACAGGAAATAGATTTATCAGTCAAAAATCTTAAGTCTAAATAATTCCTACCAAAAACATCCAAGAAATCTGGAACACTATGAAAAAAACAAACATAAAAAATAATATAAATAGAAGATAAAGTAAAAACTCAGCTCTAAAACCAGGAGAATATATTTAACAAAATCATAGAAGAAAAATTTCCCAACCTAAAGAAGAACACATGGCAAAGATACAAGAAATTTATTAACCACAGAACAGATTTGATCAGAAAAGGAAATGCTCTGTACATAAACAAAACAGTAAACATACAGAACAAGAAAAACAAAAGAATATTAAAAGCAGCAAAGAAAAAGGGCCAACTAACTTATAAAGGCAGACCTTTTGGGGATCACCTCCAACTTATAAATGGAGACTCCAAATTCATAAAGGCCTGGACAGATGTTTTGCAGACTCTAAGAGCCCATGAATGCCAGTCCAGACTACTATAACCAGCAAAATTTTAATTACCATAGATGGACAAAACAATATACTTCATGACTAAGTTAAATTCAGAAAATACCTATCCATAAGTACATCCTTACAGAAAATATTAGAAGAAAAACCTCAAACCTCAGCTAGTTAACTACACTCACAAAAAACACAGGCAATAGATAATCTCATACTAGCCAATACTCAAAGAAGGTAAACACACACACACGCACAGAGAGAGAGAGAGAGAGAGAGAGAGAGAGAGAGAGAGAGAGAGAGAGAGAGAGAGAGAAAGTGAGAGAGAGAAAAAGATAGAGAAAGAGAGAGAGAGAGATTGATTCACACTGCCACTACTGGAATAATAGGAATTAACAAGCAATGTCACTTACATACCTAAATATCAGTGGATTCAATAAGTCAATAAAATTATTCATCATTCTGTTGCATATAAGAATACACTTCAGCCTCAAAGACAGACATCACCTCAGAGTAAAGAGCTGAAAAAATATTTCCAGTCAAATGGACATAAGAAGCAAGCTGGTGTAGATATTCTAATATTTAACAAATTAGAAATTAAACTAAAATTAATAAAAAAAAGATAGAGAAGGGCATTTCATATTTATTAAAGAAAAAATATATATGAATATTTATGCCCCAAATATAATAAAGGGCACCCCCATTTGTACAAGAGACATTGGTAAAGCTTAAATCACATATAGATCCTCATACAATAATTCTAAAAGATGTTAACACCCCATTCTCACTAATAAACAAACCATCCACGAAGAACTAAGCAGATAACTATTGAGCATTATGACTCAAATGGACCTAATAGATATCTACAGAATATTTTACCTAAACACAAAAAAATATATCTTCTTATCAGTACTATATGGAATATTCTCCAAAACTGGCCATATATTAGGTCACAAAGCAAGTCTCAACAGACAAAGAAAAACCCAAAACTTGAAATAACAATGGGTTAAAGCTGAATTTTAAAAACAGAAAGTCTGCAAGCTCATGGAAACTGAACAACTCTACTAAGCTACCAAAGGGTCAAGAAAGAAATAAAGAAATTAAGGGCTATTAAAGAACTTTTGGGACAGATTATGAAGTGTAGCTTAGCTGGAGACAGAGATATCATTGAAGTTAACTTTGAGGTTTTAAAAGACTTATCATGAGTTAGTTATGTCTTTCTGCCTTGTGCTTTGATCAAGATGTAAGAGCTCAGCTGTTTCAGAGCCATGCTTGCCTGCCTGCCACCATGTTCCTGGCAATAATGGCCATAAACTGTAAACATCTGAAACTTTATTTCCCAAATTATGTGCTTCATTTGATAAGTTGCTTTGATAAAGGTGCTTTATCACAGTGTAGTAAGAAGAGCTTACAGAGACATCTTAGTAATAGTTTGGAATATAATAGTGCTAACAAGTTGGTTGCAGAGGTACATGCTCATGAGTTTACAGAAGCAAACAATATCAGCACCTCCACTGGAGACTATTCTTACAATATTTTATCAAAGGATGTGCACATGTCTGCCTATGTTCTAAGAATATGTCTGAAGTGTCATTGTAAAATTATTTATGCAGCAAAGGGATTGATTAAGAAAGCTTAATATTGACTCTGTCATATGTTATTAGTAATCATTTTTATGTAAATCTAAAATGAAGAAGTCGAAGTGGGGCAAAAAGAAGTACGAAGTGTACAGTTTGAAATGAGAAAAGACACAAATAAATTTGATGTTTTGGCCATATATGCTAAAATAGATAATGAGCAGCCTTATGTAAAATGGGATAAAAGTTGTTTCCAGGGTCATACTCTACCTAGCCCTCCTCCAGCTTATGAAAAGAAAATTCCCTAGGAATTTTCTGCTTCTCAAATAGAATAACAAAAGAAGATTTACAGAAATATAATTCAAAGGTGGGCCTGGCTCCATCCTAAGCAGTTTTGTGTCACATAACTTTCCCTAGGGAGACACTATATATGTAGATAGGAAACTCAGGACAGAACAGAGTTCAGATACACTAAAGTCCAACTTGATGAGCGATGAGTTTTACTGGGATTGCTGACAGGTACATGGGTGTATGATTACATACAGGTGCAGAAATGACTCAAAAAGAGTTGTATCATCAAAGCCCACCCCAACACAGGTAACAGATCACAAAACCTGGGAACCTGCACTACACTACATAGACTGTAGGCAGGTCAACAGATTGGAAAGTGTCTTTCTCAGGTATTTTGGCTGGTCTAAACCTCTTTTTGGCAGCTTGGATTGTTTCTGGTTCTTTCAGGCAGCTGTCCTGATCTGGTCTAAGAATGTTGGCAGATTGGCCTGTCTGTGTCTTTTTGGCAGCGCAACTCATCTGAGAGACATTGTTGCAGCTCATTTTTTAAGTGAGAGAAGGACTCTCAGCTTTTATTGCTAACTCTTGCAGGGAGCTACCTGAATCTGGTCAGTTTCAGGAAGTTCCTGAAGCTATTTTAGGTTGCTTATCTTTCTGATTAAGAAACTTCCTGCAAGATGGAATGTTTCAATCTCAAAGGAATATAGAACATAACAAGCAGGCCTAAAACCTGGCAGCTTGGGCTAAGCCATTCTGAATTTAAGGACATTGGAGTAAGTAGTTATGGAAACTTCAGTTACGGAAAGCTACCAAAGCCAGTGTATGGCAGTGGAGTCCCTATGTGGAGGCCCAGAAAGGCCATTGTTTGAAGCTGTAAAAGTCAAGCCTGCATTATGCTGCTGACCCCAATATATAGGAAGGCAATCTGTCAAGGAGAGCTTTAGAGAGGGAGTGGAACCATCCTAAGTAAGATATTATCTTGCTTCCAGCAAAGCCAGAAAGGTGGAAGCATCTAAGCTCTTTGCTGTCAGATGGAGTTACAGAATTTGAAGTTTGTCAAGCAGGGTTTTGATATTGTCCTGGTATAATATTTCCTCATTGTGCTTCCATCCCTTCATTTTGAGATTGTATATTCTGTCCCATTGGATATTGCATGTTATTTTCTTTTTTATTTTACAAGGTATTATAGGTTTGTCTTGAGTCTTAGAAAAGATTTGGGGCTTTTAAACACCATGGAGGCTATTTGAAACTGTTATTTGAAATGATGCAAAAAATTATTGAGAGTTTGAAGTTGGACTAATTTCATTTTGCATTATGATGTGGCCACAAGCCTATGGGACCCAGGGAGTAGAACGCCGGGTAGGAGTGAGAATGACCCCATAGGTTCCCATGTTTGAGTAATTCATCTCCATTTGGTAGAACTCTTTGGAAGAATTATATGAGTCCTAGTTGGAGAAGAGACAAGCTTAGGAATTTCAAAAGCTCTGATGATTTGGGTTATTCTTTTTTTTTTTTTTTCCTGCTTCTTTCTTAGTGGTTAAAAAGAATGTAAGCTCTCACCTACTGTCCACATTGGCAGATAGATACCTGCCAATTGTTGACATACTCTCCCAGTATGGTTGTCATTGACTCTAACCCTCTGCTGCTTTGGCTAAGGAGTCTTATCCTCACAAGGGAAAAACAAGCAAGAAATATAACCATTATCAATTTCTATTTGTCTCACGTTTCTCCAAGATTTTGACCTCAAAGGTACTTTATCTGTTCTAGCAAATTACACTTGAGTATCTCGATATTTTTTCTATTTTACCTTTTAAATCAAGATGATATCATTTCTCATTTTAATGGCTATTTGATTTACTTACAAGTGATTTATGAAAAACATCGCTGTCATTTTACATAATCTTAGAAGAGAAGAAATTTTTCCACACAGATATTAAAGAAAAAAGTCCATATACCTGACATTTAAAGGCCTGCTCCGTTCTGAAAAGGAGGCTGATGGTAGGGGGGGGCATGAAAGAGAGAGGAGAATGGAGGGGTGCTGGGAGGGGAAACTGTGGCCAGGATGTGCTCTGTGGCAGAAGAATCTATTTTGAAAAATAAAATAAAAGACTAGGCAGAATTTATATTTTTAAAAAGTGACCTACGCTTTAAAAATTCTAAATCAGGATGTTTGAAGTGAAATGCTTTGTTATCCTCTCTCTTCATTTCCAGTAATACTAAATTATTTTGAAACCTAACAAAAGAATGTGGTGTTTTCAGATGAAAATGGTATTTTATAATTTTACACCACATGGCAAGTGAAACATTTACAAAATATAATTGGATGGTTACAATAACAGAGGATCAGCTGGCCTTAGTATTTATATAAACAGTGGCTGTGATCATGGCTGCTTGCCTTCTCAGCTTAAAGTCCAGTACATAATAATTGCTCGGTAAGTATTAATCTTTATTTTAATAGCCCCTGTACAGCCACCAGTTCCTTGGGAATCAGTGTTTCTCACAATCATTCTCCTACGTAGATGTTCCTACACTTGTAAAGGTAATTCTTGTGATGTAAATGGTTGAGCAGTATGAGTTTTAGATGGAGACCTGTATTGTAGAGCCCAAATAAAGTCCTTCTCATGTCAGAACACCAGCTCCTATGTTATCCATTTAAAAGTTTCCATTATGTTTTTCCTTTAAGTGCTTTTCCTTTCTGCTGTAACTGTATTTTCCTCTCTTGGAAGTCTGCACTCAATCAAGAGCCATTATATGCTCATCCTTCCTCATATTGACCGTCAAATTCTCTTACTGAGACAAAAACATAAAGATTTTAATCCTTTCTCAAATACCACAGCGCACAATTTTTAAATCATAGAGAACTACTCTTTAAACTTCTATACTTGTTTACATATTTCTTTTGTATCTTTAAGCCAATAGTAAATAGATTTTGTAATTGACAGTAGGAATGCTTAATGAAAAGCATATGACCTTGTCTTTAATGTCTTTCTACAGTTTTATTATTCCTCCCTTTCTTCAGTGTTTGCCTTCTGTGCTTTCCAAGCAGGAACACTTTACTTTTTCCTCATTGCCAAGGTTCCATCTACAGCTTTCAAATCACTTCAACAGACCCCTTCACATCCTGTGATAGTTTTATGAACCTATTTTCCCCACAGTTATAGTTAAAAGAAACTCTGGTATTGAACTATTTTTTTCCATATGACCATACTGTTTTGAATTTTCTATGTCCCAATTTGTTGTGAAGCCTGGTGCTCTGTTTGACTGTTCCAAGAGAAATGTATGATGGCCTTGTCATGAATTAGGACACAGTAGGATCATTCCATTTTGCTTACATACTCTTCTAAATTCTGCATCATTTATGTCTGGCATCAAAGCCCTGTGTAAACATCAGTGGTAAGCATCATTAGACACCAAGTATTTGCACAGAGCTTTCTTAGAGGAAGTTGAAAACCAAAGTAAAATAAAAAGTACATTTTACTGACAAAACAGTATCCTTTTTTTTTAAAGTACACAAAGAGCAAAATTACATAAATAATAGAATAAATATACCTAAGAAATTCCATCTCTCAAGCAGGAAATCTTGACTATGTTGAGTGAGGTTAAGTATTCATTACTGTACATAGAGTCCTTAGTCACTGATGCCAGCCATTAAATTTAGGCTCTTATTCTTTGAAAAGGAAAATTCTATGTGGTTAGGAAGTACTACAAGCTTATGAAGTCCTGTTCCACCTGGCTGCGGAAAATCACTGTAGAGGGAGAAAGGAGAAACCACTCTGCTCTTCCCTGACCATGACACAGCAAGGAAATAGATTTTAAAAAGAGGCATTTAAAAATAATATATATGTATCTTTTGATCAAAAGCAGACTTCACAAATGTTTTAGCTGTAATTACTTATATTCACTTTCTTAATATAGTAAGGGGAAAAAAGTTAGAAGCACAAATTTAAACTTAAAAAAAAGAATAACTGTAATTTAACAAAAAAATTCACCTATTGATTTGGAGGATAAGCACTTAAAAGTACATTCTTCTAATATATTTCAAAGAATATTTCCCAAAAGAGAGTGGGGAGCACTTTTTAGATTCTCACATGATGACATCTCAAATTTAGGCTTTTGTTTACCCCACTCTTTGATAATCAGCTTCTCTAGCTGCAAACAATACAACTTGAGTTGTCTAAACAGTCACAAAAGTAAGATGTACCTGTGTAGTAATTAGTTTCTGCCCTGTCTGGTCTGTGGTCCAGACCTCCAGACCTGCAGTCCCAGAAAAACATAAATATATGCTTATATTAATTTTATGATGATTGACCTAGGGCCCAGGCATATAACTTACTCTTTAATTCAGGATTCTTACCTTGTTTAGCCATGAGACTTCATATCTTTTCTCAGATCACCATTTCAACTTCATTCCTATGCGTCTGCTGGCATCTCATCTGGTGTCTCTCCATCCCCAGAGTTTTCTTAGTCTGATAGCCCTGTCCATACTTCCTATCTGTGTTTGGCCAATGAACATTTGTGGAACAATTATTTACAATGGAGCAGAACACAATCCCACTACATGTTTGAGTGCAATATTTCCAAACAATGACTTGACAGAATTCCCCACATCTCCATTAGTGCACATGCCTACTCTTCTCTAACAATTTCACTTCACTTAGTTAAGAGAGAGAGCAAGTGGGAGCTGACAGACCCTGGGCTGACTGCTGGGGAATCTGCATGGGACAGAACCAGGCCCTCGGAATGTGGATGACAGTTGTATGGTTTGAGTTATTCCAGAGGTCCCTGGCAGAGGGACCAGGATTTATCTGAGTGCGTGAACTAGCTCTTGGAGGCCATTCCCTATGGTGGGATGCCTTGCTCAACCTTGATGCAGGGAGATGTGGCTTGGTTCAGCCTCAACTTGGTATGCCAGATATCCTTTACTCCTTATGAGAGGCTTTACTTCCTCTAAGCAATGCATGGAGGGTGGAGAAGGGGGAGGTAAGGAGGGAGCAAATAAAGGGGGACAGGGAACTAACTGTAGTTGGTATATAAGATAAAAACAAAATAAATAAATTTTAAAAGAAAGAAGAGAGGTTACAGAACCTGCCTCAATGGTTAGGAGTGATATATTTTTTTGAGATTATAGAATAATTAAATAATATCCTCTGTCTTTCTTCCCTTCAAACTCTGATGTGTACCTTCCCTTTTCAAATTTAAAATCTCACTTTCTTTGATTACAGTTACATGTATATGCATATTCTCAATATAAAAACACAGCCTGAAGTCTCACTAATGGCTCCTATACGTCACTTGAATAAGTTAGACATCATTAAGCATTCTAATGCAGAGGGTGAAGTTCTCACAAGGCTTCCACCCCACCTAAAGAAAGTCCTAAAATGAACTGAAGACCGCTGAGTGAGAGAGGAATAATCTTCCCTAGGCAAGTGCACACGCTAATTTGTTATACAAAAACCAGTCCATGTTTTTATGGCATGTGGGTGGATGTGGATAAGAACTTCATCGGGAACTGAAAGCCTAAGGTGATGCTCGTTTAGGCTCATGTGTGTTCTCATAGACACCCTCTGGGTCCGCATGCTCTTCTGACACAAGAGAAGGAAACTTGGGATAAATTTTCAAGTTAAATACTTTCCAGAAATGTAATGGCAAAAAGGAGGACACTGTAGTCAATTTCCAGCCAATTGTTTACTGGGATGTTGAAAATCTTCAGCATCTCCCTGTGTGGAGGAACAAGAACTGGTCTTCTTTTATGGCTATTTCCCTTGGCATACTCTTGAGTCTCATTTTCTCTACATGCCCTAATTTTCTTAGGGTGGATTTTTCTTAATGCTCAAGGAATTGGGCAAAAATCAAACCTAGAATTAGTACTAGTTGAGAAGATGTTTGAGTAAATGTGAGACGTATTTGTGAGTTGTTCTGTAGCTCTGGCATCTGTTCTTCACATGTATTCTCTCTTTGCCAAAGATGAAAAGCTTCAGCATAATTTAACCTCTTCATTGTGTCTCCATCTCCCTGTTCCCATCTTCTTCCTCTACTCAGTATTTTTCCTTAACAATTTTTATTTTTTTTTGTTAAAGGGTACTACTAAAAACAACATGTCAAAAACTGACAAGATACTATTGTTATACAAATAGAATGTTATCAGTATTTCAGCATATCAGTATATCTGTTCTGCCAGCTTTATGTATGCCACTTTTTAAGGACAAACATTTTTTCATATAAATATTTTCTTAAAAAATATTCATAAATAATTGATACATAACAAAACATTTTGAAATATCTTTTTGAGAGTTGTTTTGACACATATTTATAAATAGTACAAGCAATAGAATCAAATTTATTTGGCCTGCTTATTTTAATGTCTTGTCAGATATTTACCACAGTAAGGCCATATGTGTTTACTTATAATAAATAGACTTTAATTACAATAAAGTGCTGAATATGTGAAAGTGACAAGTCATTATGTCACTCAAATGCTGAGAAGTCCTGCTGCTTCTTTGGTGCTTACATGTATGCCTAAATTTTTATAGTAAGTAAAGTGTGGACTACAAGTGGGAAATGATGTGAGAATAGCTAAGGATACTAAGGAGGGATGGATTTTTCAGGCCCTGAGTAAAATCTTTGTGTCTGGAATTAGTTCTCATATCAACCATGTGAAAAGGATATATGAAAGCCCTTAAATGAGAGAGGTGAAGCCAGTCCCCAAATGTTTCTGGTGACAAAGCTAGGGATCTTGATTTAGAATGGAGTCCTTTGTTTAGTTTCTAACATGTTTCTCCAAGTAGGTTGAACATGTGCCTGGCCACTCACATTTAGACATTTCTAAGACAGTTCAAGCTCTGTCAATATTTCCCAAATTTAGTTCTCAACATCAGATGAGCTGGCAGATATTGGGACTTTTCTCAAGAAAGAAAACTCTGGAAAATAATAGGTATATACATAATAGAACAAGTTTTATTTTAGCCCTCCTTTCTAGCATTTTTAATTTGAAAAATCATCTCATTAAAATAGATTGATCTATTTCTCATTACACCTTTTGGAAGGAAGTACTTAAACTCACTAGTCTAGTATTTGATCACCCGTCTGAAGCTTGCATAGAGTATATTTGGAAATAAATTAAGAATGATGACCAGGAATTAGAATTACTTTCCTATTTCTAGAGCAAGCCCTTAGTAGACAGCTTTAATTCTTAACCTCAGTTTTCAAATAGGAGCTTAATTATTTAAACAGTTTCTACACTATGTACTACCTTTGTGACTGTGTTTTAGTCGAAATCGGATAGAGCATATACCATATGTGCATAATACATACAAAGATTTATATATACATGTATTTGTGCATACACATATTCACTAGAAGTAATTTTGGTGTTTTGAGAGATTGTTTCAGCTTCTAGATGACACGTAGTCAAATGCTTAGCAGGAATTTCCAGTGAACATATTTACTCTATACTTGCCATTCTCTAGGCAATGACTTCTTCCCTCCTAGACACTTACATTGTATTTGCCTAGTCCATTTTAATTTCAGTTTAGCCCAGTGTACCTAACTTTTTTCTTTGCGGACTGGATAATGTGAGAATGAAGGCTCTGAGATAGTCTAAAGATACAGTAAAGCCTAATAGATTCCTTTCCTAGTAGGTACTCTGTTTGCACCAAATGAAGCATCACTTCATGTAGAAAGGATTTTAACCAGTTTTTAACATAGGGTGACCATTGAGCTACTGGGGAGGGGATCTCCCAATCATGTGACAGAAGTTTATAACGAAACTTCTGAAACTGATTCCCAATAAAATTCCTTGAGTCCCTGATGCTCTTCCTTAAAATTTATTCTATTTGTTACTATCTTGCTTTAAAGTGCCCACAGCATCCATCAAAAAGTCTACAGCCATCTACCTCCCCCCCCCTTTTTTTTTTAACAAGTTATCCTCCATATTGCTACTGTGATGATTTCTTTTTAATTTGGAGGATTGTTTTATCTGTAATTCTTTCCAATGCATCCCTTCCTTGCCAAAGAATGTTAAAGCTTATTATTCCATATTGAACAATTGAGATATTACTAAATAAAACGTCAGTGTATTATGCATGGATACAGAAAGATTCTCTGTATAGTACTATGCATGGGTGCAGGGCATCCAGCAAAGAAACAAAAATAGTCCTGATGTTCTTCTCTGAGTATAAAAGAACGTTATAAAACAAGAAAATAAATCTGTGACTATTAAGTATAATTTCATTGTATTGAGGAATACTATAAAATTGTGATAATACTTCTTATAGCAAATTTATAACTTAACACAGAACTTTTAAGTGGATACATTAGAAAGTCTCCCTTAGACTTGAACTCAACATTGAAAATTTTCTAGAAGAAGGAAAGAAAAAAGTGATTGCTTATTCCCATGCCATCTTTTCTTTTAATATGGAAGATATTAAATAAAGCTGCAGTGCCTTTTCCAATTACAGTGCCACTACTTGGCATTTTTGGTGTAAGGAATGAATTTGAAAACATTTTCACACTCTATAATTTTGTTTCCCAAGATCTGTTTTTAGGTTAGGTAGATGAACCCACTTATGATTTTTCTTCCAAAAGCACAGTGTGATATTTTCCTTTTAAAAACTGAATAGTAGGTGTGTCTATAATCAGTGTTATATAAAGAATGTTCACAGTACATGGGTAAGGACTGGTTTATGATTATCTGAATTTAAGACTTTTGTGTTTTCACAATGTTTGTCTCTCCATGGACATTTTACTTTGATTCTATTTCTGATAATGTAAAATTCAAGTTAGTCATAGAAAAATAGTTAAACATGGAAAATGAAAACTATTTCCAAATAGAATAGATTTTGTAGACCTATAGACTTATGCAATTTTGCATAAAAGTTATTGACATTAGTGAAGGTGGCTATTAGGTCAGACATGTTCAATGCAAATTGTCCAAGAAATAAACTATGGTGACATAAAAAATGCATAATATTTTTGTCATTTAAAATTTTCTTGGTAATCAATCCCAAGGCTATGACATAAGAACACAAGTTTTTTTTTGTTGTTGTTGTTTCTTTCATTTAACTTTCTTCAGATAGGCAGAAGTGTGATTGTTAGATGATATCTGTTATATTTATTTAGTATTTATAAATAAATACCATATTTATTTGCATAGTGAATATAATTTGCATGTTATCAAAAATATGCAAACATTATGCTTTTCTTACCTTGTTATCTTCACATTTTATATTAAGAATATCTACAGTATTGAAATAGTGGTTTTTGTGAGTCTGATCTGCATTTTCCTAATATATATTATCTCTGAGCAGTATTTCAAATATTTATTGGTCATTTTTGTATGCTTCTTCCAGAAAAATTTGTTGGATCCATTGACTATTTTTTAAATGAAGTTTGATTTACTCCTTGGCTGATGGCTATTGATTTTTCTAGTTCAAATATATAAATTCAGTGCCAAGTGTAAAGTTACAATGCTTTATGCAATTCTACAAGTTGTCTCAAGTCTAGTGCTGTCTTTTATTTTTTAACTTTACTATCTATGTAACATCATGTTTGATCTAATCTTGCATATGCCTCTCTAGTTGGAAGAAATCAACTCTCACTAGTAGTAAGACATCAACTCAATTAATAACTGTGGGGATTCAATAAAAGCTTCAGAAGTTTTGGAGATATTAGAGGGAATCTACCCACAGTTCATGTGGGAAGTTAATAAAAGCTCCAGACTTTCCAGAGCTTTAACCACAGTCAGTCTAGGAGGATCAGAGAGTGGTGATTCAAACCTTTAATCCCAGCACAGGGAGCATCCTGGGAGTGGTGACCTACGCCCTTAATCCCAACTGAGTCAAGGTCACTTCAGATTATAGAAGGAATTCCAGGCTCCCAGGCAGGCAGTGGTGGGGCCACGCCTTAATTTACCAAGAGAGTATTTAAGCTTAAGGCAGGCATAGAGGAAGGGAAGCCAAGACAAGGGAAGGTAAACAAGGCTGTGGAAGCTGGAAGACAGTTGGGTAAGATCTGACTGTGGTGTTTATTCTCTCTAATATCTCCAACTTCTTCAGATATCTTTCCCTGAGTCTCATTTATTTGGGCAACAAATGACTTAGATATAAAAGTAAATTATGAAACCTGTAAGAAAGCGTGGAGAAAATACTTCAGGCCAATGACATTGACAAAACTCTTTCAAATACCACAACTTTCCAATACATTCAAAACAAATTAGTCTTTAAAAACAAAATTGAATTCATATCTGATCTCTCTTCAATTACTCATGATATACTTCACTTCAAATGGGTTAAAATGTCCATAGTTGTATGTTTTTCTTTTCTATGAACTATGTTAGACCAGTGGTTGATAGAATAATATTGGTTTTTATTAATATTAAATATATGTGTATACTTGTACACATATGTATGTGTACATTCTAAATATTTTGTCTTTCATCTAAGGGATTATTACCATCCTCTTATATTTATTTAACAATATAAATTTATCTTGCTCTTGAAATTGGCACTAAATACAGTCATGGTTTATAGATTAAAATTAATATTTTCCCATTTTTTTCATTTAAGAGAACATCAGTAAACATTTAATTGAGAAACATTTTTTTTTGTTTTGTTTTTTAGAGACAGGGTTTGTCTTAGCAGCCCTGGCTGTCCTGGAATTCTCTCTATTAACAATGCTGGCCTTGAACCTACAGAGATCTACCTCCCTCTCCCCCTGGGATCCTGTGATTAAAGGTTTCAAGTTGCACACATCCAGCTAATGGAGACACTTATTGGGTGATATATATTTAACAAAATAGTTTTAAATATGAGAGGACAGAGCCAAGCCATGAAGGTTAGGGCATGGTGATTCATACATTTAATCCCAGCACTTGGGAGGTAGAGATCCTCTTGATCTCTGTTAGTTTAAGGCCAAACAGAGCCAGGTGGTGATGATACCCACCTTTAGTCTTAGTTCTGTAAGCGTTTTGAACCAGGAAGTAAAATAGCTGAGCAGGGAAAATAAATATAAGGCAAGGGAAAGAAATAGTTGGTCCTTTTTAGGACTCTAGTCCCGACAGTCTGAGGACTTGTGAAGAAGGGATCTATTCCATTTGCCCTGGGGAGTTAGCTGGGTAAGATTACTTGTGGTTTGTTCCCTGTCTCTCTGATATTCCAGTTTTTCCCCAATATCTGGCTCTGGGTTTTTGTTATAACACCAAATAGAATTGTACAATACACCTATACTCTAACAAGAGGCATGTGGACTACTTACTTTCAATCTGAAGTAGAAAATCAGTCTATGATACTTACATAGACAGAAGTAAGAAATGGAGTTTAAAGGAAAGAAGTGAATTTAATTTGAGATATTAAGCACAGATTATGATGATCAAATTCATGAAACTGTTCGTTAGTCAACTTTGCCTGAAGGAAAAAGTGAAAAATTAGAACCGAGCTATCAAAGAGTTGAGGTCTTTGCCTATGACAAAGAGGCATTAAAATTAAACCAAAAGAAAGGCATAGCAACCCAGACCTTCAATCCCAGCAACTGGAAGTCAAAAGTAAGAGGATCTCTGCGGAGATAGTTTCAGAGAGTCAGAGCTGCACAAAAAAAGAAAAAAAAAAAGGAAAAAAACCTATCTCAAAACCCCAAACCAAACAAACAGCCAACAAGCAAAAATTAAAAAAAATATCTCTATAGGTCTGGCTTATTTGACTTTATGGTGCATGGGTGTGTGTGTGCATGCTTGTCAGTGTGTGTGTGTGTTATTGCTTATCCAAAATCAGAAACTTTTATTTTTCATTCCTATCTGAATACTATACATTTATTTAAAAGTATCAGTTTACCAACATTATCAGGAACCTGATTAAAATGCCCTAAACATTGAAGAGTCAGTTTTTCTCACAACGTAAGGCCCAGAGTTAGTGGTTGCTGGTGTTAGCACAGCGGTTCAAATATTGGGACCAAGTCTCTTTGTGTCATTTAGCCCTATTATCATGGTACCCAGATGAATGCTATAGTTTCATCCATCCATGCTTTAGGCAACAGAAAATAGAATGGGACAAAAAAATGTAATTGATTCTTTTCAATTGAGTCTGATACCCTAAAGCAATTTTCTTGAAATCTCATCCAGAGGTTCATGGCTATTTTGCTTTAGTAAACAGACTGAGCTATGAAAATTTAAACTGGAAATGTTGCCAAGAGCTCAAATATGAGGAGTTTATTGTTAGTGAAAAATGATAAGTATATGGCAGAGACAAAGGCATAAATTTTCATCTCTGCACCACAGCAAAGCATTCAGCAAGAATGAGTGTATAATTTCAGAGTTGTGTTTGTTATTAAATTAAGGACTGTGAATGATAGCATGAGTTTAATTACTGGATGAGGATTCTGAGATTTTAAAGATGGTATTTTCCATTGGTCCTTTAAAAAAGATTATAAAGAAAAAAATGGAAATTCACATTGATAGTAGAACTAAATGATTACAGGCATCAGTTTTGAGTTTTCATCAAGCAACTTTAATGCTTTTCACACTTTCTCTGCCACTAGCTTGCTTTTATAGACATGGTCATCAAACCACACAAAAAATAGTTCCAGAAAGACATATGATTTAAAATGGAAAGAAAATGAATGAATGTTTATGGCTTATGGATTCCAATTTAAAAACTATTTTCAATTTTCTTCATAGTACTATTTTCCTAGTGAGACTAGCAAATAACAAGTAGTGGTAGAAGATATTTGTGTTTTGCTACAGAAAATACATAATATAATTCTTCTATATATATGATATACATATATATATAATTTAGAAAGTTACTGATATAATAATTGTACAAAATGTAAGAGTATGAATGGAAGAGTATGTTAGTCAATATAATTTATATATTTATAGTCTGACTGAGGTTTATATGTATGCATTATTTTCCTGTTAACTATTTTCTTCTTAAAGGATGTAGTAAGTCTTTATATAGTTTTTGGAAGAATGATATTAATTTTTATTTTTGAAACTGAAATTACCAACAAATTAACAGGCTATTATTACATTTTAAAAATCTAAGTTAAGTTAATGAAGAACAATTTTACTTGAAGTTCCAAAGACATGCCATCTACATTTTGTGTGTGAGGAAGCAAGGACTGAAACACATTTTATCCCGACAAATGACTGCGTGCATTTCTCATACTTTACAGATGACAGATGGCCATACCATGTGCTCAAACTCGACAAAGATTATGTCTGTATGTGTTTGTTTGTAGATATGTATTTGCATGAAATAGAAATTTATTTCATCAGAACCACTAATTCTTGCCTCATATAGAGGAAACTATGACTAAATGCTAAACAAAGAATTAAACACAGACATGGGGATCTGATTGTTTTGTTTTATGTATAAAATTCTACAAAAATGTCAAGGTTCTCTAATAATTCTGAGTAAATTATTGAAAATATATTCTGTGTTATAATGTTACTGTTGGGTAGTCTTCAAGAAGTTATCTAGTGACTATATCCCTTTCTTATAGAAAAAGGTCATGATTACTTCCTTTTAAGTACTAAGTTTGTGAATAAAAATGTAAGGACTTTGAACTTATTATAGATTTTTATTATTATCCCTTAGAAGCCGGTTTGCTTTCTATTGAAAGACCAAAAGGGAGCGGATCTAAATGGGAAAGGCTGTTGGAAGGAGCGGAGAGAAGTAGATGGTGGGGAAACTGTAACTGGGATAGATTATGTAAAAAACAAACAAACAAACAAACAAACAAAACCAAAATTTAAATATATATAATTTAAATAAAAGAAAAAAGGTAGAATTTGGACCTAGAAAAAATATCCACCAAAAATGCTGGATGAATATTTTATAAACCACAGAAAAACCATGAAAACTTATTTCTATTAGACAAATTCTATTCATTAAATCCTAATGCATCAACTGCAAATAGTTTTATTCTTTAATTTTTCCCATGAAATATATTTTATCAGATTTTCCAATCCTCCAACTCCTTCTGGATCCTCTTCTCTTTCTTCCCACTCAACTTTATATTTTCTCTCTTAAAAAATCAAATCAAACTAACAACAAAGCTATTAAGATAAAAATCATGTTCAAATAAAACAAAAGGAAATAGTCCCCAAAATCTCCCCTGATGAGAGAATGTCTTTTTGTATGCTGTAAATATTAATATTAAAATAAAGGAGCTGTTTTGGCCTTTGGTGAACCTAGAAGAAGTAGGTGGGGAATCAGAATAGGTAGGAAAAGAAGGGCAGAGTCAGAGAGAGATGACCCAGACGCCCAAAGAAGAAACATGTAAAAACACAGGTGAGCCACGGGCCATGTGGCAGGACAGATTAATGAAAATGGGTTGAGTTAAGATCATAGAGCCAGCTAGCAATGTGCCTGAGCCATAGGCCAAACAGCATGAAGTTAATATAAGTGTCTGAGTCATTTCTGGGAAACTAAGCAGCAACAGGCAGCTAAGCAGTCTGGGACTGCAGATCTGTGGGTCTGGACCTCTGGCAGAGTCAGGCAGGAAACCTCATTGTAAAACTCCCCAAAATGGAATTAGATTTTTTTGACCTGGGTGTGATCAATAGACCCAGTGACACTCCACTGGGGATAGTGGATTTTTTCCTTCATCTGATGATCTCTCTTCATTAGTGGGATCCCAGTTTGCTTCCATCTCTCAGTGGTGAGCTTCTACTATTACTCTACTGAAGGAAACATGCAATAAAATGACTCTTAATGACATATTACTATACACTATATCATTGTACTTATTCGCTTCACCCCATCAGAGAAATTTCTTCTTTCAGTATATATAAATTAACAGAGATTCACATCTGAATAATGTGTGTATAGATATATGTATATATACATTGATATATATGTGTATGTGTATATTTGCTGAGAGAGAGAGAGAGAGAGAGAGAGAGAGAGAGAGAGAGAGAGATAGAGAGAGAGAGAGAGAGAGACTTGAACATTCAGTCCTAAACAGGATGTCTTCATCAAACTTCCCTTATGGGCCAGGGAGCTCTGAGTGGAAGGGAATGGAAAGATTCTGAGAGCCAAAGGGGATGGACATACCCAAGGAAACAACAGCTTCCTGGCAAAACAGAACTAATACACATATGAGATCACAAGCAATGCGGAACACGTACAGGTGTGTTTTTCTTTTGTTTATTTGTTTGTTTACTGTTTTTCTGACAGAAAAATCTAATATCAAGAATTTTGTATGTACATGAAGATCATAGAAGATTAAATGTGGTCTAAATAGAATTTAGCTGAAAACAATTTATCTGCTAACACTTATGCTTTGAAGACCATGTCTAAAGTGAAATTAATAATAATAGTACATAATGTGTTAATGGCATGAGTAATATGAATTTATGAAGCAGCATATCACAAAGTCTTACATTCACATAAAGACATCAGACCAGTTTCCAAAGAAAATGTATTTAAAGATTTATGCACAAATACAAAGCAAACAACACAGGGTCTGGAAAAAAAAAGATAGAAATGATGTTACACAAATCTTAATTGATTTTATAATAAAAACCTGGAGTCAGATATTGGGGTAAAGCTGAAATATCAGAGAGGCAAAGGAACAAGCCAAGAGAGAAATATTGCACCACTACTGTATCCTCAGGTCGAAAGGAGAAGAGCCTGTCTCCACAAATCTCTCATAGTCTACATTGTTTATTAAGTCCTTATCAGTATAATCAGTTAAGTTACTAAAATAAGGGTGAGTAGACAACAGTTACCTAGATTTAGATGACATGCTGATTATAGACATAGAAATTTTCAAATAATATACCAAAATCCTGCCAGAATTAACATATGAGCTCAGCAATGGCAAAAGATCAAAAACTCATACAGATTTATTAGTCATATTCTTATGAAAAACATAGCATTCTTATAATAATTTAAGAATTTACAACTGTAGTAGCCAATATAGTAGGGAGTAGAAGGTGATAGATAGCAAATTATAAAACCCAAATATACCAAACATTAAATGACAGCTGATGATGTAATTCTAAATCAATTCAGTGTAAAACCTTATCCTGGATAACTGGATATTCATAGGCCAAACAAAACACAAGTAATTTAAATTTCATAACTTGTATAAAACAAAAGACTACTTCCTAAATTAAATGCCAGGTAATATAGAATATAAACTCTAGAAATAACTGCATCACCTTGGGTCAGACAATTTTTATATCAATGTCAGAGGTATTATTGACAATACTATTAATACTGAGTACAAGTATTCATATACAAAAAGAACTCATGCCACATGGAGCAATAATTTGTGCCCCCTATAGCCATAAACTATTCAATAAAATTCCCAATGGCAAGCATGAAGAATCTCACTTTAAGATGTTATTCAGGGACACTCAGGAAAACCTTAAAATGATAGAATCTATTATCATTGCACCTAGTTGCCTCCCAGAATCTGGAGACACCACACACTTCAGACGTGGGTCTTGAAGGAATCAGTCTGGAACTGATTTGGGAATTTTTCTCAGGATAACTTATCATAGTATCTGAACGTACTAAGTAATCTGCCAAAGGAACATATTAATTAATAAGCTGGCTCAGCTTTACAGCTTATAAACCATAATAATGGTTTGCCTGTAGAGTATCCCCAGTGTTGTAATACTGAGACATTTTATCTTAGAGGTATACAACAGCTGCATAATTGGATCTAAGGCTTGATCAAAAGGAGGAAAGTCATGCCTGGCACAGTAAACCTAAGCAACTACTTATAGCTGTAGAGGTTATTGACAATAAAGGAAAACAGATGACTGCCATTTTCCTATACCAACATAACTCCTTGCTAGTCCAAATGCTTATTCTTATACAGACAGATAAATGTAGCTCCTTCTATTCATCAAAGATGTTTTTGTTTACAACAGATAAAGACTCATAGAGATTCACACATTTTTCAAAACACAGAGAATATACTGTAGTGTACAAAGCCTCTATTGATGGCCCTTTAGCACAACCCCTACATCTACTTGAAGAAATTTGTGAAAGAGGAAGTAGACACATCATTAGAAACAGAGAAAAAGGACACCTGTTGTTAGATAAAAATTATTTAGACAGGCCAGGGATGTTGTAACTCTAACATTAACAATATGGTTGCCTAAAAAATATCTGTACTTCCATTGACAAGCCAATGTGGATGCAAAATATTTCACTATGTCCTACTCAGAGATGAATTGCTACAAGCTACTAAATGTGAGAGAATCACTTTTCTTCAGAGAGCTGTTCCTTGATAGGTTATCTAGTTTCTTGTTGTCAGCTTTCGATGTATCTACATATAAGCCCCATGGAATAAACTCAGTAGGGCACACACACACACACTCATACACATACACACACACACACTCACACATACCACACTCACACACACATACACACACACTCACACACATACACACACACCCAGACAAATAAAAATGAAAGAACTAATGATTTTGAAACAGAAAGGAGGTCATTTTGAGTTGTAGATTGGAAAGTGTTAAATGATGTAAATTCAGCAATTCTGTACTACATTCTCTTAAAAAAAGAAATTATAATTCCTATGTGCTGAAGCAATAGCTTAATGGTTAAGAGAAGTACTCCTCGTTTGGAGTGCACACGTTTCGTTCCTAGCATGAAAATCAGGAAGCTCATAACCTCCTTTTACTTCAAGTCCAGGGCATCCTTTGACCTCTGAAAGCATTCTCTCTCTGTGTGTTTCTCTGTTTCTCTCTCTTTGGTTCTCTCTCTCTCTCTCTCTCTCTCTCTCTCTCTCTCTCTCTCTCTCTCTCTCTCTCTCTCTCTCACACACACACACACACACACACACACACACACACACACACACACACACACCAGACATTCACACAGATTCACAAGACTACATGCCCTGATGTTCTCACTGTTCTGAACTAAAGGTCATCATCGAGTATCTGACAGTAATCTGACAACACAAAGCGGTCAGAGGACAGGAAGAGCTGGGACTCTTACATAGTGCAGATGAAAGTGCAGCACTGTGCTGTCATGTGTGGACACTGGTCTGACAACTTCTTCACAAAGTAAAGGACACCTACAGAATACCATTCGGCTGTCATGCTCTCTGACATTTGACAAGTGAACTGACCCCAAGCCTGGGTGCTATATCGTACCCTACCATTTCTGTAACAATTTGTCTGGAAGAACAGATTTATGAACAGATAGCACACTCAGGTTTTTCAGAACTAGTAAAGCGCAAGAGTGAACTGACAGGCTGCTGCAAGTCTGCTGCAGCTGGGATTCACTTTTCTTTGCATTTGGCAAAACCCACAGGCTTCATCACTATACACAAATTAATAAATTTAACTAGGGAATTTGAAGAACTCAATATGAAATGCACACAATGACAAACGAATCTAAATATATTCTAATTGCATGACATAACTCTACTAAGGGGCTGGGAGCAGAGGATTTGAATTAAGTAGATTTATGAGACAGGGATTTGCTCAGATCTTATAGCTCAAGAAAAAAGGAACTTTGTGCATCAGAATCAGGGAAAGATGTAGGGACTGAGAAGACATGAGAAGTAAGAAACCATTTTCAATGTGCTGCAGTTTGTGTAGAGGTTGTGGACTAATTAAATGTGTAACCTTAGCTGACTTAAAGAAAATCATTAAAAAATAAATAAACCATTTACAGTTCCTGCATATACTTAGATTTTATAATTATGTAGTGGTTTTAAGCTCTTTTTTTCCCCTTAAAAATACAACTATAATTAAGATTTCAAATGTTATAAGTCACTAAGACGTAAACTCTAATGATAATAATAATAATAATAATAATATAATAATAATAATAATAATAATAATAATAATAATAATAATAATAATAATAACAGTAACAACGAGGCCATGACTGTGAAAAAGAACAAGGAGTATATGGAGGGATTTGAAGGGAGGGGATGAAAGGGAGAATGATGTAATTATAATCTCAAAAAGTAAGTATTTTTAAGTCGCTCTGAGGATGGTAGCCTTCCTTACCACAGTTCCCTCGTGAATTATCCCAGCTCCCCCTTTCTTGGCATACTGAATAGAATCCCCAGGCTCCTTATACTGCAGTGGCAGCTCCTACACTTTAGGGTAGATGGTATACATGATGGATACACTTCAGTATTTAATGGCTTTAGGTTCCTGTGACATCAATGAAACATGTAACATGTAACAGTTGGTTATAGAATCATAGAATGGGTTCCTCATACTCTCTGCTGCAGTGTCTCATACATTCAACTCTACCATTTTTTGTTCAAAGTAGGCTTAGACACACTATTATTATTTTATTTTTCATTACACAACCCTAAAAATACAGAAAATTGTATTTTGGCATAAACATCAAAAGTAAAATTATTATTATGGATAAGCAATTGATATCAGTGACATTTTGGCCCACCTGAAAAGTACCTAAATCATGTTTTAGAAATTTATTTTACTTAAGTATCATACTATTAACTCTTGATAACTCTTATAATTCCTGACAGAATACTTGTGATAACACAGCAAATGATCAAATGCTGTTCATTAATCACCATTCTCAGCTGTAATTATTAGTTATTTATAACAACTTAATCGAGTGTACCTTCCTGATCTACTCACATGATCTCTCATTAAGGCTGTTGGTGGTTGACTTTGTACTACCCATTAAAGCCTCTTGAATATAATTTTACCAAAAACTACAAGAGATTTGTTATAACTTAACTTTTTCCTCATGAGGCTTGTGAAAGCATCCTTTTTAAAGCAGCCCTAGAGATGTCCATCATAAAGGAGCTGCAGTTGTCTGAGACAAATTGGCTATGTTCTGATTACAGTGTACTGCACCAAAGGTTCACCTTTAGTTGGAAACAAGTGTGCCATGGTTTTGAGAACAGTCTTAGAACCTAAACACATAAAATAATAAATAATCATTTAAAAATGAAACAAATAGAGCATTAGAAAAATAATAATCTGTGATGGTATAGTATATATTTCATAAAAATAGCCTGAGATATCAGAGGACAAAGTCACTCCAGAGCCAAGCCTTGAAGGATCAGGGAGTGGTGACCCACGTCCTTAATTCCAACACTAGAGAGAAAGAGATCCTTTGGATCTCTGGGAGTTCAAGGCATAACAGAGCCAAGCAATGATGGCTAATGCCTTTAATCTCAGCGCTAGGAAAGCTGAACCAGTGAGATAGCTGGGCAGAGAAAGAAAAGAGAGGAATTCAGATTCTGCTGTGTTACCTTTCAGCTGAGGACTTAGATTCATTCAGTCTGAATATTTGCAGAGACAAGATCTATTTTTTAGGCCTGGGGAGTCATCTAGAAGACTATATATACATATGCACATATATATATATATATATATCAGATATAAATTTTTATGTTATACTAGGTATATTTGATTCAATGACTGTTATTCACAAGTCATTTTTGGTGGAAATACCATAGATTATCTTTTTCTTCTGCAGTTTTCATTACTTAATGCGTTCAAATAGCAAGAAACAGATATAACAAGACCAATTGACAGGTTTTTCCTTCAGAGTCAATATTTAGAATCAACTGAAGGTTTCTTTTAAAAAAATTACATTTTTCTTTGACAAGTTCATAAATGCATTTAATCATTTCTGATTATCTCACTTCCAACTTTTCTTTTATATATAGCTCTACCACACCAACTCCCCTATACTCCTTAGGAGTACCATTACTACAGATTTGCAAAATAGCCAATGCATACTGCGTGTTTCCTGAAGTGGAAATCTAGACTTTCTAGTTCAGCAATTATCACAGCACTATGGAATGCCACCAGAGGTCTACTTTGCTGGCGACAGCACAGCTAGAGGTTAGAATCTTAACCTAGATACAACAGAGAAGAAAAACACCAGTCTAACAGTTCTGATAAAACTTCTGATGAACTAGTTTTAACAGAACTGAGTGAAAGTAGTCTCTACTACATGGAGTGTGAAGGTCAGAACACAGAGAGCTAAAATTAAAAAATTTGAATAGATTGAAACAGAAAAGCAAAACAACTTTAAGAATATGTGTGGATGCAAGTATAAAATCTGTTTATTAAAATGTCCGTTTTCCTCCTAAGGGAACAAAATTCTCCTGAAGGCTTAGCTCTCAGTACAGATGCTTGTCTACAGTATGCTTTGAGCCTTCTATTCCCATGCAGCCAGCACGGTAGTCCTAACCTTCGTTACTTGCCTTCACACACACAAGATTTAGGTTTAATCTCTCAAATCCATTTTCTGCTCCAGAGCTGGCCAGGGCTGAGAGAGCTACAGATCCAGTGTTTCAGATTCTGTGAAGAGAAAGTTTGAGCCATACATGACTCTTCATTGACCTCAACACTCATAAGACAACCATTGCATAGCTGCCTGGCAATTGTTTTAAACGGTTTAAAGAGAACTGACAGCCCTCGGAGCAGATCTTCTCCCTCACAGGAAATTGTTACTTAAACACGAAAATCTTCTTTAACCATAGCCAAGCATTTCAAGTGTGAGCAAGGCCTTGACATTTTGCTTGAACTGTAGTTTGGAGTGAGCTGTTTTGATATTGTGCATGTGGCCTTTGTCATGCATCTTAAATTCTTTTTGTTCCATTTTTTAGCACTCATGTACCTAGAAATATGTAATAGTTGAAACAATTATTTTCCACATAGGATTAGTCTTCAACATCTGTCGATAATGGACTGTGTTCTTGGGTTCAAAGTTTGTCTGTCTGAATTATCAGAGTTTCTGCCTCAGTGTTTAGTCTCTCAGGAATGCTCTGACAGTTTTGATGGGTCATGGTGATGCTGACAGGCCCCAGAACAGTCAACTGTTTATTCCATATAAGCACTCACATGTATAGGTACTTTGTAAGAGTCTTTGCCCCTGGGAATATACAATGTTTTTACTATCAAAATATTTCCAGTAAAAGAACACAAAGTCAGATCAAGAGCTTTCTCTCATCTTGATAATAGAATGTTAAAAATATAAAACAGCACAAAGTCTCTGATAAATAGAAACAAAAGGTAGAGCTCTGAGTACATGGCTTGATTATCAATCATGCTGATCGTTGGCCCTGAAATTGTTTATTTAAGATTGTATATATTTTCATGAGACGATGTGCAAAAGACTCTTGCCATTCAACCTAGACCTATTGAATGGTAGCTAATTATGTTTGTAACTGAGATGCCAGCACTTCTTAGTGAAGGTTGCCATCTTGTGGCAAATCTGCTAATACAGCAAAGGCAGAAACTTATTTAAAAAGTTCAGGAATAAAGAGTTTAGTAAAAAAAAGAACTGTGAGCTGGTAAAAACATATTTAGTAAAATCATGTTCATACAGAATATTTGATAAATAACATTGCCTCTTATCTTATTTACTAACGATGAAATAGCATAGATATTATAATTTGTAGCATAATGCTTGTTGAGAGATAATATGAGTTCACAGTGCAAGTTTGGGGGCCAGTGCATGCAGATTCATATCCATGAATAAATTTGAACCATGAATAAATGAGGTGTTTATGGGATACCTAAAATTTCTAATATGCAAGATGAAGATAAATACATTTACTACTTAGGTTTTACATGATAAATGTACTATGTCACAGTTTTTAGATAATAGTAGGGAGGTTCATATGGGCATCACTATGTCTTAAATTATATAGGATTACTTGGGTTGTGAAAAAAATCTATGGATGGTATGTTTCAGGAAGACATTCCGAAAAAAACATAAATGTAGGGTTAACAATACTTACTAGTTGTATGATATTTTTAATTTTCAAGCATTCTTTAAATAATTTCCAGAAAAAAATGTATATCATTCTAATAATGAAACAATGTGGTTGTAAGCACATGGTCGTCCTAGTTTTTGAGATGAAGGAGTGAAAGGAAGGAAAAACTAAATAAATACCGCGGGCCAACTAACTTTAAGTAACAGAGACAAAATTTAAACAGAATTATTTTTTAGCACTACCTTTCTTCTTCTTCTTCTTCTTCTTCTTCTTCTTCTTCTTCTTCTTCTTCTTCTTCTTCTTCTTCTTCTTCTTCTTCCTCTTCTTCTTCTTCTTCTTCTTCTTCTTCTTCTTCTTCTTCTTCTTCTTCTTCTTCTTCTTCTTCTTCTTCTTCTCTCCATCTCTCTTTAATTCCTCTCTCATATTTCCCTCAGTTTTTCTTTCTTCCCTCCCCTGGGAGTGTGTGTATCTTATGGCCGTGTCCATGAGGTTCTTGGTGTGTCGTGTACCTCTAAACACACACACACATTATACAAGAATAATAACAGGACCATCGACCAAACGATGCACATCAAGGCTGAGTGAGGCAACTCTGTAGGAGAAAAAAATGTTCTGCAAGCAGTCAAGGGTCAGACAGCCCCTGTTCCCACTGTTAGGAATCTCACAAGAGCTACTCAGGCCATAAAATCTATGCAGAAAACCTAGGTCAACAGGCTTCTTGATCTCTGTGAGCCCCCATGAGTCCTGCAAAGCTGATTCTGTGGGCTGTATGCTTGTGCTGCCCCTGCTCTTTCTGGTTTCTCCAGTCCTTCTTCCTGTTCCTCTGCATAATATTTGGTTGTAGGAATTTGCATCCGCTCCCATCAGTTACTAGACAAAGTCTCTCTGGTCTTCTTGATGAAGATTCTACGAGGCTCTTGTCTTAGAACACACTGCAGGCAGGATAAACTTAGGAGAAAGTATTGAGGTTGGGATTTGGAGAGATCACGGATTTAAGTAACATATCTAAACATAATAAATCTATTATAAAGCAAGCTAACAGGCAGCATCAAACAAACTAGAGAGAAACATAAAGCAATTCCACTAAAATCAGGAACAGGACAAGACTGTCCACTCTCTTGATAGTTCATCAATATAGTTCTTGAAGCAATATAGTTCTCATAGTTCTAGAGAAATATGATAACAAAAGGAGATGAAGAAGATACAAATTTGCGAAAAAAAGTCAAAGTATTGCTATTTGCAGATGATATAATTGTATACATAGGTGACCCAGGGAACTCCTATAACTGCTAAACACCTTCAGTAATGTGACATGATTCGAGATTAACTCAAAAAAGTCAATAGCCCTCTGATGTAGGAATGTCTCTCTGTATGCTGTGAATTTCAGTCTTTAAATAAAGAAACTGTTTTGGCCCATGACAGGCACCATAGAAAAAGTAGGAGGGGAATCAGAATAGGTAGGAAAGAAAGGATGGAGTCAGAGACAGATGAAGCCAGATACCAAAGAAGAAACTTGTGAGGAACACAGGTGAGCCACGGGCCATGTGGCAGACAGATTAATGAGAATGGGTTGAGTTAAGATGAAAGAGCAAGCTAGCAATGTGCCTGAGCCACAGGCCAAACAGCATGAACTTAATATAAGTGTCTGAATCATTTTGGGTGTCTAAGCAGCAGGTGGCTAAGGGGTCTGGGGCTGCAGGTCTGTGGGTCTGGACCTCTGGCCGCCCAGGACCAGAAACCTTACTGTAACAACCCTCCTATATACAAATAGTAAATGGGCTGAAAAAAAAAAGAAATCAGGAAAAAATACCCTTCACAATCACCACAAATAACATAAAATATCTTGGGGTAACTCTAACCAAATAAGTTAAAGATCTATATGAAAATACAAGTCTTTGAAGAAAGATATTGAAGAAAATATCAGAAAATTAGAAAGATCTCTAATACTTTTGGAAAGGGAAGACCAACATAATAAAAAAATGACAATCATACTAAAAGCAATCTAAAGATTCAGTGCAATCCCTATCAAAATCTCAACACAAATTTTCACAGACCTCACAAAACAATACTCAGTTTCATAAAAAAAAAAAAAAACAATCTAGGATTGCCCAAACAATCCTGTAGAATGAATTACCTTCTTGAGCCATCACTATCTCTGACTTCAAGCTCTACTATATAGCTAGAGTAATAAAAACAGCCTGGTATTGTCATAAAAAGCAAATGTGTGGATCAATAGAATAGAATTAAAGACCTTAACATTACCTGTAATCACTTGATTTTTTTACAAAAATATATAATTGGAAAAAAGCATCTTCAACAAATGGTGCTGACATAACTGGATGGTAGCATGTAGAAGGACGCAAATAGATCCATGTCTATCGCCTTCACATAAAACTCAAGTTCAAGTGGGTAAAAGACCTCAACTTCAATCCAGTTACATTGATAGAAGAGAAAGTGTGAAATACCTTTGAACACATTGACACAGGAGACCACTTTCTAAATATAACATCAGTAGCACAGACACTGAGAGCAACAACTAATAAATGGAACCTCCTGAAACTGGGAAAAGAAGAGCCTAAGGAATGGGAAAAGATCTTCACCAACCACACATCTGAACGAGGGCTGATCGGGACATCAGAAACACAATCTAACTTAAAAAATGGGTAAAATCTAAACAGAGAATTCTCAACAGAAGAATTTCAAATGGCTGAAAGACACTTAAAGAATTGCTCAACAATTTTAGCCATCGGGGAAATAAAAAACAAAACCACTTTGAGATACCTACAATCTTACACCTGTCAGAATGGCTAAGATCAAAAAACTGATGGCAACCTATACTGAAAAGGGTATGGAGTAAATGGAACACTCCTCCATTGCTGGTGGGAATGTAAAATTTTACAGCCACTTTAGAAATCAGTATGGTGATATCTCAGAAAACTGGGAATCAATCTACATCATGATCTAGCAATACCACTCTTGGAAATATACCCAAAAGATGTACATTCATACCACAATGGCATTTACTCAACTGTACTTATATCAACATTATTTATAATCACCAGAACCTATTTTTAACTAAAGAATAATAATAATAATAATAATAATAATAATAATAATAATAAAGTGGTGCATTTACACAAAGGAGTATCATATAGTAGAAAAAAATGACATCTTAAAATTCGCATGGATGGAATTGGAGAAAACCATCCTGAATGAGGTAACCCAGACCCAGAAAGAAAAACACCATATGTGCTCACTTATAAGTGGATATTAGATGTAAAACAAAGGATAGCCAGACTACAATCCACAGCCCAGAGAAGCTATGTAACAAGGAGGACTCTAAGATAGACGTTCACGTATGTACTTGGGAAGGGGAAATAGATAAAGTCTCACATAAAATTGGGAGCATGGCATGGGGGGGTAGGGGATTGTGGGAAGAGAACAAGAGGGAATGGGAGGCTTGGGGTGGGGGTGGGAGACAGACAAGGAGAGCAACGAAATAAATATCTTGATGGAGGAAGCCATTTTGTTGTTGAAAAAAAACATAGTACTAGGGAAATACTCAAGAACTCACAAAGACGACCCCAGCTAAGATTCTAAGCTATAGTGGAGAGGGTGCCTGAAATGGTCTTCTCTTATAATCAAATTGATAGAAACTTCATCCAGCACCCGATGGAGGCAGATGGGGAGATCCACATCTTAGCATTGTGCTGAGCTCCCAGCCCAGTTGAAGAGAAGGAGGTGGTATTATATGAGTAAAGGGGTCAAGTTCATAATTAAGAAATGCACAGACCACTAATCAGAGCTATTGGGAGCTCACAGACTCTGGACTGACAGCTGGGGAACCTGCATGAACCAAACTAGGCCCCCTGAACTTGATCAACATGGGTGACAGTTGTGTGGCTTGGCCAGTTTCTGGGGCCTCTCACAGTAGGACCGTAGTGAGTAAGTTGGGTTTTTAGAGCCCATTTTTTATAGGGTGATACTTTCTTCAGTTTTGATACAGGGAGGAGGGCTTTGGTCCTCCTGAGACTTGATATGCCGGATTTTGTTGAATTTCCAGGGGATGCCTTGTCCTCCTTGAGGTGGGGTGGGAGAAGCTTTATGTGGGGGGGGGGGTGAGTGGGAGGAGGGGAGAAGAAAAGGGAACTGTGGTTGATATGTAAAATTAAAAAAAAAAAACTCTCTGTGTCCATCTGCCTGCCTGCCTGTCTGCCTGTCTGCCTGCCTGTCTGCCTCTCTCTCTCTCTCTCTCTCTCTCTCTCTCTCTCTCTCTCTCTCTCTCTCTCTCTCTCTCTCTCTCTCTCTCTCTGTGTGTGTGTGTGTGTGTGTGTGTGTGTGTGTGTGTGTGTTTGGAATTCCTCCACTTGACATTACAGAAGATAACAAGTCCAGTTTAGGTGTCTGCATTACTTAAAGTATTTGCTAGGGTTTCTCTTATAGAGTCTATGAACTTTCCATTGCACCAAGCTTTTAACTTGCCGTCAAAATGGCCCCCAATATCTCCTAGTATTTTTCTCCCCTCACTTCACCTGATCTTTGCTGTTTTCATCCCCACCAGCCCCAGGTTCCTGTCTACTGGGGAAATCTATTTCCTCTTCTAGGGAATATTAAACCTGATTCAACTTACACACCTGTACTGCTCATTTGCATTTATATTGCATACTTACATTACAGATATTTCAAGGAAATAGTGAACATTAGAAGTTGAAATAGCTAAAGAATAATAGAAATATTCTTAAATATGTATTAATTTAATAATTAATAATAATAGAAATTAAAAGACCAGATTGCAAAATGTTCACACCTTCTCTAGAATCACCTGTCTTCTGATCTATTCAACTCACATGATGTCTTAGCTTCTTTCCATGTTTGCTTTGTTGTTGTTGTTAAATTCTAATTTTAAAATTATTTTTAAAAGTTCTGGAGGGGCTGAAGAGATAGCTCTGTAGATTAGAGAACTCACTGCTCCTGCAGAGGAGCTGGGTTTGCTTCCCAGCACCCTCGTGGCAGCTCCCAATTGTCTTAGATCTCTTAAGGGGATCTGAAGTCAGTTTCCAGCTTGTGCTGGCTAGTCATATTGATGGCATATGTAAATAAATACATTAAAGCAAATACTCATATACATAGAATATTAATAAATAAATCTTTCACAGTTCTTTTTTATAATTTCCACTAGGAAAGTCTAATATATTATGTGACTGTTTCTTCCTCTTTGGCCTCTAAGAACCTTTAAAAATTGAATGCAAAATAACTATTCTTTTTAAATCTATTTTCAAGAACTCCATTAAAGTAACCCTTGAGTCAGTAAATAAATTGTGATATATTTAGTTCAATGAAATTTTATGATTGAATATACGAATGATGCTATGCTTTTCTGTAAGTCTTAATTTTCATGGTTATGTCAAGACAATGAGCATCAGTACTAGAGCTTTCTAAATATTTAAATATTACTAGAAAGCTGTAAATGCATATTTACCATCTCTTCTAATTCTCAAATTGACTGTTCATTGTTAGCAAAATAGTTAGAATCTCCTGTATTTCACATCCTAGTAGAACAAGAGGAATTTTGCTTCAGTGAAGAGAGTTTCACACTAACTAGACAGGAGCCAGGAGTGAGATCCAGAGTCTGAGTCAGACATGAAAACACTTGTGGTTTTATCATTATTTCTATTTATATATATAAGAAGAGTGAGGTATTACTAAACAGTGCCATTCTGCAACTGTGTTTATGAACAATATGTTTTTTATGTTCTGTTTTATATTATGGTTTTATTCCTATGAGAAATACCTATGAAATTCATTCAAAATGGAAACAAAATATCTCTTATGAGAGTATTGAAAAAGAAAACGTAATTTTAAAATGGTCCTTTAAAGTCTACCTTGAGAGGAAAATAGAAAGTGAATGGTTAACGGGAAGTGAATGTATACATCAAAATAGTAGTATCCTTCTGCCTACTAATATCAGGATCTGCAGCGAAAAATGAAGAGTACAAAGCAGATAAGTGTGTGTAAGAGAGTGATTTATCAGACACCACAGGGGAATGGGCATCAGGGCCACTAGGAGATTCAAACAATTCAATGACTGTGTGGAAACAAAGAGCAACTTAGACATTTGGTCCAAACAGAGAAAATAACTGGAGAACAGTACCATGTTGTCCAGAGCATTAACTGATGCCGGAACATCATAAAATGTGCTTGGGTATCTCATGAGATTTCCTTTATGCCTTTCTGGGATGACATAAGGAAAGAGATCAAGGTATCATTTTTAGTAGGCAGACATATGAACACATTCTCCTTGCCAGGAACTCTTTTCTGGCTTTACGTGCTTTCCCCTGGCACCTGTCTTTGGACCACAATGTGTCCATGTCATGCTTTTTATCTGCATGGTGAATCTCACAGGCTCAGACTAGACTGCTCACCAACTAACTGAGTAATGGTAAGTAACGTCAGAGAATTTTATAGAATTTCAGTGTATAATTTCTAAAACCATAAGCTTAATAAAGTATTTTTTCTTGCCTATTCGCAAGGAGAATACACATGAAGAGTTAAAGCAGATAGAATTATTTTTGTCTTCTACAGTCATAACTCTAAATTTAAAAATGGTGGATAAAATTTTATTATACCATTATTCATGAAACTGTGATCAAATTATGATAATATTGCCCACTACATACCGCCAAAGAAAAGATTACTGAGATAACGTATGTTGATATGTGATTAGGCTTCTACTAAACAATATGTCAAAAATATAATTCCAAGTCCTTTGACTGTCACTTCTCTGTATTTTTGGGGGGTCTTCTCCTGTAGAAATGAACGGCCTTACTTGATACACATTTCTAGTGACTGGTGTTTGCACAGGTTCAGCACCTTTTATGGAAAACTGTTAGATGAATTGATTACTGAGGATTTCTGTGTTCTCAGAACCTATTAGTGAAATAATATTTAACAGAGTTAAAGCAAAGCCTTTATGATATTTTTCACAATTCCACTACCTAATATGATCTTCCAATGAACAGAAATAAACTGAATTCACATATGTGCAAATGTTACCCCTCTCATAAAAACATTTTTCATTTTTTGTTATCTTATGTTTGTATACTGTATTCACTAGACATCTATTTGCTTCATAGATAATAGAATCCAAAATGACACATACTTGGATCTGATATGCTTCTAGGGCAAAATAACTATGTGCTTAAGGAGCCCACAAAGAAGCATTCAGTGTTCATCAGCCCACAAATATGTAGTGGTCAAAATCAGCACAGAATGGCCATGCCAGGAAGAATGCAAGACAAATGCTAAGATGGTTAGGTGCAGCCAAATATTTAAAATATTCTTTATATGAACAGTATAATATTGGACTAGAAACAGTACTGTCACAGATGATAAACTTGAGCATTAAAAGTGAAATTGATAGCATATACAAATATTTTAACAATGGACTACATTCATTTATTCATGTAATTATCTCCCTTCCTCCCTAATTCTCTGTCCCTCTGTCACTTTCCCTCTTTCTTTCTTAAAATGTAACTTTGAGATACAATAGGTTACATTGTTACCTTTTCGTAGGGAAACAGTAGATGCCCATTTACCTCTTGGGCATCTGGCAAAAGACTTAAATAATTTCATTTAAATATGGACTGTACCAATGACTTCCCAGGGTCCTTTACAGGAGCATGAATAGGAGTTTAGTTACTTTATTGTAGGTGACTCAAAGGCAGAGAAATCACTGAAAACCTGACTCCAACATGGCATATGACTCTCTGCAGCTCCCTACAGTTACTCATAGCACCATGGAAGAGTGTCTGCTAACACATAAATTGATCATGATTTACAGAAACTTGAGGAGGGGCCATGTAACTTTCATTAGTTTCTCCATTCAGGAGTGAACTTTTTAATTCAGAAGAAATGACCTCACAAGAAGTCTACCACTTATTTTAGATCAGTGTTTCTCAACCTTCCTAATGCTGAGAACTTTTAATACATTTTCGCATGTTGTGGTGACCCCCAAGCAAAAGGTTATTTTGTTCATACTTCATTGCTGTAATTTTGCTACTGTTATGAATCATGATATATGAATGAATGATATACAAACCGCAATGGAATTGAGACCCTCATGTTCTTTATAATCCTCATTATTTCAATGAGCCTTGATGGATATAATTGCTTTCTTCCAATTATAGGCAAACATTGAATCACTATACCATATAAACAGTTATTTATTATTAGGAGATTGACTGATTAAGATTTATTGCAGTACACAGCCTATTACAGAAAGAATCCCCCCTGCCTAAATGGCTGAAGATGATGAAAGCCGTATTAATTCTACAGGTGCAAGTACACATATTTAGAAGGCAATTTGGCAGGCACATCATATTCATTTCAGAAGATGAAAACATAGCTTCACATCTGGGGCCTAAGACCTATCCAAAAGCACTAGCTTTACCTTGGTTTATAATGTGATTTCATTCTATGGCTCTGACTTTAAATTCAATGTGAAAATAGTTGATTATATCTACAATGGTCATGCTATCACATCAGTAGGTACAGCATGCTGGCATGTTCATACTGTAACAGGAATGTTGGTGACAATTCTTTTCCAGGTGTCCACACACACAAAGCACTTTCTGTTATTATAAAAACCAGTCAACATGGAGGAGGCATGTAACTCAGTCCCAGAAATAAATTCAGAGAATTTTGAATTCTTCCCTATTATAACTTTCAGGAAGGTAGCTTGTCTCTGGCAGTGGAATTTTTTTTTTTTTTTTTTTTTTTTTTTTTTAACGATCAGTATGGCTTCTGAGAATATGAGTCTCACTGATTTAGTTTGCTGTTATTCAAACTCTTTAACTGCTGAATTTAAGTGTAATTCTAGATGTTCATCCAAAGCCATATGATACTCCCTCCAAGTTTATCATTACATACTGAAATCTTTTTTATAGGACAGGAAATTTCAGACTCCTACTGTCTGCTCCCAACAATTGTTAATTGTTCTGAATTACTACTATGACTCAGGACTATTTTAGAAAGAAACATTAGCAAGGTCCAATACAGCATGGAAAGATCCCCTCATTTAATTCAGAAGTTTTGCTGAGAGCAACTTTGGTTACAATGGCACTAATGGGAAACACTCCCATATCTAATCCTCTATAATCCACAGTCAGATTCCATGGCCCACATGGCCTCCTCATCCTGCAGTGCTGCTGATTCCACAAGACCACTGTATATCTCCCATACCTGGCAGTTTCTGCAAGATGGCTTGAACTGCTTGGCCCAGATCAGGCTACAGGAATGAAAGGCCATGTTCTAGCCTCCTGTGCCTGCTTCCAGGGCTGGATCCATGATTGTGATTTGTTGTGGGTTAACACTCGGACCATTTTTGTCCTTTCTTTGGCCATAAAAAAAATTGGCCAAAGATCATACTTAGACTGGAACACAAAGGACTCCAGATTGAATAAATAATACCTTCACAAGTGTACTTTCCTTAGAGGAATAATTGCTCAACTATGAAACACTCATTCTTGGTCACCTGCACTCTAAGGTTTAAATGCTCTGTGAACTGTTGCACAGGTTCTAACACCTTCTAACACCTGACTAGTACACTGTATTGCTGTTAATAATTTTGCTATTAATTGCTGTTATTAATTCTGTCAATAGTTGCTCTTAATAATAATTATAGAAACTTCTCCTTGACACACTTAGTGCTGCATTCACCTTCAGGGAATCTGAGATGATATCTTTAGGATTACAGTACTCTCATTACCTCCTGATTGCTTGAATTCCCAGGCACTGAGCTGTGCCAGAATCTGAGTAGTCCTGACTTCTTAAAATCATGTTCCCATAGAGATATAAAAACCCACAGGACAGCCATATTGGTTGTAGCTGAAGCTTTCTTACTTCCTTCTTTTCTATTTATTCTTTGAGACAGTGTTTTATGTTTTACTGTACAGCTCTTATTGTGCTGTAAATCTGTAGACCAACTGGCCTCAAACTCAGAATCCCCATCTCTGCTTCCAGCGCTGGGATTAAGGGCATGTGCCACCATGTCCAGCTTCAATCACTTTGTTAATTCTCACATAAACATAATCTGTCCCAGAGAACTGGGCATTGAGCACTGCTGTCTCATACTCAGTTATCTCTGTTAACCTTGTCTTTCTTTGTCCTTTTGCTGATATTCATTCTGATCTCAGCCAATGCCAACCAAGTGTCAGTAACAGTACCTGTCGGTCAATTCATAGAGAATGATTTCATGTGTATTGCCTCATGTTACACAACCTTTGAGTTGTTGGATTAATTTTTCTGTTTCTGTAGTACACACATTAACCCTATATTCCCTCAAGTCACAAAGCCTCAAGAGCAGATATGGCAGGCTTTTAACTTTTTAAGAGTCTTCTAGGTCCTCTGCATGTGAGAGACCATTCTGTAGCTTGGTCTGTTTAAGGGGTCCCTGGTAGAGGGATCGGGATCTGTTCCTGGTTCATAAACCAGCTTGTTGAAGTCTGTTACCTGTGGAGGGGCACCTTGACCAGCCTTGATGCAGGAGGGAGGGGCCTGGACCTGCCTCACCTGAATTTATCAGGCTTTGCTAACTCCCTATAGGAAGCCTTACCATTTTTAGGAGATGGGGTGGCTTAGTTTGGGTGGTGAGGGGAAGAACGCTGGAGGAGAGTAGGAAGAGGGGTAAGAAATGGATCTTTGGTTGGTATGTAAAATGAATAAAATATATTTAATAAAAAGCCCCCCCCCAAAAAACCTCAAAATGTCTTCCCCAGTTGAAGCAGTAGAAAGGCAGAACATTTGTTAATTGTTATAGTTTTCTCTTCTGCACCATTACTGAGGTTCCTGTCTGCCTGTTGAGTCATAGATCCTTTCATTCTCTATTTATAGGTTGCTTATTCTATCACTTATGCACCATTTTCTTTTTATTCACTGTGGGATGTCCTGCATCCCATCAGCTATAGTAAATAACAAGCCAATATATCTACTCACGGTCTCTTTTATCTACATTTTCTGTAAACCTGGAGGCTAATATTGGGAATGCCAGCTCTTTTCTAGCTACATTTCATTCCTTACCTTGGTATTCTCTTTAAGGGCAGAGCTTATCCTCAATTTCATGGAATTTCCACTCAAAGTTTATGCAACAACTTCATAGTCCACTCATAATCTTGTACTCAGAGGGATTAAAGTAGATTCTCTAGTCCATCAATTACACATCTGCAAATTTGGAAAGTATCATTGTACTCATGACCTGATGCAGCTCTCATTCATCAGACGAGCATGCTACACCCTGAAAAAAGATGACAGTCACCCTAGGATTTTCTCAATAGTTCTCTACACTCAAACTGCTTGTGTTTTGGATGTGTGTCTTCTCACCAATGTTGCATCCAGTTCTTATTATGATAGAGAGACATAGAACCCAGAACCACTTTTGTCCCTAATAGTGCCAGTTATGGCATGACATTTCTTGAAGAGGTATGAACAAATATCTATAATTTCCCGATGGGGTCTCGGGGACAAACCAAAGAAATAAATCCACCCAATGTGTCCTGGTGAAAAATTAGTTGACAGGGGTTAAATGGCATGTTGGAAAGCCACTGCTTCCTGAAGAGCCAATTCCCATACAGTTGACAGCTCAACAGGCTGTATCTTTGGTGCCCCATATACAGTCGGCCTGTATACAGAGTGCCTCCTCTTTCTCAGCATTTCTCATGATTTTATATACTCTGGGGAAAGTGGTGTTCATTTGGAAATCTTCTGAACTTCCTCATGATAGTGTCTTAAGCCTTATAACTTTTACTCTCTGCAGGGTCTGAAGAGCTTCATTTCCCATTGGGAAGGAATGTTTCAATTTGTAGGAAATAGGTTCACAACATTTTTCTTTTTCTGCTGGCTATTAAAATTAATATTATAGAAATACACATTTTGTAATTAACTAATGTAATCAAATTTTAGATGACTGACTTCCTACAATGGAAATCATCTCCAAAATAAAGTTAATAATCATCAAATGGTAACCGAATACAAAGTAGTCAACTTGCTGCAATGGTGAATGTTGTGGGAACTTGATGGATTAATGGATGTGCAGATAGTTACAAAAAATAATTTAGTGTGTGTCCATGAGAATGTTTCTATAATCAATTAGAATTTGAATAAGCAGATTGAGTAAAGATGGTGCAATCATACCAGGGTCTTTGGTATTGGCCCATTGTAATCTCACATATAACAGAATGTCAGAGGAGGGAGGAGCTTTCTTTCTTGAACTGGATGTGTGAGCATCTCCAGCTCAGTCATTTTCAGCTCTGACTCCTGCTCTAACTCTGAAAATCCCCACAAGTCCTTTGGCATTAGCCCTGGAAGTTACACAAGTATCTTGCCCTTGAACTCAGACTGAATTGTGTCAGTTGGTTTTCCTAACTTCATACTTTTTCAGATGTCTTTTCATAAATCTTCAACTTCCACAATGATAAGTAACTTTCATAGTGAATGTGTTCATCTATCTGTTTATTTTGTTCTTCTTCTTTTCTGGAGAATTGAGATTAATATGCATGCATTATTCGCTAATCACACCATTAGACATGGGGATCATTGACTCTATTAAACAGGACCCTCTGCTGTTAGTGGTCTTAGAACAAAAGCATTGGTATAATTTATCAATGTGACAATGCCAATTCTCCATCTTCTTCCAGATCTACTAATTAAGAAACTCTGGAGTGAACATTTAGGCATTGATCTAATTATTTAAGAGAAGTTAAGTCAAATAAAAATGGCTTGCTATACTAATTATATGACCACAATTGTGTGTGTGTGTGTGTTTGTGTGTAAGACAGAGAGGATGGGAGAGAGATTGTATTTATGAGAGAGAGAGTTCCCATATATACAAAGCACCAAAAAATAGCTATCATCTTTCACAACTTTTTCATATATGACTATGGTAATTTCAGAATAAATTATAAACTGCAAATCTATTTAGTTTACATCACAGCAATTTATAGATATTCCACTGCTGTAAAAGGAGATTTTTAGTAAAAACAGATAGATAGTTGAACTATGTTGCTCAGCATATTTTGAAAAATGTCTAATATGGCTTAGGATGTAATAACTGATTGTAAAATTTTGCATCAATATCCCCATTTAAATTTGTTAAGGAATATATAGAAATATTGTGTTTCTTATATATAATAAGACAAAATAATGTTGGATAATTGAGGGAAGGAAGAGCTAGAAGGAGAAAAGAGGAACAGAGGAGAAGGATTGAGAGAGTGAGAGAAAGAGACTATTTTCAGGAACCTGACTGTATGCTATTTAAATAATGACCAGTTGTAAAATTTTATCGTAATTTGGCAAACTATGGAAAATTTCAGATGAACAAAAAATCTTGGTAGGAAATCTTGCTTTGTTTTTAGAAAATAATAACAATATTAGTGAAAATAAATTATTTTAGAATTTTCAAAGAATACACTATATCAACAAATACATGTTCAAACAAATTGTCTTCTAATTTAAATATTCCCACTTTCCAAAGAAGATTTGTAATATTTAAAGTTAAGAAAAGTAGAAAATTTCCAGAGCCTCCTGCATCTTCACCTCTTCCAAAACTAAAACGTAACTCAAGAATCGTATTCCATTAAGAGGCAGCAATTTCCACAGGTCCAGAAAATAAACCCTTGCAGGACCACCATCTTCACATTATGAATGGTTTCTGACCAGATTCGCTAGCACATCAGAGCCCTTCAATGAAAAAGTACAGAAACACAATGAGCTACATGTGATCTCTCTGGAGACAGAAAGTAGTGAGAACGTTCTCTCTCAACAGTGCATCTTATCAAGCTTGCCAACTTGTAGTTGTCTCCCCTGATATCTGAGGTGATGCATGTCATGACTTAGCACGTTGGCTGGCTACCTTAGAACCCTGTCCCAAAGGAGAAGGTAACTTGTTATTAATCTAACATTACAACTAAGGCAGCATATCTCACGCATGTACTTGTATAAACGTGTGCATTTAAGTCTCAGGACACAATGGCCTGATACACTTGTGAAAGAATAAATGGTAAAATCGTGACCCAAATCTTTCCCATTTGACTGATGAGGAAGCTCAGAAAGCAAACCAGCTTCTTGGCTTGTAAAGTTGGCTGGGCTCTAACCTACACTTTCTAGCTTTTAAACTCTGATTACTGGATGTTTATCATGCCCCGAATTTCTTGGAATTTCTAAGAATGTTAATTGCTAAAATTTTATTACAGACAATATTTTCTCTAAGAAAAGACGAGGTGGTTTAATAAAACTAAAATTAGTTTTTGTATGTAGCACTGGTATTTCTTCAAATCCAGCTCTACCACAGAAACTGCCATATACATTTATTTCTAATTGTACATGTTTGACTGTTGTCAGACAACCAAACACCCTACATAACTGTTGTTTTTCTAATTTTAGTCTCTTCTTCCTTCAAGCTCTCTCTACTTCTCCCATTTTTCTCTTTTGTGCCTTCCTTTCTCTATATCCTCACAGTTGGTTCTGCTTTCCTTTGTTTCTTACTTTCACAGAGTGTGAATGATAGCTGTTTGCTTTTGTTCAGTGAAGCAAGAGCAGCGCCTTCCTGCCTCTTAAAGGACAGACCTTTGCAGAGCTTAGTCCTGTACTTTCCACATTTACATATGGAGTTAGGGCATTGCTATTGCCTTAAACATTCAGAGGATTTCAGACTTTCAGAGAAATGGATGTGATATGTTATAATATGTGTAGATTATAAACGTAACACTGGAAATACAAATCACTGTTATATATTAAATTAATATTTACATGCACACATTTTTTACTTTCAATTTTTTTCCAATTGGCATATGGCTACTTTTTAAAATAAAATATATGCATTTCTTGACACTATTCTCTATTTTCCAATTTGTTTTCATTCATATAGTTATATAAATGCATATATTTATAGACAGTACATGTATGTATATATGAATTACATAACTATGAGATGATTTAGTAACTTTTATTGCATTTTCTCAGAACTGTTAACACAAAACTAATATGGAAAAGGTTTATCTTATTTTTACAGTTTATGGAATAACATCAAATATACCTTATTGAAAAATAGTCAGTGCTTAATAAAATATTTTCCTAATGTACTTTCTGATTTTCAATCTCTCTTGACTGAAAACTTCAAATTCCTGAATGTAAAGCGTTTCAGGATTGTACCTTTCTGTAAAGGTACTTGAAACAAAATCTGATGGCACTTGTTTGTTCTTAGGACAGACATGGAGAATGGATAAAAGTGAGTCACACACGTTGTCCTATCCCATACACACACACACACACACACACACACACACACACACATGCACACACACATGCATACACACAGATGCACACACAAACAAGCACACATGTGTGTGCACATACACACATGCACACACACTCACATTCACACACACACACACACACACACACATATCAAGTCATAAAATTAAATTAGCAACTAACTAATATATTGATGTAATTTTTAAAGCCCAGAAGATACCAGGAATTCATAAAGGGTGAATATGCATACACACTTCTGACAGTTTATGTCCTCTATGTCTGCAGTTGTAACTGCTTTTCGTCTTTTAGTTTTTATTAGTTTGCAGCATATACTATTTTATTTCACACGAGAAGTCTAGGAGATAGGCTTGAACAAAACAATTTTCATCAGTTTGATCAATAGTGTAGTGTTCAGGGCAGAATAAAATGGTGATCAAAAAGAGGAAATAGTGGTATGCGCCTTTAACGTCAGCACTCAGGAGGCAGAGGCAGGTGGATCTCTGTGAATTTGAGGCCAGCCTGGTCTACAAAGTGAATTCCAAGACAGCAGTGGCTATTACATAGAGTCACTCTGACTCCAAACTAAAGAGGAAATAAATAGGTCTGAAATAAACAAAGGTTAAAGTTGTCAGTATTTATTTCCAAGTGCCCACAGACTACTTAAGTGTAAAATGTCAATTTATGTGGAAGGAAAATGACAATAAATTTCAAAGGACAATGAAAGAAACAAGTTTATGTCTTCATTGAAAGAAGAATCTACTAATTTTAAGTAAATGACAATATTTAAAAACTCCATTAATTGGATAAGCAAGAATAAAAACTACAATTTATCTTTTAGAGTTTTGTGTATTAAGATTATAATAAAGATAATTCTCCTCCAACAAATAGAAAATATTAACTTTAAATGACTGATAATTAAAACAAAAAAGGTCTTTTATGTAAGAATATTAAAAAATAAAAATTGAAAGTCAGTCTCACAAAATAAAAAAAAAACAGAATGAAGTTCAGGTTATTTTCTGCAGAAGTAAAAATATTATTTATTTTTATATTATTATTTATATATTTTTGTGATTACTTATATAAAAATGTTGTTTAAAATAATACATACATCATATATACTAATGCCATAATTCCAGTATTTTTAATATATGCATAACTTTATTTTTTATAGCTTATAAATTCTGGCGTTTAACATTAATCCTCTAATTTCAAAAATTTAACTCTGACAATCTTCTTGATAAATTGTACACAAGCTCAATACAATTAAAGACTTAGAAATAAGGTGTATTTGATAGAGACTAATCTTTAACAGGCTCACTGACTGTACTTTGATTCAGTGAATGGCTTGGATAGATGGATATACTAAACATCACTGTTGAGTAACCCAAGCTGAAAATTCATATTTTTATCCAGTTATTTCATACTGTAAGAAGTGTGATAAGCAATAATGTTAGTCTCCACATCCTAAGTTTATTCTGACCTATCAGTTAATGCAAATTGTCTCTTCATTTTTAATTCTTTTGCCACCACCAAAAACTGAAATGAAACGTGAAGATAGATTTTATCACTCAAACAAGATTCTCAATCCAGATATTTGTACTACATAAACTTTACAAAATCATTGGACTCCTTCTCTTTCAGATAATTTAAATATTCTTTCTAGAGTAAACATAAACTGTCTATTTGTCTCAAAGTTCATCAAGGACACTGCGATTTGAGACACATGGACTTTGACTTATCTCCTTGGGACTCATCACAGAGAGAAGTCACTAACTACTGTTAGAATAGCCTTTTTACTTCAGGTTTGGGACAAGATATTTAATTTCCTTGGGTCTGTGTTCCCAAAGAAAGGACAAATATAGTCCATATACCAAGAGGCTGTGTAATATTGGAGATTAATATATGGGTAGTGTAGAAAAAGAAGACCCTACAAGTGTGCTACTTTTTTTTCTCCATTAGCTATCAAAAAACTCAATGTGGCAATTGCTGTTTCTTGTTCTAGAGGTGTTCATCGTACCTTTGCAAATGTCTAATGGCAGGAGAAATTTTACTTGAATTTTTCTACTTAAAATCAAAGTTCTAGAATGAACATGCAGTCAAGCTGAAATTGTATAGCAGCAAAATTTACACTGTAATTTCAGGAAAATCAGGCTTATACCTTCCTCACACAAAAGATTTTTAATAAAAGAAGGGTACCCAAAACCACAACAATGATGAAATTTGAGGAGACCGATTTAGCACCAATTGAATTACTATAATCAGTAGTGGAAAGTTAACATCTGGTTCCTTATGTATTTGAATCACAGAAACTTAATATGGCTTATATATGCCTGGAAAAAACCCTGCATTACTTTAGGATTAACACCAAATAAAGACTGTGCAGGTATCAAATGAGCTAGCCTTGAACCACTCAGCCATCATTGTGTTACAAATGAGGAGTTAAGTACTGGGTGCACTTCTGATGTAGAAATAGGCAGCATTCAGAGCCAAAGCTGGGAAAGGCACAGAAAGAGACAAAGAGTTACTTATTGGAATAAAAAAAATCACACAGCGAGGTAAGATGTGCTACATCTGGTTTTGTTGAAAATATTGCTCACAGGAATAGCATCATAGAAATACAGAAGCAAACATTGAGAAAACATTCAAGAATAAAAAGAAATCAAAAAGTAATTGGAAAGGTGACGTAAGTAAAAGGTGACACTATGTTCTTTGTTTCCAAGACAGCTGTTTCAGAGGCGACAACAGGCATGGCCAGCCACCTTTGCTTTCCGATCCTCAGGGGAAGTGCAGCCTCTGGATCTTCTGTTGTCCTGTTTTTCTGGCCAGTTTCTGCTCTGCCAGGCAGAGTGAATGCAAGGAGGGGATAGGGGAGGAGACCTTGGAAGCTCACTGGATGGTGTTGCTAGTTGTTTTATCCAGCAAGAAGGGGGGCTGTTTAGCACTAAAGTGCGTAGTCATATCCGTTATGAAAATTGCTGTAATTAATTCTCATTGGCTTACCTGATTCCTCTTGCCTACAAAACTGGCCGAAATCGCCAAAAATTTAGAAAGTCTGAGTGAATGGGTTTTGTGTGTCTAATTTTAAGCTTGCAGATGCCGGAAACCTCTTCTAAGGCTCCTATAAAATACAGACCCACATTTCAGTTAAAGACTTTGTTAAAAGGATATGTCTTTGCTTTTGTTTTGTTTTATTTTTCTTATGTTGTTGAACTTAATTGGAAATGAAATAAAAAATAGCTCAAGAAATATTAAGTCCAGAAAATTTCCCCAGAAGGCTCCTGTTCGCTTGGGATAACCACATCAAACGGAAATTCAGTTCAGTTGCAAAGGTGAATAATACTCTTCAAAGCAGAATAAGAAAGAAAAAAAAAATAAAGTTTTGTGGCTAGCTAAGTATTCCTCACTATGTGATTAAACAATTGTGTTGTAAAAGAAAAAAATTAAAACACATTCCCAGTTTCCCCATCAAATTCTACATTGGGCATTAAGCCAATGAAATTAAATCCATCTACAGTTAAACCTCAACAGACTGTGTTTTTGAAAAAGTCCTGATAGCAAAGTCACCCTTATTCCATTATCTTATTATAATCTTTAAGCTAAATATTTCAGTTCACCAAACTCGGACAGTAGTTTAAAGCCAACTGACCATATTCAAGGCAGGCTTAACAGTATACGAATGTTACTAATTGTCATACTCTTCTGAGAGAGTGTCATTGAACTATAGCAGCAAAATGTGTAAGCAGTTCTACCAAGGAGAGTGCATTTTCCAGCGTTAAAATACTTTTTTGACAATTTCTGCACACTTCAAAAATGTGTCAGGACTTCCTGTCTGCTCCTGAACAGTGTTAGGCATTTGTGTTTGAAGCTTCTGGAACTCTGAAGTAAAATATGAATTTATATAAACCAAAATATTTTCAGTATTCCAATTTCTAGTCATCATAAATTACTTTTAATAAAACACCATATGAAAATGGATGATAGTAATTATGAAATGGGGAGACATCTCATAGTACTGAAGTTGTTTTTTTCATTGCAGAAGTTGTGAACAGAATTTATTAATTTTATTGATGTTGAAGAAGTTTATTTAGTTGTTGTTTTAGTTATTTTTTTATTTAGTTTTTCTTAGTATTTTTATTTATTTATAGCTCTAACTAGTGAAGGTGGCTTGTGGAAGATATTATTTTGGTCTTTCTTCTCCAATCTGACATTTTCTGGCCTGTTGTTGGAACTTAAGGCCATTTTCATTTAATGGTGTTACTGACATTGCTCAAATTAAAATCAGCCCTTATTCCCATTTGCTCTTTCATCCGTGCTTTGAAAATGTTTTCATATGCCAGAAACTGTTTCTGCTTTCTTTTCTTCAAGATTGCATCTGCTTTATTACTTCTAAGAAATTTCTTTTCTTTTCTCTGAAGCTGGCATTATAGTAAAGAGCTGTCGAGCTCCCGTACCTCAACTGCCGATGACAGACGAGCTGTCACGCAGGACTCTGACTTCTCCATACATTACTGTTTACACACGTGCACTTTCGTGTCTGTCTCCGACCATCTCAACTCCTGTCAGTTTTTGCTTGAAATAGTGACCCAACATTGAAAAGTGTGTCACACCTGATCCAGCGGGCTGACTCAGAGCTGCCAGGCCTGTTGTTGGTTTGATGTGGTGTGCATTTGAAGTTAATAAAAGTGAGCTCTTAGTTCATATTTTATAATTTTTTTAATTTAAGGTCATTATTTTTACAGAATTACTGTATGATTCTCTCTTTGGGGGATCTAAGTTTACATGTATTAGCTACAATAATTTGTGTTCTCCAAATTCTGATATTCTATTAATATATTTCCAATTATTTTATCTTTTGAGTTATAATAATTTATATTGGGTAGTAGGGAGTTTGAGATTGTTAGTTGTTTATGATGCTTCCTGCTCTTGCAGAAGACCTAAGTGCAGTTCCCAGCAACTATGTCAGGTGTCGTCTCAAAATCAAAAATGTAAAATACAGAAATTAATAAAAATTTAAGCAAACTTTAAAAAGAGCTAGTATTGTTAGTCGAGCTGACATTCCCATCTCTGCATTGTCTCATCTGCTGGAAATTGTCTCTAACATGTTTTTCGTCTTAGACAACCCTAATTTCAACTCTAGATATTGATGGAGCTTTTTATAACCTCAGCGTCTCACTATTCTCCCTAGTGTCATGGATCTTATTCAAAGGAAGCTTTTACCATTTCAGTGCAATGTCTCGAGCTCATGGTTCCCCATGGATTTCCCCCTTTTCTTTTTCCAGTATATGAGTCAGGGGTTAAATATTCTCCCAGATTCTCAGTCTCATACTTACTGTTCACATATATGATTTACATTTTCATGAGTTTTAGAGGATACATTACTTCTCGCAATCTCATAAAGAAATTATACCATAATTTTAATTAATGATATCTGAATTTTTCATAAACAATTTATCTGTATATTAAACATGTATACTTACATTCTCATATTAATTTAGGCTGTTCACACACACACACACACACACACACACACACACACACACACACACACATACACACACTGTTTTTTCCTTTTTTCTTTAATTAAATGCATGTAAAATGTTACCAAGAAGATAAATACAAATTTAGTGATCAGATTTTTGAGTGGTCTTGCTTTCTGTAAATAAGAAAAACTAGTAGTGATCACCTAGTAATTCTTTCCCTTTAAAAATACAGATTTTATTAAAGGTCTTTGAGATCTTTACAAATGCATACAATGTGTTTTGATTTTGCCCACGCCTAAACCCTTCCTTGATGTAATCTCTACACTTTGCTCTCTCCCAACTACTTGTTTTCTCTCCCTTAAACCACCCAGTCCGATTCATGAAATCATCTACTGAAAATGATCAATTCCCTGGGGTTGCACTCTTGAAGATAAAATGAGTATCCATCCTCTGTTAGCTATCAGTTGTTGATAACCCCTCATCCAGGAGTGAGATATCAGAATTCCTCTCCACAACATGGTGGAATTGATTCATTTGATCTTGCATAAGCGACAACAGTGGCTGTGAGTAAAGAAATGCAATAATGGTTGTGTCATGTCTGGCCCATGTCTTCCTAAACCTTTACAATGTCTCTGACTCATCTTCTATGACGGTACGGAAGCCTTTAGGGGAGAAGGTCTGATACAGACGCCTGTCTGTAGCTGAGCACACCCTAACTCTTGTTCTCGTTACTTTGATATATTTGAGGGTCTGCATTTACCACCTACTGCACAAATTAACTTATCTGATGAATAAGCAATAGCAATAGCTCATATTGTTTGGGGGAATGTGTGTCACCAGAACAACTCAAGTACCTGCATCTGGCACTGGGCTCTTCATTAGGTGACCTATTACTTCTGAGAGCAGCATTATTCCCTGTGTAAGTTAACTCCAAATAGATTAGTTCATATGAACATAAACATATAGTTAATAAGCATATAAAATGGAGTTTTAGTATGGATTTTTTTCAAATATATTTAATGTAGTTATATCTCACCCCTCCATCTCCTTCTCTGCTTTAACCTCTCAATCATGTTCTTATTAATTTATATGTATAAAAATTTATAATATTTAAAATGCATAAAATAATTGTCAAATATATTGTCAAGAATGAAGAAATTGCCAGAGTTCAAATGATAAGAAATGATTTTACAAAAACATTTTTGCATTTATTTTCCATTCAATTTCACTATACATTTAAATATTCTGGCAAAATGTTAATTTTATTCTCTCCAATTCCTTGATATTAGATTGTATAACATTACAGTATTTTGTCTGTTCCTTAAATCGTAAAATTTCATACCTTCATAATGTTTGTACAAGCATTCTTTTGTACATTGAACAAAAATTCTATCCCCTGCTGTGTACTTTTTTGAATAGATCTTAATTCAGCTTGTCTCTTAGTGGATGAAAATGATTTGATCTGCTTCATTCACATTTCTTAATTTCTTATTTTATCTATTCCTACTTCATATGGTCTTTCTATAAGTATTCTGTTATTATGTATTTTATATTTTACTATCTCATTTATATGTATGTATTCCTATAGGTTATTGTGACATGAGAGTACACAGTATACATTTTTTTCAGAGTGTTCCCAATACTTTTATTCATAGTAATCTCACTGTGAGATCAATATTAAAAACCATTGTAGTTTAGGTTTATTGAAAAAAACATATCTTGGTATTTTAAAATTTTTATTAAATTTACTCTTGTTTTGTGTGGGTTCCTACAATGTGTGAGTGAGAGGTACACCCATATCATAGCACATACATGGAGATCAGTGGTCAACTTTCATGAGTCACATCTCTTTCTCTACTGTGGGACTCGAACCCCAAACTCAGGTGGAGAAGTCTGTATGACAAGATTTTCCAACTGTAATGACATTCTGGTTAGCTTCGGAAATGTACATCTCCTATTATATTAGAAGATAGTCTTCCTGAAGAATGTCTATATAACAACTTTTAAAATCCGATTTTAAATCGATGTAACAGAGATTGTTCAACAGAGTGATAGAAACTAGATATGCAAAAGCACAGAGTTGTATTCTCTAACGTCAGTAAGGACAGAAGTCTGAAGTCAATGTGTCAGATGTGTTGATTTCTTTTAGTAGCTCTGAGGGATAGACTGTTCCATGCTAACTTACCAGATTCTGTTGAAAGCTGGTACCTTTTCTTTCCTTGGCTTATAGGTGTTTGTTTCCAATCTATACTTGGAGACTTTATTGTGGTGTTTCTTTACTTGAGAACAGTGATGTTAAATCTTGGGTTGAGTAAATCCAGATCAGAATCTAGATTCTAGATGTCTTCTCTATATTGTATAGCTATCATTCTTTTTTATATTTATTTCCTTTGTTTCATCCATCTTTCCATCCATCTATAATCTATCTGTCTATCTATCTATTTATCTATCTATCTATCTATCTATCTATCTATCTATCTATCTATCATCTTCCTATCATCTATAGCCTATCTACATATAACATCTATCTTCTGTTCATTTCACCATCTCTCTTCATCTCTACTACTACATCACAGAGGACTCAAGGAAGCACATTAGAATAGTAGAGAAAGGTTAAATTGAATTTAAGTTTCCAAACAACTTTGAAAAACAGCCTCTTATTTTTCTTATTTGCATTACGGAGTAGAAATAATGTATTGTGTAAAATATAAGTTGTGATAATTCTTTATTCAACAATTAGAAAAATAGCCATATTAAGTGAATGTTTGAGTGAGTGGTTTACAGCTATGTAATTTGAACTGTGATGTTTCAATACATCAAGCCTCAAACCACTAGGTGAAATTATCACCTACACTAACGTGGCAAGAATATAGACACATCTAACCAGTGTCTCTTTCACCTGTGTGCTTCACACTCCTTTGACAATACCTTACAAGAGAGATAAGATCAGAACATAACTGAGAAGTTAAAAGCACACCTACCAAGGCTTAAAAAAATACTTCATAAATTTTAATTTCTTAAGAGGTCTAAAAACCAATTACTTTTCTTTTACAAATAACAATAGATTAAACAAAAATGTTTTAAAAAGAAATCCAATAAAATTATTCTATTAAACTGTGTGACTTGGCCTTAATGCAAAAGTCAGATAAAGGTATCCACTTTCCCCTTTCTATATACATAGTCTAGGGACCAGATTTAGTTGAGGAAGTAATATAGGGATCTAGCACAACAAAATAACTTAAATGTTAAATCTATCTTAAAAAATGAGCTTTGGGTTGGATGTTGGCACATGAAATTTCTAGGAAAAAAATACAAGAAGGAATTTTGAGAGAATTCTAGTGATGATCATTGACTTTGGACTATAAAATCCACTGTGAATGGCGAGAGACTTTAAAATAGCAATCGCATTCAATCCTACAGTAACTGTGGAGAAATATGAGCCTCAATGATCTGGAAGTCTGCAGGAACACTTTATGAACACTTAGAACAAAATTTGCTACAGGCTAAGGAGAATTTTCCTAATTACTATAAAGTGTGGTAGAATCTACCATCCATTAAGATCATCTGGCAGTGAAAATCAAGAGTCATGTTATACATTTATTTCAGAGAGCCAACACCACAAAAATGAACAGTGGTCTCCTTTGGTATCTTTAGAATTTCACAAACATTTACATAAGTTACTAACCACATAACAGCTATCACTGTGTTTTTACCATTTGAAAAGTAAAATCAAATATGTAAATTTGATTGGAATTTGCCTAAAGAGGCTTTGGAAGTAAATCTAAGATAAACAATAATGAACAATACATTTGTTTTATTAACTAATTTTGAGATTAGATTATAATACTTCATAATACTTTTGATTTTTATTAAAATAATATGAAGTAGGAAAATGTATATTTTGTGTATGTTGATTTAGATATTGGTAAAGCTAAGACAAGCATATTGGAGAATTTTCTGAGATCAAAAATATTGCTAATTCTCTGTTTTGTTACAGAGCTAGGTTTTTTGAGGGCTGGCTGAGTGCTTCTTGGTCTCATTTAATTTCAACTATTTATGTGCTGGCATTAGATTTCCTCAGTTGTTTTTAAATAATAAAACAGTGATATCAGTTTTATATAGAATGACTTATATTTTATTTATTTGTTTATGGATTTCATATGAAATACATTGTGTATCTCACAAAAAGAATTTTGAGCCATTTATAGAAGTTATGTTTTAATGTTCATTGTAGACTAAAGAGTGCACTAGGAAGCCAGAAAGTAATTATGAGGAGTTTTCTTTACTTTGTCTATAGAACTCTTGTTAAAAGAGTACTGTTTTGGATTTTCATTGAAAATTTGGTGTTATTTAAGGGACATAGGAAAACTGCTGACCCTACAAAGAGAGGTAGTACTTATGGAAATATCTAAGTGATCCCCGCCAGTCTAAACTAGGATTATTAGTAGTGGCCACTTCACCATCTGCTTAAGACTCTTTTTTTTTTTTTTTTTTTTTTTTTTTTTTTTTTTTTTTTTTTTTTTTTTGCCATAACAAATGTATCTGCTCTGCATTGAGTAGGTATTTACATGTGTTTTCTATATATTTATTCTTCTGTCTTCACTTTCTTTTCTTTACCACAACATTATTACATGCGTTACAATTATGTGGCCTTGCAATAACAAGGGTGTATGGGAAACAATAAATCATGCATCTTCTCATGCCATATAATAATGGTTAAGGCAAATGATTGCATGCCTTATACTTGGGCAGATGGTGAGTAAGAAATAGTGATTGTATCTTGGAGACACATACATAGCTTGTATAGAATACATACTTATAATTTCTGAACATAAATTTCAATGTATACACCCAAATGTTGACCATGAAGTTTATTTCTCTTAAAACCAAAAGTGGCTGGAAATAAAAAATATAACTAATGATGTGAAGGCAAGTAAACTGGAAACGAATCAGATATGGTTTATTTGCAATAATATTTACTGAGACTCTAGTTCCTGTGACATCTCTCTGGTCATTTAACATATAAATTTTTGGATTAATAAAAAGAAGATATTTTGCTAAGATATCAACTATTCAAAACTTTATTAAAGACATATTTATTAGCCAAATATAAGGAAATTATTATTCCTCAGTTAATTCTTTATGGGGATAGAACAAGAACTTAAGGTTGACTCACTGAGTCATTGACTCATTTCTAGTACTTTTACTTTTATTATGGTACATGTTTTTCAAAAGGAGTAAGCTCTAGGCTGTACTGTAGGTGTTCTTGAGCCCTGGACTCTCACAGTGTAATTAGATATTCTTCTGGGGGAAACAAAGAAGCAATACTTTTTCACAGTGTGAAGATTTTCTACTTTGTAAATGCTTACACTAATTAGGATTTCTTTTGAGAAACTCTAATTATCATAAAAACCATAGTAATTGATCAGAGACTTTTTTATATTGGGCATGTTCCAAAGTTTGAATATAATATTCTCTTGGTAACTTAGATAGGGAGAGATTAAATATTAAGGCAAAATACACTAAGTCTCTTAAACTATGCTAATGTGGACTCATTTAAAAATTAAGGTGTTATTTGCGGCAGAAGTTAATAGCCGCCATTAAAAAAATTACAAATTTAGCTCTGCATTAAAAAAAAATGAAAGCACATTCATTCACACTGTAGATTTTGTTTCTCATTTCACATTTGTTGATAAACTTGGATTCTTGTAAGTTTAAAAAAGTGTGTTCACTTCTTAAAGTGTTCTACTACCATCTAGTGTTACAGCAGGGAAACTTCACTTCAGAAATGCAATTTTTAAATAGTCAAAATTTGTAACTATATGAGTGAAGTAAAGGTTTGATAATTTAAGATATACAAATCTTTTCAATTATCAACACATAAAAGTATCATTAATAACATTCTAAAATACAGATATTTCAAATTTAGTATCTATTATTGAAATGAAGTGCTGTATTTAATATTCAATGTGAATATTTTAAAGACATTTTATTTCTAATCCATAAGAAATCAATTATTTGTCTATAAGAATTATACCTGGAGGGTAACAAGAAGCTATCTAAGTGGACTTAACTCCATCTCAGAAAAAAGGAAATCTATGCTAACTACTCTTGTTTGAAGGGGTCACAGTATGTAGGGGGCAACCTACTATCATCAACTTCCTGAATTAGTATATGGCTTCCAGCTAAATTGAAATTCCTGTTCTTATAACCACAGATTTATGTGGCTGGCTCTCACCATTTATAAAAGAATATTTTTCTTACAGAAGATGGAAGCTACTGCAGAGATTCACCACTGGTCAAAATGCAGAGATTAGTGACCTTGAGGATCCTTGCCCAATTTTCTACATCTACAAAACAAGCCGTATACCTAAGGTAAAGATTACATCCATAAAGAGGGAGAAAAATGCTTGTAAAATGCTGAGAACAACCATGTCAACAATGTTAACTTCTAGACATGAAAGGGACGCTGTACCCTGGAAACACTAGAAACTGATTGGTCTAAACAAGATTTGAATAATTATGATGCGAGTCAACATGTCCATGTGGGTAGGTGGAAGTTCATGCATATGGTGCACCTCACCTAAAAGATGAAACACAGGCAATCAATGGATGATGAAGGACAAAAAATAGACAAAAGTTCCATGCTAGCTTATACAATTGAAAGTGGTTAGCGCTAAATACATTTACACATAAGAAACACTCAATGGATACAGAATGCATATGTATGTATATAGATACATATATATGTGTGTGTGTTTGTATATATATGTATATATGTACATATAAACATATATTATATATGTGTATTATATATGTGAAGGCACAAATACACACATAAAGAGAGAAAAGAGAAAATTGAGTGAGAGAGAGAGAGAGAGTCAAATATCCAGCAAGAATGGGAGTTGAAATTGAGTGAAGGAAAATCAGAAATACACTATACTTCTATAAGGAATTCTTCAAATATAACTTATAACCCAAATACAATAAAAATTTCTTATCAAGTATTATAACATGAAAAATTATTCCTGTATAAAAACTCAACATAGTCATTTTGCTAAGTAAATATTTGTGCATCTGCAGTTTTTACAATATGATATTTAAACATCATTTTGCTATTTTATTATTTTGTACTTCCTTATGAATTAAAAAGTTAGTGCTTTTAAATTTTCTATACGAACCAAGAAGTCTGGCTGTAATAATCTACAAGGCCTAATTCAAAACATTTTTATCTTTCATATTTAGCCAACTTTGTATTGTAGTAATCATATTTGAAATTTAATATTCCCTATCTAGAAGATATAGCATAAGTAAGACACTTATAGAGTTTACTTGCCAAAATAAGGACACATTACTGTTTTATTATTATCCAATAGAATTTTAGATTAATAGAAAATTAATTCTAAGAGCTTTGATTTACATACCTACTATAGATCCTGAAAATGCCATAAATCCTTAAAGATAGAGTGTTTTGGGGGGCTTGTAAGTGATTTTACATTTACTTGCATGAGAACATTGAAATTAATCTCCACAAAATGACAAAATCCACAAAACCTTCAACTTCATGCATGTCATTAAATATTGAAAATGAGATAAAACAAGTGAAAATTTTGAGAATAGATTACAAAGAAATATTGCATATGTAATGTGTTATGGATATTACAGTATTTTTCTTTTTTAATATTAAAAAACAAAATAAAATGTAATAAGATAAAACAAAGTCTAGCACACAGAAATTGGATAGGACAATCCAACAAGAAGAAAAGTACCAACGAGTAGGCAAAGCAATCAATAGGGAATCCCTTAAAACACAAAACTAGGAAGTCATAAGCACAGAAGACTTTATATAGACTCACACAGGCTCTATGAGTATAGATGAACTTTTGGTGGTAATATATTGTATATTGAATAAAAATAGTCTGAAATATCAGAGGACAGAATCACCCACAACCAAGCTGTGAAGATCAGGAAGTAGTGACCCACACCTTTAATCCCATCACTTGGGAGCCAGAGATCCATCTCTGTGGTTCAATGCCCGAGAGTCAGACAGTGGGGAATCAGATCCTTAGTCCCACCACTTGGGAGGCCAAGGCAAAGGGATCTGTGTGGTCTACAAAGGAAGTTCCAGGACAGCTAGGACTCTTACACAGGAAACCCTGTCTTGAAACAAACAAATAAAAAAAAATACCCCCCAAACATGAAAGATGGCTCTGTCCTCTGATATTTCAGAATATCTTTATTAAATATACAATGATAGCCACAACTTTTTCTATGTTATTTATAAGACCTTATTTTCTTGGTGTCCCCATCTCATTTGGCTATTATATTTTTTCCACCTTCCCTTCTGTGTGGTTCCCTGAGCTCTGAGGCAAGAGCTTTGATGGAAACATACCATTTAAAGTTAAGTGTTTCAAAGTTTCTGACTTTCTGTGGAATGTCTGCTGTGGATCTCTATGCTGGTTTCCATCAACTGCGGAAAGACACTTTCTCTGATGATGGCAGAGAACAAGGCATTGATCTTTGAGTATATCAGAATGTCATTGGTTATCTTATCACTATGTCAATTTTGTTGGAAGTGTTTTCATTATTTATTTATATATTTATTTTTATTAATATTACTTGTTTCTAGCCTAGGTCCTGGAATATCTAGTCTCTGGATCTTTGTTATCAAAGCAGGGCCAGGTATGAGTACTATCTCATGGAGTGAACCTTAAGTCAAACCAGTTATTCATTTTTTCCTTCCACAAACAGGGAAGACATCATTGTAGCTTTAGCATTTATAGATGAATTCATGTTTGTTTTTCTTTTGCAAGCATGTAGAGTGCCTTTCTGTGCCAAAGGTTCTGGATCATTGCGGTAAAGGTTCTATGTATCCACCAGCTTTACTTATCCATGATCAATGATTTTTGTAAGTGTTGTGTTCAGCAATGGGGCCTTGCTGTCATATTGTGGAACTCAACATATGGTCTCAGAAATAGCCAGGGCTTGCTTGAGGATTCCCAGTGGACTCCTTTGGCCAACAATTCGAATAGATAGAACCCAATTATAATGCTAAAAGCTTGATTGGTAGCACGAGACCACCAGTTGGGACTATGTTTCACCATTACTTGGTGATTTCAGTTGGATTGCATTTTTTCATTGAAATAAAATTTTACTAGAGAATATAAGAGCAGTGGACACATAGGGAGTAATGTAATATGTCAGCTGATTTTACTTCTGAAAATTCAAAGGAAATGAAAAATTTTCATTCATAGAGTGATCAAGCATTTTGCAGTGATATTTACAACCTTGTTTAAATATTAATGGATCACAAAAGGATATTTAGTAAATAAAAAGAGTTTTTAAGTCTCTTACAGGTATTTCCAGCAATGGTCACAACTTCTTGCTATCATTCACTGTGTCCAATTGTGATGCACTTACAGTGAATGACTGTAGAAAACACAGCAAAACTTAATGTTCATGAAATTCCTGATTTGATTTTTATGCAAAAATTTTTCACATTATGTAACTAATGCTCAGTTCACTTAATGGCAAAGTAAAATATATATAAGTCTAGAATCATGAGTAAAAGTTTTCTTTTCCATTTTTTATTTATTTATAAAGGTATTTTTTCCATGCATACCATTGACTGTCCTCTGTTCCCTCTTCTAAGTCCCTCCCCATCTCCTTTCAGCATCTCCCCACTCCCATCACACCATCCATTCCCCCAAGGAGGGCAAAGAGTCTCAAGGTGGGTTAGTTCAGTATGGCATATCCATTTGGTAGGTCATAGTCTCTCATTCCAGTATTAAGGCTGGGTTAATTGTTTCTCTATAGGGAATGGGTGCCAAGATGCCAGTTCATGAACAAGAACATAGTCTGATCCTATTCTATGAGGTTCCACGTACTGCCCATGCCAATCAACAGTCATCTTCAACACACTGGCAAAGGTGACCACTTACTAAATATAACAATAGCAGCATGGACACTGAGAACAGCAATTAATAAATATGACCTCCTGAAACTGGGAAGCTTCGTAAGGCAAAGGACAGACTCGGTAAGACAAAATGACAGCCTACAAAATAGGAAAAGACCAGCACCGACCCTACATATGACAGAGGACAGATCTCTAAAATACGTAGAGAAGTCAAGAAACTAGGGTCCCAAACCGAAATAACCCAGTTAAAAATGGATTCAGAGATAAAAAGGGAATTCTCAACCGAAGAATTACAAATAGCTAAAAGACACTTAAAAATTGCTCAACATCTTTAGCCCTCAGAGAAATGCAAATTAAACAACTTTGAGATACCAACTTATACCTGTCAGAATGGCTAAGTTAAAAAACACAGATGAAAGCCTATGCTGGAGAGGATGCAGAGCAAGGGCAACATTTCTCCATTGTTGGTGGGAGCATAAATATATATATCCACCTGGAAATGAAGTATGGCTGTTTCTCAGAAAACTGGAAATCAATCTCCTCAAGTATTCAGCAATATCACTATTGGATATATCCTAAGGATACAAATTCATACTCCAAGGCATTAGATCAACTTTGTTCATAGAAGCATTATTCAAAGAACTTGGAATCAACCTAGAAGCCCCTAAACTGAAGAATGTGAAGAATGGATTAACAAACTGTGGTTTATCTGCACAATGGAGTACCACTCAGCAGAAAAATAATAATAATAATAATAAAAAAACTGACATCCTAAAATTTGCTAACAAATGGATGGATTTGGAGAATATCCTCCTGAGCAAGGTATCACAAGCCCAAAAAGATAGACATGGGATATACTCAGTCATAAGTGGATTTTAGACAAAAAGCAAAGAATACCCAAGCTGTAAACCACAACCCCTAACCAGCTTTGGAACAAAGGGAACTTTAGAGAGACATGCAGAGATCCCCCTAGAAAGAGAAAATAGAGATGTAGCAAATTGGGATCATAATGGGTTGCAACAAAGGAGAGGTAGGAAGAAAATCGTGTGAGAAGATGGTTTAGTGAGAGAAGCAACAAAGAGGGAGGGAAAAGAGATGAATATCTTGATAGAGAAGCCAATGTGGGGTTGGAAAGAGGCCAGGTGCTAAGGAAACCTCCAAGAACCCACAGGATGTCACTGCCTAGGTCTCCAACCAATAATGGAGGGGTACCTAAACATGACTTCCTCTATAATCAAATGAATGACCACCCTAAATGTCATTATAGAACTTATATCCAGAAATGAGCAGAGACAGAAGAAGAGATCCATAACTAAGTATCAAATCTAGCTCCTGGTCCAGCTAAATAGAGAGAGAAATGAGAATATTTATGAACAAAGTGATAGGGATTATGAGGAGAAGGCCCGCGTCTGGCTGAAGATCTAGAGAGCTCACTGCATCAAAACAGACACTGTGGAATCATCAGGAAAAGAAACTAAATCCTCAAAAGGTAGATTGCATTCTTATATGCATATATTTTGGAAGTTTTTACTGTATTATATTTCCATATTACACCTAAAAATGCCTCTTAATTTTAGCCATCTCTTTGCATATCCCCTCTCTCACTTCACGAACAACTTCCCTTCTCCCCCAACACTCATTTTTTTTCTGCTTTTCCAGGCCCCATCCTTCCATCATTATTCTGTTTCTCTTTTCTAATGAGATCTGTTAGTCACCATCCCTTACTCTTTCCCTACCTTGTGGTTCTGTGTATTGTAGATTGCTTATCACTGACTAAATAGCTAATAATAGCACATAACTGAGTATATGCCATATTTTTTGATTCTGGGTCTGGAATAATTCAGGATTTCTTTTTGTTCCATCCATTTGCCTACGAATTTCATAATGTTATTATTTTAATGGCTTAGTAATATGTCAATCTATAAATGTACTACATTTTCTTTATTCATTCTTCTGTTGTGGGATATCTAGGCTACTTCCAATATCTTGATATTGTGACTAGAACAGTGATGAACATGTTTTAGCAACTTTCTTTGAGCTTTCACTAGGGTTATTGATCTATGTCATTTTGGCAGGTGTAAGATGAAACTTCAAAATAGTTTTGATTTTCATTTCTCTGGTGACTAAAGATGTTCTACCTTTATTTCTGTAAGTGCGCTTCCCAGCCATTTGTGTTTCCTCTTTTTAGAAGATTTTCGTTAGATCTGTACCCCCTTTTCTAATTGAGTTATTTTATTTTTGGGGTTCTTTGTATATTTATAATATTAACCATCTATCAAATGTACAATTAGTAAAAATATCTTTCACTTCTGGAGTATGACTTGTCTTTATCCTTTGTCATTTAGAAGCTTTTAGGGTTCATGAGGTCCCATTTATTAATTGTTGATCTAGGTACCTAAAGTTCTTCTTTTTAGAAAGTCTTTTTCTGTGCTAATAAATACAGGCGATCATTTGTTTTCTCTTCCATGAAGTTCAGTATATTTGGTTTTAGATTAAGATCATTGATCTATGTGCACTTTAATTTTGTACAGTTATAAATATAGATTTATTTGCATGCTTATAAGTGCAGACATACAGTTTGAAGACACTTTTTCTTGTTGAAGATGTTTATTTTCCTAGTGTGTATTTTTGAGATTGTATGTTCATATATGTGCAGATCTGTCTTCAGTTGGATTCCATTGATCAGTGTGATTGGTTTAGTGCCAATAACGTGGCTTTGTTACTATAGCTTTTTTTGTGCAATATGAAATTGGTGACTAGGATATTTCTAACAGTTTTTCTTATTATTATTTAGTGTTATTTTTTTAAGTATCTTCAATTTTTGTGTGTGTGTGTGTGTGTTTTCCATATAATGCTGTCTATTCAAGATCTGGGAAAAATTGAGTTGTAAATTTATTGGGGGTGCTTTCAATATGTAGATTACTTTGGGGCAGATAGCCATTTTGACTGTTAATTCCACCAATACATGAGCATGGGAGCTCTTTCAATCTCCTAATATCTTCTTCAATTTCTTTAGTCAAAGACTTGAAGGTTTGAATCACACAATCTTTTATTTGCTTTGGTTTGAGTTATTACAAGACATTTTACATTATTTGATGCTATAGTGTATTGTTTCCCTGATTTCTGATTTATTCTCAGATTAATTGTTATTTGTTATTTGTAGGAGGTCTACTGATTTTTTTGAATTAGTATTTTTATCCAGCTCTTTTTGCTGAAAGTATTTTAGCTGTAGGATTTGAAAATATTGCTCAATATATTTAGATATAGCCTGTCCTAAATTAAGATGTTTTTATCTTCTGGATAGTGGCCATTGAAAGTAAACCACAGTCCCTAGTCACCCATGTACTTTTCTGCTAAGTACTCTTGCCAAGTGCTGATGTGCAACCTTGTTTAATATGCTAAGTGTATTTGATGAGTTTTGCAGTTACATACCTTCTATTTTTAATAGAATTTCCTATCTTAAACCAAGTAGCATATTTATTTCCAAACAATGTTGCATAACTTCCTTTCTTCTGATAATAGAAGGAAAAGAAAAATGCATTTTGAAAGTTAGAAACATTGCTATTTGAACTCTGAGCCAGGAAAGGAATAAAATCTACATGTCAGTTTCTCAGAAAATAAACAATCAATCTATCCAAAGACTCAACTATACCACCTTTGGGTATATACCCAAAAAATGATTAATAATACCATAAGGACACTTGCTTAGCTATGCTCATAACAGCTTTAAATGTAATAGCCAGAAACTGGAAACAACCTAGATGACCCTCAGCCAAAGAATGGATAAAGAAAATGTGATACATTTACACAATGGAATATTACTCAGCTGCTAAGAACAAAACATCAGGGAATTTGAAGGCAAATGGATGCAACTAGAAAAAATTCATCCTGAGTGAGGTAACACATACCCAGAAAAACAAACATGGTGTGTACTTACTCATATATGGATATTGGCTATAAGAAAAAGATAGCCATGCTATAATCCATAGACCTAGTAAGGCTAGGTGACAAGGAGGTCCCAAGGGAGGATGCAGGTAGCTCCCTGGAAAGGGAAATTAGAAAAGATTTCCTGGATGGACTGGTGGTGGGCAGAGATTAAAATTTGAGGAATTGGGTTGGAGTAGGTAGAGGGCAAGATAATTGAAAGAGAAGATTGAAAAGGTGGGTAATTTTAAGGTGAGGTGCTAACCTGATGCAAGGGATACTCCCTTGAATCTACAATGATTACCCAAGCTAAGACTCTTAGCATTAGTGGACTGAATGAATTGGCCATCTCCTTTGATTAGATTGGTGACTACTCCAAGAGTTTACTTCAATAAGTGATGGAAACATATGCAGAAAACCACCACCAAAATTAGGCCAATTTTGGAAAACCCTAGAGAAGAAAGGGAAGGATTGGAGGATCCAAAAGGACCAAGGAAATTATGAGAAAATCCACAGAAGCAGCTAACCTATCTCATGGGAACTCATGCAGTCTGAATCAACAATGAGGGAGCCTGCATGAGATGGACAAAGCCCTCTATGTGACAGCTGTTTAGCTTGGTCTCCTTCTGGGACTCCTAACAATGGGAGTAGGTGCTTTCTACTGGCACTTTGACTGGCTCTTCGAGAAACTATTACTTTTACTGGGTTGCCTTGTCTAGCCTTAATACAAGGTAAAGTTATAAGTATTAATTGAACTTGCTATGCCATGCTTTGTTCATACCTATGGGAGGTGTCCCACTTTCTGAGCAGAAACAGAGGAGGAGTGGATAGAGGGGATATGGTGGGGAATAGGAAGAGGGGAAAAGAGGATTAGGGTAAAATCATAAATAAATAGATACATAAATAAATATATACACAAATAACTTAGTCTAGAATTTCTTCTTTCAATTTTCAGCCAGTTAAATTTGAATATCAGTTTGGCATAATAACTATGCAATACTTATAGAAAAATAATAGAACATGAACAGAGTTGTGCAAACATGTCATTAATGTGTAACAAAAATGAAGATTCTAATATTCCTAAAAAGTTTTATGCACACAGTATACTTAAGGTCAAGCAGGATACATACAATATTTTATATTTATATGAAAATTAGAGATAATTTGTAAACATTTTAATAAGAAATATCAATATAATAGTTGGTAAGAGACAAGAATGAACACATTATTACACTGTAGACAGAGCTACACAATACAGCTTTTCTGCTTAGAGATGCATTTACACATAAGAATATATTAATGCATATACTACTGTACTGTTGATTGTAATATACCATCAATATTGATGCGCTAAACTTGAAGAGGAAAGTTGTCTAGCTACTTCAACACTGAAAAGTCTCAGAGATAACTCAAATTTCTATTGTTCAGGGAGGACAGTGAGGTGATGGCAAATGCTAACTTTCTTAGGCAGTGCCCCACATATCCACCGTAACATAACAGACAAAACACTGTTTCCAAAGACTCCTTGAGAGGACACTGCTAACACTATCACTGTATGAAGCACGATGTGATATGAACCTCTCCTGTTTATATGAACCTGTTTTCCTCTGATTACAAAATACAAGAAGGGACATACTACATAAGCTGTAGAAACAGTTGCAAAATTAAGTAGCTGCCTAAACACTGGATAATGCTGATAAGTGTGATGCCAATGAAAATGAATAATTATAAAATTCAACACTGCACAGGCACACAAAAGGACACACACAAATACACACACAGAATGGAGAGGGCACCTTGAGGCCTTTGCTCTATTATATTCATTATAACAATTCATTCTTTCAGTGATACTCCACCTCATTAAGATAAGACTGATTTATCCATCCACTGTTATATTTTAAAAAGATAAGAGAATCAAATTGTGCTTGGGGAATCTCCAAATGCTATTTTAAAAAAGAAAGATAAGCCTTTAAAAGTTTTGCTTAAATCAGTTAGGAAGTTGTCTTATGAAGAAGTCTCATCTGAGATGCAGTTATTAGGAAATTAATGGAAAATTTAAAACCTTGAGAAATAGATGAATTGATAGTCTTAAAACTGTGAAGACATGCTTCTCCTGATGTCCGTAATAGCATTCTTAGAGAAAAAAGAACCATTTATGATTGTGAAGAACATTCTTTTAAGATTTATCCAGCATCAGTTTTAATTCCCACATATAATGGCCACATCTCTATGTCCAAGAGCATCAAACTAATTGTAAAATTTTTTTACTTGATTTGACTTTTTTATATTTTTGAACTGCTTTTTTATTTTTATTTTATTATAATAGAATAAAACAATAATACTGGGGGCTGAGTTATAATTAATTAATTTGGAATACTACACCCAATATATTCTATAATATTTTATGTATTTCTGAAAACAAATAATATCCTATGTGAAGAGCTATAAGAAATTCTTCTTTGAGATACAAGTTTTGTGAAAGTGGTAACCATGGCAACCAAAAAGGATGTTCAAAACACTTATCTACTGTTTGGAGATGAGGACTTTTTTATTCAATGGCTATTTTAAGAATAACTTTGAAAAATTACGATCAAATACTGTAAATCATTTCGGTTTGTGTTATTTGAGATTGGAATAATTTGAAACTGTCAATCATGAAATAAATCGGACAGAGGAGTTTTCAATTTTGCCAAATTCATCTAGACTTACACTCTCCCTTTATTCTTAGAGTAGTAAGGGATGATTATAAGCCTGCCAAACAGGCCTGTGAAGGAAACAGATACTTGTTAGAAACAGAACATTAATAGAATTGCCTTTTTTTAATGAATTTACCTCCCCCTCTCTGTTCTTTGGATTTATTTATTTATTTACTTATTTATTTATTATTTATGTTTGTTTGTTTATTTATTTTCACTTTATGGCCAATCAGCATCTCATTAAACCAGTAATAGAGACAAATTTTTACAAAATACAAGAATACAATCCTACAGCATTTCACCCTTTTGCTATTTTAAAACAAATAACCTAGTCTACTTTCCTTTGTATAGTTTTTTTCTCACAGTTATCTATGATAACTTGTAACCAACACTGTAAAGAAAAACAAACATCCATAATCCATTTTTTTTTTGGTAATGTGAGCATAGTTCTCTAGACTACTTCTTGCTGATTGAGAATGTAGGTAATCATATGGGAGCCCCCACAAATTTAGGATTATGGTCAAGTCCAGAGTGAAGTATTCATGAAGCTGGGTCATTTCCATTAGCAGCTACGGGAATATGTTTCAAATTTAATGAAAATCAGCCTGGAATATTAGAGGACAGAGACATGTCTTTCAGCCTTTTGTGTTTACTTGTTTTGTTTCTGAGGCATGTTTTCTGTGTACCAGTCATGATTGTCCTGGAACTTGCTTTGTAGACCAGGCTGAACTCTAACTCACATAGCTCCTCCTGCCTCTGCCTCCCAGTGCTGGGATTAATGACCTACATCACCTCTGCCTGTCTGGAAACCTAGAACTTCTGTAAACTAAGATGACCTCAAACTTAGGTTTGCTGGAATTAAGGGCATAAGTCACCATTCCCAGATTTTCCCTATACTATGATTAAAGGTATGGTTTACCACTTTCTGATCCTCATAGACTAACTGTGGGTAGATCTCTCTGATATCTCAGACTGGTTTTATTAAACTTGAAACATATCCCTACAAGCAGCCTTGAGATGTTTTGGATGCAGAACTCAGAGGAAACTGTAACAGTGGTACTCTGAAACTTTGGATTATTTGGGTCATCTGTTCCATTCAGAGATTTTTCAGGGGGTTTTCCTGAATGAGACCTGTTTTTCTTAACCAGGAATGGCTCCACAACCTCTCATTTTCTGTGGAAATAAAAAGAAAACCTCTTTTTAAAAGTAACATATCTTTTGACTTCAGTTTGGAAGTCAAGGTATTTACAAAATATATAGTTTGGATTAACCCAGGAACAATTATAACCAAATGTTTATTAGCAGCCCTTTCTCCTTCCTCAGTTGTCAAACAATTCAAAAGCAACATAATATGCTGTATCCACACTCTGTATATTTTCCATCTTTATGTAGTTTATTTTTTTTTACTTTATTTCTTTTTTATGTTCATTTTATTTTATTTTTTATAAAAAGTCCTTTTTATCCATGTATCCACCTGTTCTCCATCCCTTCCCTCCTCCCATTCAGTCCCAGTGAGCCTTCAACCTCCTCCTCCCCAAACCCCTAATCTCTGCCCCCAAAGAGCAAGAAGTCCCAATGTGGGTCAGTTCAGCTTGGCACATCCACTTCAGGCAAGTTTGATTTTCTCATCCCAATATCAAGATTGGGTTAGATGTTTCTCTGCAAGGAATAGACTCCAGGGTGCCAGCCCCCACACACAGGATCACAGTCTGAATTCCACCCCTCAAGGCTCCACATACTGACCATGCCAATCAACAGTTGCCTACCCTTGGAGGGCCAAGTCCTTTTCCTGATGGTTGCCCAGGGGCTGCTCTTGATTCAGTGAGCTCCCAGAGCTCCAGCCACCCAGAACTGTAGGAATTTCCTCATTATCCCTATCCCCTTGCTCATACAGACTCTCTTTCCCTGTTCTCAGCTGGACCAGGAGCTCGGCCAGTGCTCAGCCACAGAAATCTGCCTCCATCTCTATTAACTGTTGGATGTAGGTTCTGTGATGACACTTAGGATGGTTAATTATTTGATTATAGGGGAAGACTTGTTTAGGTACCCACTCCACTATTGGTTGGAGACCTATCTAGAGACATCCTGTGAGATTTTGCAGGATTCACTAGCACCTGGCCTCATTTCACCCCACTTTGGGTTATATCAATGTACCCATCACTTTTTTTTCTCCCTCTTTGTTGCTCCTCTCACTCAACCATCTCCTTCTCTCATGATTTGTTTCCACTTCTTCTTGGTTGCAACCCTTTATGATCCCAATTTCCTAAAGTAATCTCTATTTTTTTTTCTGCCAAGGGGGAATCTCTGGATGTCTCTCTTAAGTTCCTTTTGATCCCAAGCTGTTCAGGGGTTGTGGTTTGCAGCTTGGATATTCCTTGCTTTTTATATGAAGTCTACTTATGAGTGGGTAAATCCTGTGCCTATGTCTTGAGGCTTGTGATACCTTGCTCAGGAAGCTATTCTCCAAATCTGTTCATTTGTCTTTAAATTTTAGGATGTTATTTTTTTCTTCTGAGTAGTACTCCATTGTGTAGATGGACCACAGTTTGTTAATCTATTCTTCAGATGAGGGACATCTAAGTTGTTTCTAGGTTATAGCTATTACAAATAATGCTGCTATGAAAATAGTTGAACTAATGCCTTTGAGTACAAATGTGCATCCTTTGGGTATGGATCCAATAATGGTATTGCTGGATCCTTGGAGAGATTGATTCCCAGTTTTCTGAGGAACAGCCATACTGCATTTCAGAGTGGCTGTACAAATTTACACTCCCACCAACAATGGAGGAGTGTTTCCCTTGTTCCACATCCTCTCCAGCATAGGCTGTCATCTGTGTTTTTGATCTTAGCCATTCTCAGAAGTGTAAGGAGATGTCTCAAAGTAATTTTAATTTACATTTCTCTGATGGCTAAAGATGTTAAGCAATTTGTTAAGTCTCTTTCAGTTATTTGTAACCCTGTTAAGAATTCCCATTTTAGCCATGAGCCCCATTTTTAATTTGGGTAATTCAGGTTTTGAAGCTCTATTTTCTTGAGTTCTCTATATATTTTAAAGATCAGTCCTCTGTCATATGGGGGGGGTCATAAAAAATTTTATTCTGTAAGGTGATATTTTGTCTTATTGACTGTGTCCTTTACCTTACAGAAGCTTCTGAGTTTCAGGAGGTCTCACTTATTTATTGTTATTCTTAGCGTTTGTGCTACTGGTGTTATATTTAGGAAGGGGTCACCCATGCCAATGCATTGGAAAGTATTTCCCACTTTCTTTTCTATCAGGTTCAGTGGAGCTGGTTTTATGTTGAAGTATTTGATCCACTTGGATTTGAGTTTTGTGCTGACTGATAGGCTTGGATCTATTTGCATTATTCTACATACTAACATCCACACCATTTGTTGAAGACACTATTTTTTACATTGAATACTTTTGCCTATTTTTCATAAATCAGGTGTTCATAGGTTAATGTTTAGGCCTTTGATTCAATTAAATTGATTCACAAGTGTGGAGATATTTTGAAATATAATGAAAGCAGTCAGAGATATCAGAGGACAGACTCACCTCCTCCCATCTTTGTTTTCTTTTGTTTGTTTGTTTTTTCCAGACAGAGTTTTTTGTGTAATAGTCCTGGCTGTCCTGGAACTTGCTTTGAAGACTAGGCTGGCTTTGAACTCATAGAGATTCTATTGCTTCCCAAGTGCTGGGACTACCAGTGTGTGCCATGGCTTCTTCTGCCTTCTCTGTCTTTCTATAGCTGCCTTAAATACTTTCTTCACTCAGCTAAGGTGTGGCACCATCACTTCCTGCCTGGGAGCCTGGAACTCCTCATATAAACTAAGATGATCTCAAACTCAGATGGGATTAAAGGCTTAGGTCTGGGGATATTCCCAGTACTGGGATTAAAGGTGTGAGTTACCACTGTCTGATCCTCCTAGGCTGACTGTGGGTAGATCCCTCTGATATCTCCCAGTGTTTTTATTATATTTGAAAATATCCCCACACACATCTGTTTTTATGGAAGCACTAGACTGCTTTTATTACTGTAGCTCTATAGTATAGCTTGAAGTCAGGGATATGATTCCTCCTGAAGTTCTTTTATTGAGCAGGATTGTTTTGGCAATCCTGGGTTCCTGTTATTCCATATGAAGCTGAGTATTGTTCTTTGAAGGTCTGTTAAAAAAAAAAAAAAAGGAAAAAAAAAAGCTAATGTTGGGATTTTGATGGGAATCTCATTGAATCTGTAGATTTTCTATGTTGATCATACCTATTCAGTAGCATGGGAGATCTTTCCACTTTCTGATATCCTCTTCATGTTCTTTCTTCAGTTACTTAAAGTTTTTGTCAAACATATTTGCTACTTCTTTGGTTAGAGTTACACCAAGATATTTAATGCTATTTACAGCTATTATAAAGGATGATATTTCCCTCATTTTTTTCAGACATTTTATCCTTGGTACACAGGAGGACTATTTTTTATTTGAGTTAATCTTGGAAACTACTACATTGCTGAAGGTGCTTATGAGCTATAGGAGTTCCCTGATGGAATTTTAGGGGTCACTTATGTGTAAAATCATATCATCTGCAAATAAAGGTAGTTTGTTTTTTCCTTTCCAATTTGTTTCCACTTAATCTCCTTCTGTTCTCCCATTGCTTTGCTACAACTTTGAGAACTATATTGAATAGATAAGAAAAGGACAGCATTGTCTTGTTTCCGATTTTAGTGGGCTTGCTTTGAGAGTTTCTCCATTTAGTTTGATATTAGCTGTCAGCTTGCTGTATATCACCGTTATTATATTTAGTATTTTCCCTGTATTCCTTATCTCTCTAGAACTTTTATTATGAAGGAGTGTTGGATTTTGTCAAAGGCTTTTTCAGCATCTAATGAGATGATCATGTGTGTTTTTCTTTCAGTTTGTTTATATGATGGATGACATTCACAGCTTTTTGTAGGTTGAACTATCCCTGCATCTCTGGGATGATGCTTATTTGATCATGAAGGATGATTTTTTTTTGATATGTTGTTGGATTTTGTTTGCCAGAATTTTGTTGAGTATTTTGCATCAATGTTCATGAAGAAGATTGGTCTGTAATTCTCTTTCTTTGTTGCTTCTTTGAGTGGCTTGAGAATCAGGGTGATTGTGGCCACATAAGATGAGTTCAGCAATACTCCTTCAGTTTATTCTTTATGGAACAGTTTGAGGAGTTTTGGTATTAGCTATTCTTTGAATGTCTGGTTGAATTCTACACTGAAACCATCTAGTCCTGGGTCCTTGCCCCCCCAACCCCCCCTTTTTTAATGAGACTTTTAATAACAGTTTTAGTTTCCTTTGGAGTTCTTGGTTTGTTTAGGCCATTTGTCAGAATTGATTTAACTTTGGTAAGTGATACCTTATTCAGAAAGCTGTCCCTTTCATTTAGGTTTTATATTTTACTGGAGTATAGATCTTCAAAGTAAAACCTGATAGATGTCTGGATTTCCTGGGTGTCTGTTGTTATGTCCCCCTTTTCATTTCTCATTCGGTTAATGTGGATGCTCACTCTCTAAGTTTTTGTTAGTTTACATAGAATTTTATCTACTTTATTGACTTTCTGAAAGAACCAAGTCTTGATTCATTGATTCTTTGAAATGTTCTCTTTGTTTGTATTGTATTGATTTTAGACATAAGTTTGACTATTTCCTCCCATCTACTCCTTCTAGGTGAATTAGTTTCTAATTGTTCTAAGGCCTTCAGCTGTGCTATTAGGTCTCTTGTGTGATATTTCTCTAGGTTTTTCATATGGGCCTTTAGTGCTATGAGTTTTCCTTTGAACACTGATTTCAATGTGTCCCATAAGTTTGGAAATATTGTGGATTCATTTTCACTAAATTCTAGGAAATCTTTGATTTTGTTCTTAATTTCTTTCTCAACACAGAGGTGGTTTAATTGAGAGATGTTCAGTTTCCATGAATTTGTGGGCTTTCTGTGATTTTTGTTGTTGTTGAACTCGAACCTTAGACCTTGGTGGGCTGATAAGCTATAAGGAGTTATTCTCAATTTTTTTATCTATTGATATTTTCTATGACTGAGTATATGGTCTATTGTATTTAATGCTCCATGGGATGCTGTATAGTCCTCTGTGTTTAGGTTGAAGGTTCTGTACATATCTATCCAATCCATTCTGGTCATATCATCTCTTAGATTCCTTCTTGCTCTGTTGAGTTTCTGTCTGGTAGACTTATCCAAGGGTGAAAGTGGGATATTGAAGTCTCCCACTATTTGTGTGTGTGTGTGTGTGTGTGTGTGTGTGTGTGTGTGTGTGTGTGTGTGTGTGTGTGTTCTGATGTGAAGTATAAGCTTTAGTAGTAGTAGTTTTTTTTTTTTTTTTTTTTTTACATATGTAGCTGCCCTTGTGCTGGGAGCACACATATTCAGGATTGAGACTTCATCTTGGTGGATTTTTCCTGAGATGAAGAAGTAATGTCCATCCTTGTCTCTTTTGATTGATTTTAGTTTGAAGTCTATTTTGTTAGATATTAGGATGGCTACACCAACTTGTTTCTTAGGACCATTTGATAGGAAAGTCTTTCCCAACCCTTAACTCTGAGCCTGTGTCTGTCTTTGAAGTTGAGGTGTATTTCTTGTATGCAGCAGAAGGATGGATTCTGTTTTTGTGTCCATTGTGTTAGAGTGTGCCTTTTTATAGGTGAATTGAGTCCATTGATATTAAGAGATGTTAATAACCAATGATTATTATTTCTTGCTATTTTTGGTGGTAGCTTGTATGCATTTCCCTTCTTTGAGTGTTTCTTCTTTGGGATTATCAATTGTTTGTGGTTTCATGGGTGTCATTGCTTGACCTGAGAGTTGGGGTGCTGTGGGAAATTACATTGTAAATAATTGTTCCACTCACTGGTTTAATAAAAAGTGCTGATTGGCCAAAGGCAGGCAGGAAGTGTGTGCGGGGCTACCAGACTAGGAGAACTCTGGGAGCAGAAAGAAACAGAGCAGAATGCCGGAGAGAAGCCGGAAGAAGCAGAGGACAACTATGCTGCTCTAAGAAAAGGAACCGAGCTGCATGGCTGAACAGGATAAGAGTCATGGGTTAGATTAAGGGTAAAGAGTTAGTAAGTTATATGCCTGGGCCTTAGGCCGATCAGCCTAAAACTATCTGTGTGTCTCTGCAGGTCTGTGGGTCTGTGGGCCTAAGCCTTGAGGTTAGGCCCGAAAGTCTGGAACAGAAACCTCATACTACAGGGTGCCCTTCACCTCTTATTCAGATGAGAACAGGGAGACTTCAGGGTCTCTGGATGTCAAAGTGTGATCTCATACGTTCTCTTAATTGGTATGTTGCTGAAGTAATTATTTAACAGATAAAATTCTCAGTAAATGATTGCATCTGACACAATATATAGCTAGCAAATAACAAAGCAGAGTGTGATTACAGGTCTGTCTGAGTGCTGTGGCAGCTGTCTAATGCTTTGTATATGTTGTCGTGGATAGTGACTTTTTTAAATGACTGGTTAATTAATTATATTAATAGTCTTTACATGCCAACTCTTTGACTTTAAACCCTGCCTATATTCGAAAGTGTTGTGTTTCATCTGTTTCTGGTTTTCAACCTAGATGCTACTTTAAATGTACAGGTCCTATGTACTCATTCTATAAAATCAACCAAGATATGTGCAAACTGTTTATTCTATGAAATAGTTGGGGTTTTTTATGTTGTCGTTACCATTCGATTAATAAGACTGACAGTGACAGAGCTTATGTCTTAAGAAAGTTATCTATGTATTATTAAATTTTTCTGAATAAAATCAACTTTCAAATGTATTATCTTAATCTTATTTAAAATAATCTGCTAGCAAAATTATATACAGGCAATTTGTATGCAATTGGATGTCTTTGCCTGACTTTATGTTTTCATCAAAAATTCTTGTGCAGTGGTGCACACATGAGTCCCAACAATCTGAAGAGACAGAGGTAGAAGAATCATAGTTATCCTTGGCTATATAGCAAATTTAAGACCAGTCTGGACTTCATGAGAACCTTTTTTTAAACAATAAAAAAAAAAAATACAATAAACCTTAAAGTACAAAGCTTAAATTTGGAATTAATTCTCAGATACACAACTTGGGTACGCGGAGACACCACTAGTCTATACCCCATTTCCACGATTCAGAAAAGAAGAGAAAGTGCTGTGAACATAGAAACCGAGGATTAAAGATTAGAGGGTTATACATACGATCAACAAGTGCCTGTAGCCACCAAAACTCAGACAAGTTAGGATCTTGATTTTTCATAAGAGTTTTCAACTCAAGAAAAAAGCTTAGTTTTGACCCATAAAATTTTCAAATACCTAACTTTGACATAATGACTAAATGAATGTCTGTTCCCACAAGCCACCAAACTAATGCTTTTGTTTTATTTGCTTTGTTTTTGATTTTTACAGTAAGCAGAAGAAACTGATAGAATTCCTATAGATCTTGACAAGAAAAACTGCCAGCTATAGATATTAAATATCATGTAAGAACACTAGAAATATCAATTTTAATTAAACATCTATTAGATACAAATGCTTGATGTATAGCTTTTTTTTTATTAAATAGTCCAGAATGAGCTATGGGAAAAAGATTACATCTGATCCTGAAAGCACATTGTGGACTGTCAAGTTTCAGTATAGTAATGTTTTCCTTTAATTTATTAGCTCTGGCCATGTCTGACATAGTAATTGAAATTAAACTATAATACAAGCTAATAAACACTTATTTTCTTTAAGTGGCTTGGTTAATAGCTTTCATGTTTTTTTTTGTTTTTTAGGAATTTGTGGATGTGTGCTTTCATGTAGAATTAATTTCAATTAATACATGAAATGATAATATTGTCATTGTAAGAATAAGTGATGTAAACTTGCTGATACCAGAGAGTGGTGTTAATTCTGTTTGTGGGGAAATATTTATATTTAGTCTGAAGACAAACTTGAAATTCAATTGCAAATTCTTGATCTTCACATGACTAAGCAAAATATCTGTGCAGTACAACTGAAGCATAGAAATATAACTGGAGAAAGTACTGTGTACAGTCTAGAGGAATCTAACAGGAAGAGGAGATGGCCCTTGATGGCAAGTATGAGTACACACACAGAATGGACTGATATTATTAGTCTTTTGAGTAATCACAGTCAACATTTAGTAAGGGTAAGCATTTCTCCACAATAGTCCCAGACATTTCTTCCTAATAGATTACTTTACCTCAACTTCTGTCCAGTTTTCAATATAATATTTGCCATTTTTTAAGCATTGTGTGTGCACAAGTCTAATTTCTCTTAAGTATGTAAATATCAGTGTTCTGTGTCATTCATGTAACCCCAAACTTCTATATTTTTTATGTTTTACCTAACTTTTGTAAAATTTGACACTTTGCCCTGAAGTAAACATCTTTTACGTTGTGCTCCAATGATGTATTCTTCTCCCACTTTACTGAATTTCAAGCTTGATAGCCATTCTGACATTTTTAAATTGTCCCACAAAGTTCACAAGTTGCTTCTGTTATCTTTATTAATTTAAACTTTTAAACTTTAACCGTTTTCACCTCTGAGATGCACTGCATTTTAATAGTCTTCTATTCTTATAAAAGTTACACTTGCAAACTTATAAATTTAGTATATTCCAGATTTAAAACAAGGAAGAGGGACACACTTTATTTATAGTCCAGAGCTAATTTGATAATTGGTCTTTTATTAAAAAGAAGTTAGCATCAAATTTATATATTGAAATGTGTAACTTGAATACATCTAATGATGCAAAATCCACTTAAATCTAGAAAAACAAAATATAATATCAATCTGAATGCTTTTATAAAATTTTAACACATGTTGTCAAACAATCTGTATTTTATCTCTGGTTACATCTGTTCATTTAATAGTATTTTCAGAATCTATGTCTTTATCAGTGTCTAAAAAGGAAAATAGAAGTTTCAGAAAAAGGAAACACAATCACTATAACTTCTCTCTAATTCTTTCTCATTTGGTTAGGGAAGATTCCCGTCATCCATTGCTACACAAGGAAATGCTAACAAAGGAGGAGGAAGACTGTGGGAGTCTTCATATTTTATTTACCGTTTATAAGAGTTTGTGGAGAAGGATATCATGAATATTTTGAGAAACAATAAGGCGGAAGATGCTTTGACATATCCTTGTCCTGAAAGGAGGAACTTGTAAACATTGGAGAGAACAGGGTATGTGTTTTGACAAAATGATTAACAGGCACAATCCACCAAGAGCTTCACAGATATGTTAGCCTGTTGTAGTGGGGTTTCTTGGTCCTGGGTGGCCAAAGGCCAGACCCACAGACCCCTTTGCTGCCCGCCACTGCTCAGGCCCCAAGAAATGACTCAGACACTTATCTTAACTTCATGCTGTTTGGCCTATGGCTCAGGCACACCGCTACCTAGGTCTTACATCTTTACTCAACCCATTTCTATTAATATGTCTGCCACATGGCCCGTGGCTCACCTGTATTCCTTACGTGTTGCTCCTTTAGGCTTCAGGCTCATTCTGTCTGACTCTGCCCTGCTTCTCCTACCTATGCTCTGATTTCTCCTCCTACCTTTCCTATGGTGCCTGTCATGGGCCAAAACAGCTCCTTTATTTAAAGATTGATATTCACAGCATAAAGACATTCCCACATCATTAGCCTCCACAACGGGGAATATTCAGTGTTACCTGCACACGTGAAGCTTTTGTCATTATCTTACCAGAGCACTAAACTCTCTGTGGCTACTGGACTAGCAGTAGGGGATCTGGGAATAGCTCAAATGAATAGTTGGGCATATGGATCACCAACCACCAAGGTGCTTAAGTACAACAGAAGCAAGAAAATCAGAGTATATAGTTTATTATTCCTCTAAATGACAAATAAATGCCTTAAAGGGGTTATATCTGAATTTTGAATAGGATAAACTTGCTTTTGTAATTTTATTCATTAAGAACAAATAGCAATAGAAAACAATAAATATTCCCTTGGTTTACAAGTGTGTCCTCATTATATCTGATATAGACTTATTTGACTGTATATATAATTTGTCACTTGAGATGTCTGTGATATTTTTGATCATGTAATTATGTTTTTTTCCTCGAGGGGGCACTTGAATATAAGACAAATCAGCTAACAGGCCTCATTTCATTCCTCTGTAGGGAAATGTTCAATTTTCTCTGAGCAAAGTGTATATTTTGACATTTTCCATATGGAAAGACTATGGCCTTCCAATAAACTTCTGAAAACCACAGTTCTCCACTTGGAAAATGCTAGGTACTCTGCACAAGTAAATCCCATTCTTCCCATTCAGAACAAGTGTCTTTATAAAATGGGTCTTATTTTTATATCATCGGGCATGTAATAATGTATATGACTTATTAGTAATAAAAAAAATACAGGGTGAGCATTTGCTGATTCTGAGTGTTTCCCACAATGCTTTCCAGTTTTTAGTGCTTATATATTAGTATTATAAGAATAGAGTGGAATAGCTCAACTGTAAATTCCCTATTAGGGAAGGTTCTATGCATTCGACAGTTCTGACTAATAAGATGTTGGGAGACATTCATTGTACCAGAGACAAGTCACTGGTAATTGTTGCTAAAATAGAAAGCAGATAGCCAGGCTTACTTTTAAGTACACTTGAGGAAGATAGAACAGATAGAAATGAAGGGAAGTTGCACAATGGTCTCCTATTGTCTTGTAAGATGCAGCCAGTATGGGTCTTAACACACAGAACTTACATAAGAGAACATGACACCTTCAGAAAAAAAAGAAAATGAGAAAGTAAAATCTCACCTTTTGTGAAAGACAAGGATTTATGAAAATGAATATCTATACATACCACTGAAGCATTTTGCATTTTATCTTTATAACAAAAGTGTGTCACTTATCACTTGTTATATTTAATATCTCTTCACTTTTTAAATGTACATATATGTTTGTGGGTGTTTGCTTCAAATCATCTTGCACAAGATACATCCATAGATATTTTTACCAGTGTTGAGATGAGAACAATTTCCTTCTACTTATATAGCATTTCTTCTTCATCACTTGAGATTATAATATAATTACAGCATATGCTGCTAAATTGAGTCATCTTGCTGTGCGATGATCTTTTTTCAATTGGTTTCTCCTATATAAATTATTGTTGCTTTGGCAATTGGCAGCTTACCTGTCTCTACTCACAACACTGTACTGTATTTCCAAGTGCCCCATTTTAGACTTCCCAGGAAGGACACACTGTGGTTATTTGCCTTTCTGTCCCCAATTAGATGCATTCTCTTCCATGTTCATTTATGTTGTCCTCAAAAAATGATATATACTTTTAATTGATTAAACAAATTCCACTTTGACATATACCAACTTTTTGTCCATATATTCACTGATTATTAGGTGATTTTATAATTGGACTTTTGTGACTTTATACTGGGTCTATTTATATACAAATGTGTATATAAAGTGATATCACTTGGTCACTGAGTTCTATTTTTAATGGTCAGAGCTATTTCTAAACTTTTTTTCTAAAATCATTGCTCAATATCATATTTATATCATACACATCAGCAATATACAAGAGCCTCTTCTCCCACATCCTCACCAGCATTTGGTATCACAGGAAGCACAAGGTGAGGTGATAGGGTATTGTTATTTTTTATTTTCTGTTTACTGACGTTATATCACTAGGACAGTAGATCCTGAACATTTCATCTGATGGGAAATTGTTACCTTTTTTCCTCGCCCATTATTGTTCTGTTCATGTTCTACTTCATGACTCGACCTTGAGACAAATATGTAGCCATTTCTTCTAAACTACTCATTTTCTCTATATAGTTGTTTCTAATAGTTTCATGACAGTTTTTATTTAGACTAGATACACTCTAATACACTCTTATTCATATGCATTATTACTTATTTAGATTCTCATTCATTCGTTGTATTAATAAGGCTTTTGTTTTTCTAAAACCCATTTTTAGGTTTGTTGATATTTCCTAATGTTTTCATCATTTCTACCTATTTTACATTATCTTTAATATTTTTCTATCATCTTTGTGCTTGCATACTTATTATAATTTTATTCTTAAAAGTGCAATATAGATTTGAGGACTTTCTTTCTAGTGATAGAACTTTCATTGTTATAGAATTTCCTCTTTCAGAATAATTTTGTTGCTCTATCTTCTGTTTTCAGTTGCTTTATTTCCATTTCTCTTAAAAAGTTTTTTTTTTTGTTGTGCATGTAACACTATGGACAAAGAGTTATGTATCTCACAACACAGACATGGGAAGCAGAGGACCACTTGTGAGAATGACTTCTCTATTGTTGTCACCTTGAAGTGCCAGCACATAGAACGCAGGTCATCAGTCATGGTGGAAAGTGGAATTATCCACTGAATTATTTAGACTATGACTGTGCATATTCTCTTTTGTTAACATTCGGGTAGCATTTCCTGCACAGTTCATTTATTTGAGCGCCTGGGCTTGTCCATAAGAACAAGGAAGTCTCGACAGAAAGCATGGAGTTAAATGTTGCTGCTTTTCAATCTGTTTGGGCTCTCTGTGTATTTTTAATTCAGAATATATTTCTTTCATATTCAATATTACTATTGGAGGTGAAGTTCACAGTTTTCATTATCTTAATTTGTTCCTATTTCTTATATCATTTACTTCTATTTACTTTGTTTTATCTAGTGTTAGTTTTTGATTTGTTGGTTTTTAATTTGTCAGTCTGCTACATTTGGTTTAAAATGTTTCATGCTTATAAGGTTATTTTGAGCTTTTGACAATGTTTACTGTTTTGTATCACATGTAACACAATTTTGTAGCTATTTTTTATTTTTATTATTTTAAAAAGCAAGAGAAATATTTAGCTTCCTCTTTATTATAAAGTGGTTTTGATTTCCTTGGAAATCTAGGACAAAATAAAAAGTCAATGTTGGTATACGTGTGTGGTTATTAGCCACCAATTTGTATTAGAGTTTAATAAATCAATGAGCATAAATCTGGAATAGAGGTCAGACTCTCCCTCGGATGTGAGAGGGATTACAAAACAGTAGGATAAAGTCATATATAAAATTTGAACTTAATTATTTTTAATCTCAGGATGAGATAGCTATACAGAAATTGCACAGAGATTCAAGTCAACTGTCTACAATTGTCATCGACTGAAGAATAAAACTTCCATCTTTTAAAAGTGCTGTTTATGCTTTGTGTTATAAGCCAGTAGTTCGAACTACTAAGGAGTCTAAGGAAAGGAGAATTGTAAATCTTTAGGTTGCTACAGAGTTAGTTTGAGACCACCCTGAGAAGCAGAGTGAAACCTTGCCTCTCAAAAAAAATTATTTGTAGAAGAATGTGATTATATAATTTGTATATAAGTACTTATTTTGTAGATATATGGAGAGCAACAAACACAGAGAGAGGGGGGGGAGAGAGAGAGAGAGAGAGAGAGAGAGAGAGAGAGAGAGAGAGAGAGAAGTAGCTTAATAGTAGAGTATTACCTAGCATGCATGGACCCTCAGATAACCCCCCCAACATAAAAATTGAAAGTAAAACTATTACTCATGAGAATGAGTAGTTTTTTTTCACTAATACCATATCCAGTGTATTCTCCTTTCAGCTTTGGTTTCCAAATACTCAAAAACAGATATTAAAGATAGAGGTAGATTAACTCACTGGGAGTGAATGATGGGGGGAAAGTCACCTGCTTCTCATGTAGAGAGAATATAAGAATATCCAATCAAATGATATACATAAGCATGATAATCATTGCAAGTGATTAAATTTTACTTAATAATTTTGCCTAATGAGTACACGACTACAAAATTAATTGTTTTGGACATTAAAACTTGACATTCTAGTCCCTTGATACACAGCTCCCCCTAAAATACTCATTCTTTAATAGCTTTGAGAGTTTAAATTATTTCAAGTGCATGAATCTCCAGGAAACACTCATTTCTCACAGACATTAATTAAACCTTGAGGCTTATGACATTGGAGATTTTTGTAATTAAACTTACATTGGCTGAGTTGCCAGAAGTGGGTTCTGTTAAGCAGACCTAACTTTTCTTAAGAATATTGTGAGAATGGCTGGCTAATCATAGTTCAGACATTTAATTTTTACAAAACTAATGCAGTTATAATCTGAAAAGTGTACAAATACAATGGTATATATTATAACTTCCTAGGATAGCATCTCAGAGTCTGTTTTGTAGGTTTCATTTTACCTGTTTGGAGTGGTGATAAAGTCTTGGAATATTAGTTAATTGCAAGTCAAGATATCAAACAATAGGACTGAGAAGCATTCAGAGAACTGCTTTCTTTTTAAAACTTGAGCTAGATAAATGATCAGTGAGCTTTATAACATTGGATTTTCTGTCTCCTCTTAACCTTTACATCCCATAGATATGTCTCAAAGAAAGCTGCCTGTACCAAGCTGAGATTCAAAGAAAGATTAGAAAATGACACAGGTTCCTAGGATTTCTCTGGTAGAATATATCAGTGGTCTACAATGGCCAAATAATCTTCTAATATAGACCTCTGATAACATACTTACTATAAAGGAAGGTAAAAATTTCAATTATTTTTGAAGTAGATCATACAAATAAGTTTCAAGATATTTAAGAACGAAAAGAAGTTTATTCATATCCATGTAAAACGTACACCATTATATGACAAACAGCAATTGTGTTGTATAACATCAGTAATTTTTTTTCATGCATCTACAAGTGTTAAGGGCATGCTCATTATATCATGTTAGGAAAATGTAATTTAAAATGATTATTATGATCTAGAAGTTTAATATGATTAGAAATATATGACACAGTACAGAAAAAAATCATTATAACTTTCTTGAGAGCTTAGATATTTTGACATAATAATACAAATGATGAATTGTTTTTATTTTGATGCTTTATCAATTCCAAATGATGTCAACAAAAGGTAGATGAAGAGAACTGGAAATCTCTATGTGAATAGAGGGCAGCTCAGGAGAAGAACATGCTCAGTATTTGTGAGAAAAAAAATCAAGTAATGAAAGATGTAGAAATATGTGCCAAGCTCTATAAATACTTTACAAAATCATGGACAACTCTCCATTGCCAAATATTTAGCAAAAAAAATGACAAAACAGATACATTCTACCTGGTAAACCTTAGGGCTTCTAGTAATAATATCCTGTGTTTGAGCTGTTGGAATAATAAATATTTACCATAATTCAATATTCTCACTTCACTCCAATAATTTATGTAAAGAAAGATTGTTTTTATGTATATTGAAAATTTCTTTGACAATCCAATTGCTTGTAGACACATAGATTGATAAGATTCTGGAGACATTGTCCAAATATAGAAAAGGCCAAAGATGGTCACACTTAAAAGCCAGAAGGTAACAGAAGAGCTGTGACAAGGGTGGAGACTTCCATTTATCTTATCTGCGAACATCTACATCTTCCCTCCCCACACATGGGCACAGGTTGCACTCCCAAACAAAGTTCATAACCTCAGTAAAGGACATGACCTTGCTCAGCTCATGCTTGGACAGTCACGTTACTATGTGATTTTTGATATTACTAGGAGATACAATCTCATAGTGCACAGGCTGGCTCTTACAAGCTTTATATCCTCTTTCCTCTTCTGCGTGTTCCTGAAGCCTTAGCTGTGGGAGTGTGTGAGATAAACAAAGACAACTTTATAGGGCATACCTGAGTGGATGGGAAAAGCTCATGAGAGCTCTACCCTATACCAACAACTTTAACAATGAAGAAAAGCTGGAGGAAGGAGCAGTGACCTTCATCAAGGAACAGCATATGAATTATTTGTCCAGTGCCAAAGGGTCAAACCTGAAATCATACACAAAGTTAATATAATATGGACCATATAGACTGAACAGCTTTAATTAGGAATATGTATATGCATATATATGTATGATGTGCTGCATGTGTATATGTATATGCATATATATATGATATGCTGTATGTGTATAGAATTTGTACATTAAGAATTAGTGACAAAGTAAGCCATGAAGATGAAAGAAGCTAGTGTTGGGAGGTACACCTGCAATCTGGGATATCCTCTAGGATGGGTAGAAACCTAGTGTAGCAGAAACTCCCAGGTTATGAGGGTGACCATAGCTAAGACTTCTATCTATGTGAAATATGGGGCCTGAGTAGACCATCTTCTATAATGAGTCAAGAATTACAGTGGAGGAATTTGGACATCAACCTAGTCACACATCCTCCAACCTATAATCTGTCCTTCGTCAAAGACGTGCTTGTGATAAATGTGCACAGAAATTATGAAAGCGGCCAACAAAATACTGACCTAGCTTGAGATCCAGATCATTAGAGGGAGCTCACAGGTGACACTGCCTGGATGGCCAGGACCCAGAGGGTGGATAGTCCAGAGACTTAGGTAAGAACCAAACAGGACTCTTAAATTGTCAATGAAATGAGTGCTAATTATATTCTTCTATGCATATAGATTGGTGCCTTTCCCAATTGTTATAGAGGCTTTGTGCAGCAACATATGAAAACAGATGCAGTGACCCACAGCTAAGCAACAGGAATCCTATGGAAGAGAGGGAGGAAAAAATTGCAGGAGCCAGAGAGGTCAAGGGGAACAAGAGACCCCTCAGAATTAACCAACATGTGGCATAGGGCCTCACAGAGACTGAACTGACAATTGGGGAGCCTGCATGGTCTAAACTAGTCCCTCTGCATGTATGTTACAATTGTGTAACATTGTCCTCCAGTGGAACCCTAACAGTGGAGGCAGGGATTGTCTATGACTCTCTTGTCTGTTTGAGGAATCTATTCCTCCTACTAAGTAGCCTTGCCTGGCCTTAATTGGAGAAGAGGTTCTTAGTCTTACTGTAACTCAATATACCATAGAGTCTATTAACCATGGAAGGTCTGAAGAGAAACAGAAGAGGAGTGGGGGAAGGGAGGAAGGACTGGGAGAAAAGAAGGGTTAACTGATGTCAGCGTGTAAAAAATGAATGAATGAATAAATAATAAATAGATGGGACTCCAGCAGATACGTAGTAATTCTCTTATTGCTGCCAAATTATACTTCCTTTTTTCTTAAGTTTGTTTTATTCCAAAGGAGAAAAATGGGCGTTTTTCATGTAAAAATCAGCTTGCAAAATTAGGGACCGTTGTCATTGTTGTTAGTATTAGAGTGCTGATGTAAGATCAGCCTGTTTTTGAGTTTGCATCTATCTATAAGATACACAGTAGATTTATTATCTTGATTGCTACTATATAACATGAGCCTTTTAGCAGGGGTGTCAGATAGCCAAATTTAGCAATTACCCTATGTACTCTAGCTTCCAGAAGTGTACATAGCTTGACATGATCATTAGTTTTTATGCTGTTTTAGAGCAAATGTGTTACCAGAAACCCAGTGTTCTATTGACAGAATGGTATTAGGCAACCCAAGTACAGAGAGAGTGTCAAAGATTTTCTCTAAGTGAATAGGCTACTGAAAGAGGTACCTGCTATAAAAAAAAATGTCTTTCATACTTAAAATTTTAATTCAAGTTTTGTATCTTCATATTAAAAGAAATGTATAATTGTTTCTATGTGATGTTTAGCACTAACAAAGAATGCTTTCCTTATGTCCAGAATGTCCAGATTTCTGCTTCATTGATGGGGTACCACTTGTTACACGATATAAAGACAGTTGCCCCAGCATATTGTCATGGACATAAGAAGGCAGGAGTGGAGAGAGTAAGCATGGAGAGTGAGAAATAAGGACAAAAGTACAAAAACCAACTTCATTTTCTATTACTTATGCCCTACCTTCCTCAACTAATTCAACCTTTGAAGGGATTAACTTTAAAGACGTGTCACACTACGACAGACTTTAACCTAGAAAATATAAGTTTATTGGAAAGTAATTATCTTTCTTTTGTCCCTCAAGCAGTGAAACAGGAGAAATACTGTCAGGAAATTCATGCCAAACAAGGACAAGTATCAGCTTGCTGAGTATGTCTTTAATATTCCCCCCCCCACCTCACTGTTTCTCACAACCTTTTTTGCTTGCTTGCCTTTTCCATGTACTGAACACAGGTCAACAGCAAAGAAAGGATCCCGCGTTGGAGGCCTAGAGTTGCATCAGCTAAACTGCTTGAATTAGATATCCTGCTTTGGCACTAGGTAGTCACAATCTACTATGGGCTCGTTTTCATGAATGCTGCTCCATTTCTTCCTTTTTTGACAGTTAGAATTGTGTTACTAAAAGAAAACAAAGGATGAGTATTTAGGTCCTGGGCAATGGGACATATCTTGTGCCCCCCACACCTACCCATTGAAGCTCCAGTTGAAGACCAGCAGGCAGAATGTGGGCAAGCCAGCCCCCCAACACCACACAGAAGATCATGTAACCTACAACCTCCATTCCATTGTCCAAACCCATCCATCACTCTGTGACTTCTACAGCTCCCTAAGACATAGACTCTGTCTGCATCAATTACACCAAGAGCTCAGCTTGCAACAAAGCATCTATTGGACTAAGAACAGCTCCTTAACACACACACACACACACACACACACACACACACACACACACACACACACTCACACACACACACACAACACTTGTACCAATTGGAGGAAGAGATGGGTAGACACCAGTGCAAGAATATATGCAACAATATGACAATATGTCACCACCAGAACCTAGTGCTTCTATAACAGTAAGACATGAATATTCCAGTGTAGAAGAAGCAAAAGAAAATGGCCTTAGTAAGGGAAAAGAGAAGATATAAAAGATAACTTCATGAATATGACAGAAGCCTTTAAAGAGGAAATAATATCTCTTTTTAAAAAAATGGAGGAAAAGAAAAATGGAAGAACCCACTTAACCTTTTAAAGAAAGCCAAGAAAAAAATCAATCTAAGAGGCAAAGGAAATGGTTTAAGACCTTAAAATTGAAATAAAGGTAATATATAAGTTATAAACCAATGAAATGCCAGAAATGGAAAAATCTGAGTAAATGAACAGGAAGTATAACTAACTAACTAACTAACATAACTAACAGAATACAGGAGATTAAAGAAAGAATCTCTGACATGGAAGAAACAGTAGAGGAAACAGATTTGTCCATCAAAGAAAACACTAAAGCCAAAGAAGTCATAACACAAATTTCCAAAAAATCTGGAACACCATGAAAAAACTAAACCTAAGATTAATAGGGAAAGATGAAGAAGAATGCCAGCTAAAAGACACAGAATATATATTCAACAAATCCTAGAAAACTTTCTACACCTAATGAAAGAAATGCCTATGAAAATATATGAAGCTTACAGAACACTAAACAGGCTGGGCCACCCAAAAATGTCCCCTTGCCACATAGTAATCAAACCTCTAAATATACAGAATAAAGAAAAATACTCAGAGCAGCAAAGAATAATGCCAATTAGCTTATAAATCAGACCTATTAAAATAACACCTGACTTCTCATTGGAGAATCTGAAAGTCTGAATGTCCAGGACAGACTTTATGAAGACACTAAGATATACCACAAATGCCAACCCAGACTATTATTCCCAAAGTCTCTCAATCGCTGTAAATGAGGTAAACAAGATATTCCATGACAAAACCACATTTAAACAGTATCTATTTACAAACTCAGCCCTATATAACACATTAAAAGGAAAACTCCAGCCTTAAGAAATTAGATGCAACCACAAAATCACAGGCAATAGATAACCCAACACCAGCAAATCCCAAAGAAGAGAAACATACACACACATTCACACATACACAAAAGTCCCTGAAATTAACAATCACTGGCTAATAATATTCCTTAATATTAATTGACTCAATTAATCTATAAAAAGACACAGGCTAACAGAATGGATATGAAAACAGTATCCATCCATCCATTTGCTGCATACAAGAAACACACCTCAACTTCAAAGACAGATACTAACTCATAGTAAAGGTTTGACAAAAGACATTCCAGTCAAATAGACTTAAGAAGGAAGCTTGTGTAGGCATCCTATTATATAACAAAATAGACTTCAAACTAAAATTAATCAAAGGAAATCAAGAACAATGTTACATATTCATTACAAGAAAGATTTACAAAATGAAGTCTCATTTTGGAACATTTATGTGCCAAATACAAAGACATCCACATATGTTAAGGAAACATTACTAAAGACTAGAGTGTATATCAACCTAAACACACCGGTAGTGGGAGACATCAACACTTTTACCAATAGACAGGTCTTCAAGATAGAAACTTAACAGAAAAATAAGGGAACTAACAAACGTTATGACATGAGTTAACTTAACAGACATCTACAGAACATTCCACCCAAACACAAAAAAATACACTTTCTCAACACCCTGTAGAACCGCCTCTAAAACTGACCACATAGTCATAAAGCAAATCTCAACAGATACAAAAATAATCTGGAGCAACCCCTTGTATCTTATCAGATTACCATGGCTTAAAGTTAGGATTCAAAAACAAAATACATACTGAAAGGCTAGAGCACAGTGAAAACTAAACACTGCCCAACTGAAGCACCAGTGTGTCAAAAAAGAAATTAAAGGCTTGCTATGATTCAATGAAAAGGAGTGCACAGCATACTCAGCCATATGAAACACTGTGAAGGCAGGGTTAAGAGGAAAGTTTATCACCTTAAATGCCTGCATAAAACATTGGAGAAAGCTCACACTAACAAACAACTTAACAGAATATCTGAAACCTGTAGATCGAAAAGAAAAAAACTCACTCAGGAGAAATAGATGCCAGGAAATAATGAAATTGAGAGAAGATCCCTATAAAATAGAAACAGAGAGCAATTCAAAGAATCAATGAAACTAAGTGTTGCTTGTGGGATTATGATTGAAATGTTAGTCTTTGTGTTGATTAAGTCATGGATATAAATATTATTCATTTGTATTTTTAATTTTGGCTTTTGTTTATTTATTGAAGTTTGTTAAAATATTTGTTTTTGAATTTTTTTGGGAACTTTTGATTTCTTTAAATTCATATTATTATTCAATGTTATATGATTTTTTTTAGATCAAGCATTGGATTTTTTATTTGCTTTGAGGATGTTGGTTTTTTATTGTGATTGGATATGATTTGACTTTTTTTGACTTTGGAGTTTGATTTTTGGGTGCTTCCCAGAGGAAGACACAAGAGGTATTTTTTGATGGTAGAGGGTTTTTTTTTGTTGTTGTTGTTTGTTTGTTTTTGTTTTTGTTTTTGGTAAATTTATATTTGTTGGTATAATGTTGTTTTTATCATATCTTTTGTGTAACTTAAAAGGCAATGGCCTTTTGTTTGAATTAAATTTAAAACGTATTATTTTTAAAAGTATTTTGTGTATAATTTTGTTTTATTTGGCCTGGTTTGTAATAGTTAAAGCAAGTCATGTCTTGGCTTTTTATCTTAATATTAGTAATGACTTGGCCTATTTAATTAATTATTTTTTTGTCGCAATGGTGAGATTTAGTATGGATTGTGTATTGAATTTAATTTTATTGGTGTAGATTTGATCTTTAAAAACATACATTTTTTATGTTTTAGATTAGTATGATCAAAGGATAGAGAAAACATTAATTGTCTTTTAACTTTTGGATCTTGTATTTCTCTATGTATAGCTGTGGTAAGTCTTTGTAGAAAGTCAGTATAAGGTTTTTTAAAGCCTTGTTTGACCTTAGTATATTTTTTGAATAGGGTCTAGAACCTTTTCTGAAACATTTAGTGCAGCAGTACAGCACAGTAATAATGTATGTTTATTATAAGTAGTTTGAGCCTTTATATTAGCAAACATGCCTTTACTAAGGATTTGGTCTTGAGAAGCAAAAAAACCCTTAACTTTTTTTTGTTGTTTTTCTAAGGCCCTAGCTTCTTGCTTCTTTGAGAAAACCAACAGGAAAGACAAGTTCTTATCCAAATTAACAAAACCAGAAATGAAAAGAGAGACATTACAACAGACATCAAGAAAATATAGAAAATCATCAGGACATACTTGAAAAACCTGTACTCTACAAAATGGAAAAATCTAAAATTGGACAAGTTTCTGCATAGGTACAGCATGCCAACATTAAATCAAGTCCAGATTAACAGTTCACATATTCTCATGCTATAGGAAGGCCATTCAGTTTGCTATAAATTTGTGTTGCTACCACTGATTAATAAAGAAGTTTTTATGGCAAGGCAAACAAAATGAGAAAGGGAACCCAAGAGAGATACAGGGGGGAAAAAAGGCAGAGTCATAGGAGAGATAGAGTGCAGCAGCCCAAGAAGCAAGATGTGAGAGTATTGGTAAGCCACCAGCCACACATACATCAAAAGAAATGGGCTAATTTAAGATGCAAAAGCTAAAGCTAGGTAATCATAGCCTTACCCATAGATCAAACAGTTTGTAATTAACATTAAGCTGTTGAGTGATTATTTTGTAATATGCTATGAGAGTGTGGTGAGGGGGCAGAGAAAAATTTCTGGTTGGCTTTCTCTTCCAATGTGGGGCAGATATTTTAACATAATACCTGAGAACTCCCTATTCTCATGCCAATAGAAGTACAGAGACATACCTCTAGACAGCTGCAATCTAGAGATTCAATGAATCCTCATTAAAATCCCAACACAATTCTTCATAGATAGCAAAAGAACAAGATTTAACTTCATATGTAGAAAAATCCTCAAGATAGCTAAAGATATCCTATACAATAAAACAACTTCAGGAGGCATCACTATCCTCAATTCATGTACTGCTATAGAGCTATAGTAATAAAAACATCTTGGTATTGGCATAAAAATGACAGGTGGCCTAGTCAACATGTGATCCTATGAAACTGAACTGAAGATCCTGACATTAATTCTATGAACATCTGATTTTTGACAAAGAAACCAAAACTGTACAATGTTAAAAAGAAGTATCTTCAACATATGCTGCTGACATAACTATATGTCAACATATAGAAGAATGTAAACAGATCCACATATACCAACATGCAGAAAACTCAAGTCCAAAAGTATCAAAGACCTCAACATAAATCCAGTTACACTGAACCTGATAGAAGAGAAAGTAGAACCTTGAACTCATTGGCACAGAAGACTACTTTCTAAATATAATACCAGTAGCACAGACACTTACAGCAAAAACTAATAAATAGGACCTCTTGAAATGAGAATCTTCAGTAATGCAAAGGACATGGTCAATACACAAAACAGCAGTCAATAGAATGTGAAAACATATTTACCAATTTATCTGACAGAGGGCTAATCTTTAAAATATATTAAAACCTCATGAAATTGACATCAAAAACCAACCAATCCAATTAAAAAACAGAGTACAGATCTAAATACAGAATTCTCAACAGAAGAATCTCAGATGACTAAAAGCCATTTAAGGAAGTGTGCAAAATCATTAGCCAAACTGGAAATGCAAATCAAAACAACTCAAGACATCATCTTACAACTTCAGAATGGCTAAGATCAAAAACATTAATGATAGATTATTCTCAAGAAGATGTGAAGAAAGAGGAACACTTCTCCATGGCCGGCAGGGCTGCAGTCTGGCACAACTACTCTGTAAATCAGTTTCTCAGATAATTGGGAATCAACCTGCTTTAAGACCCAATGATACCACTATTGGGTACATACCCAAGTAATGTTCAATTATACCAAAAATACATTTACTCATCTATGTTTATAGCAGCATTTTATATAGTAGACAGAACCTGGAAATTACTTAGATGCCCCTCAACTGAAGAATGTATAAAGAAAAAAATGGTATATTTGCACGATAGAGTACTACTCAGCTATTAAAAACAATACCACGAAATTTTCAGGCAAATGAATGGAATGAGATAATATCATCCTGAGTAAGGTAACCCAGACACAGAAAGACAAACATGGTATGTACTCACTCATAAGTGGATACTAGATATAAATAAAGCAAAGGATAACCAGACTACAAACCACAGCTCCAGAGAAGCTACGTAATAACAGACAGCCAGAGAAGGATTCATGGGTCACTATGGGAAGGGAAAATAGATGAAATCTCATTAATAAAGTGGGGGTGAAAGGGTCAGTAGAAATGAAGGGGGATGAGAACATGAGGAGACAGGATTATAGAGGTCAGGAAGGTCTGAAGTTTGAGAACAATGAAGGAAAAGTCTAGATAGAGAGATACATTTTGGTTTTAGGGAGAAACTGATGCTTGAAAAGCCCAGAAATCCACAAAGATGACCTCATCTTAGACTACTAATAACATTGGAGAGGGTGTCTGAGCTGGCCTACCCCAGTGGTCAGATTGGTGACTACCCTAACTGTCATTGTAGAGCCTTCATGTAATGGCTGATGGAGGCAGATGCAGAGATCCACAGCAAGACACAAGGGCAACCATGCTTGAAGAGAGGGAAGAGGCATTGTATGAGCATTATGGATGAGAATAATATCTACAGAGACAGCTGAACCAACGTCAGTGAAACTCACAAACTTTAGACTGACAGCTGTGGATCTGACATGGAACTGGATTAGGCTCTCTGCCTAAAGAGACATTTGTGTAGCTTGAATCATTTGAGGAGCCCCTCGCAGTGAGATCAGGATCTATCTCTGGTGCATGAACTGCTTTATGGAGCCCACTATCTATGGATGCAAGGTAGGGACGCCTTACTTTAACATGATGCAGGGATGAAGGAGTTGGTACTGCCTAGACTCTGTGTACCAGTGGGGAGGTCTTAACCTTTAGGAGTAAGAGTTGCAGGATGATGGGAGAAGCCGGCAGAGCAGAAAAATCTGTGGTTGGTATGTAAAATGAATAAAAAAATATTTAATAATAATAAAATGAAAACAGAGATGAAAGACTAGAAGACAGGTCATGGAGAAACTCTCCAAGTAGTCACACTGATCTCTTAAATTTTCATATTGTTAAAAATCACTAAAGAAAATTCTGTGAGAATGTACATGACATGGCCTTCTTTGAACTATAGATTGACAGAAAGAAAGTGTTGCACATTAAAGAACTATGGATGAAATGAAGAAAGAAAATTTGTATCTCATGAAGACACAGAAAACAGAGAGTTTAGATGTGTTTTGCAATTCATAAAAACAAACGTTTTTTAAATAAACAGTTTTAGAGGCTTTGGAAATGCAATATTTCATGAGGGACAGTTTGCTTTCAGCTTCAACATGAATCATTAGGTAAAGGTGCAGGATATACAGAAAGATATCATTTTTGGAATTTAATTTATCAAGTCAAATAAAACATGTTTACCAAAAAATGACTAAGTAGGGAAATGCCACATCTGCATCTAAATTTTATGTGAACAAGTTAGAAAAACTAGGCTTATTGGAGCCCGGAGACACTTAGAACACATCATGAAAATCCATCGAGGGTACGTGAGAAGCTCCTAGGTGGCACCTGATTTCACTTTTCTTAAATGAAGAAATGAACAGTGGTTCATTTCATTGTGGTTAATGGTTTGAAGAAAACTAGCTGTAATTCGACACAAATACAAGAGTCTCCTAATTCAGGACCATGCGAGTGACCTACTTCCTTATTCTAAGGGGATCTTTAATTTTCTGGCCAAGAAAGTGTGGATAAAGTAATATGTGAGGCAGAAAATTGCAATGAAAAGTGTTAAATTAATAAGTGATAGAGTTAAGTCTTATTAATTAGATAACAGTAGAATCAGTTACATATCACTATTGAATAGGGCTCTAGGGAAATATTTGAAAGGATTTAAGTAAAAACAATACTTCAAAATTCAGTTTCAAGAATGTGATAATCATAAAACCACTTCTGGTGTGAAGTAATTGTTGGACATTCTAGAAGAAGATTCATCACAGGTCATATTGATTGTCTAGAAACTCAGAAAAAGAATAAGATCTTCATTTTGTAGGAGGTAAGATAAATATTAGGTGTTTGGCAATTTATTTCAGTTCTGTTTTCCGTATGTTGTGCATAAATGTACATTATGGTGCTTTACCAATATCTAAGTTATGGACCAAATATAGATTTTCAACAGCAGATTATAGATAAATTATGTATGTAGTCAATGAATTCTTTTTCAGAGATAAGAAGGAAACAGCTCCCATGTGTTAAAAAAAATGGGTGCAATTAGAAATGATTGGATTAAGTGAATTTTGTCAGTGTTAGGTAGAAAATTTGGATATTTTCTTTTATTTGTGGGCTGTAGACTACATAACTTTTATATGACCTGAAAATAGAAGCATAATATCTAGGATGATAAAGGAGACTTATTAGAGAGGGGAGGAAAAAGCAGTCAGAGGAGCAGAGGAAGGAAATTATTCTCAAATTACCTTAGATAGCTGCATAAAAAATGACTTATATTTGATCCGTGCATGTCTATTTACTATCCTTTTAGCATTATTTTCATTTATCCCATAAATTTTTGTGCATATTCAATAATCAGCTTATTATTTTGCGTCCAATATCACATTTTTAATGTCTTTGGTTGTGTATATTTTCTAAGGTTTCTCCTGTTGTTGATATGTATCATTATTCTAATGAGGTCAAGGTTATTGGCAGAACAAATACCTTGGGCTATCAGGCCCAAAAGAGAGATGGTGTTTCTTGTCTACTTACGTGACCTCTGGCCTGCATAAAAGACCGCGTGTAGTATAAGTACCATAGAAGTAGAGAAGGGTCATGCCCCCTTTGTTTTTGGCATGGTTATACACTGGACAGTCAGGTGCTTGTACTCCTGGATGGAACACAGAGAGACTTCAACTGTTCATTCAGTTATTTTTCTCATGAGTGTATCTCCCCAATTCATACCCTAATAAATTTCTATTACTCATTGAACAGACTCACATGAATTGATCGCTACAGTAACTTGTAATTGTAGTAACAGCCTAAAAACCTGTGGATGAAATAAAATTTTGTAATGAAAGTTGAATGAGGGTACATAAAATATATAAATTTTGAACAAGGCTTAGGGTTTTTAGGGGAATTAATTTTGGGATTGAGACATAGTACCATTATGCAAAATGTGAACAGATCTCTTTTCATTATTTAAGATACTTATAAAATTGTCTCAAACTAAATAATTAAAAAAAAAATTAGCTGTTGTTTGGCATTGTAAAAGAGGCTGAATAATGACAGTGTGAATTATAGCAGTGAAAAAATTCACAAAATTTTATTTTTAATTTCACAAATTAAATTTACATCATGAATTTTCTTTAAAATTTTCTTGCTTAGAAATGTATGAACTATAAATGACAAAATGGGATTAAATACTAAATGCATTCACTTAGTTTTCCTTGCTGAAAGTGATTTTACGTTTACTGCAAGTTCTGGACCCAAAGTATTTCTGTAAGTATTATTACAGTAAGGAGTATTCTTTGCTATGATGAAACACAAAAGCAGCCAAAGCAACTTGAGGATGAAAATGTTTATTTGGCTTAAGTTTTCACTTCTCATCACTGAAGGGTCAGAACAGGAAAACAGACAGGGCAGGAATTTTCAAAACCTTATATACATTTTTTACATAATTAAGAAAATGCAGCAGAAACAAATGTAACACACCTTGACCAAGCAAAAATTACATTCTGCAGCATTAAATAAATCTAACACATTGTTACATAGTTAAATATTTCATAACATGTATGCATGTATATGTTTATATGAATGTATATCAATTCAAAAGGTTAAACTTTGACCTGAGAGGTAATACAAATTAACTGATTTCATACACTGTCAGTGTGTAATTTAAGTTATGCTACGCATATTACAGAACCCTCAAGTGAAATTAAAATGTGTTGTTTAAAACCAGTGTGCCTTTTTTCCTATTTTTTAAAGCTATAAAATGTTAGAGATTTAGGGATATTAGCTCAGTCAGATGTGAATGTGTTCCTGGGAGGCCTAGAGGGTTTACTTGCTCTGTGCACCTTGGCACAGACATTTATTGAAAACAAATCTTTTTTTGTTCCTCATTCCATTACCACTTTAAGAGCAGCTACATTTATAGAATCACTGTGGAGAATTAGCCTCTAAATGATGTATGAAATGAAATATCCTTGCCAGCTTCAGATAATGGGTTGAGTTCTGTTATGCTCAGTTTCTCCTTTGAATGTGTGCATGTTCAGTTCTATTTAACTTTTCTGTAGTTTTCTACTACAAGTTTTCCCCCAAAAAAACTTCCTAAAAACCTGACAAGATGCAAGAAACATAGTATTAAGGATCATTGGAACTAATTTAGGAAACATCACCTTGACATTGAACTGCATCCCACACACTAGTTATGAATAGAAGTATTGTGTTTTCTCTATCCATAAATGTTACAAAGACCTTAAAATAGCCACTCAGAGTTATTTCCTGCTAAGGAAATTATAAGTCCATTCAAATATTCCAAGACAATAGTACTAATATCTGTGAACTCTTGTACTGAACTACCCAAAAACCAACTTTCTGTAGTAAGATCACACAGTTATGTCTGATCTAATTATCCAAAGTCTTTCAAATTCATTTTACATGCATGAACTTATTCAACCATTAGAAGTTTCAAGGGGAGATGTACAATTCAAAATTTCTAGTCTGTATAATAAAACTGATGCATTCTATTAAAAATTACACTGATTTTCTCTTTTCAAAATAAGAATTATTTATACTGACTTCTAAGTAGTCTCAAATAATCCCCAAACAAAAATAACTAGTTTAAATCAATAAATGACAAGCTACTGTCATGGAAAGAGGCAATTATGATTGTCAACCATTTCTTACGTAGCTTTTTCACAATCTAGTCTTTGATTAGGAGCCCCACTTAAAGCATGCCTTGTAAGTACACTCTAGACACAAAGTAAAAAAAAAAAAATCTTTGTACAGAATAACTAACTAATGGCAACTGACTGCTTTCATTTAAATTCTAGTGAAAAGTCATTTTAATTAACACTTTACCTTGGATTATTTTTACATTATTTTTTGTCAGATTAGTTATTTTTACATTATTTTTTTGTCAAATTAGTCATACCTTTCTAGAAAAAGTCTTAGCTATGATTATAAAATATGTTTAAAATTTATTCTTATTTTGTCAACACAAATAAACTTCGGTGTAACGTGAGAGAACATTGAAACATGTCTATGTTGACCTTTGTGTCTTCTCTGGATGAACCTGAGTGAACATGAAGGATCGGTCCTGCAGAATGCTTTGGAGGCAAATGGAAGTAGCCGTTAACTCCAATAAATTTAGAAAGGAGGCAACACCCAGTACCAGGTGGAGCTTGGGAAAACTGTGTCTACCTTTCAGGTGGGGGAATAGGACTTAGATCCTCATTCTGAACCATAATAGAATGTGCATTCATAGCGCATGCTGCTGCTGCATGTGACACTTGTAATGTAGATATTCTAGCTAGGAGCAGCTTCCCATAAGTATCTCCTCTGTGAGCAAAACAAACTCGGTGTGCTTCTCAAATCTAGTTGTTTCCTGTACCACCTCATTGGATCTGTGAATAATTTACTCAAAGTTCTGCTTAATGTTTCTGAATTAATGTGACAAAAGATTAGTCAGGCAAATTTTATAGCAGACATTAGTTGTTTAGGGGGGCATAGTAAAGATAGATTTTTAATTCCTCTATAATTCACACAAAGGTTTCTTTCTCTTTTTTAAGGCACAGTTGCTAGAGAGACAACTTCATGTTAGGTAGAAACTCTAAATACCATGCTCTATTTCATTTATATGCTTCCTTACAATGTGGCCCAAAACAAGAAGTACTCCAATAGACCAACCCAACTTAATGCTCATTCTTTCTTTTTCTCACTTTGTCAAAGCAGCATTAAGTCTCCAAGTGGTGACAGATGATTGTTCCTTCCTTTGATAACATCTGCTCCTTCCTTTTTAAAGCTCAGTACAAAGAGAAAACCCAATACACCTAAGGGTAGTGTTACTATAAAGTTAGGTGAGATTTTTTTTTTCTTACTGTGACTTAATTGAAATATTTATGCTTTTGGAAATAATAAACTACAGTTTTGAGGTGAAATTATATAATCAGGCTAATACTAGAATGTACTCTAGAGCCTATATATGAAAAAATTATTTGGTCCAAAATGTCAATAGTTTCAAAGTAAGCAAACCATATTGTGTATGAGAATAGCAGGCTAGAAGCTTCTGGCCTCTGTGGAATGTGATATCATTACAGGAGCAATGATATTATGGCAGCCATCATTTCACTTCTTATATAATATAGCTTCTCTGTCCAAAAATGATATTATGTAGTCTAATGTCTTGCTGAATCAACATTTTATGAAACCTTATATAATGAATCTTCCATAATATTAGAAAAAGAAGCTTACCTGTGCCTGATGTGTCTGACTTATGCCAACCACTAATAATTACTACCTTTCCAGGGTTTGGAATTTCATGAAAAAAAAAATCTTTAAGTGGCTGATTGACTTAAATAAAAATTGATGTTCAGTTAGGAGAATGATATTAATTTCTTCAATTTTGAAGTTCAGCCAGAAGAACATCTAAATTGCCTTAGTGAATGGAGGCCTAAGGTGTTCTATTCATTAGCGGGTAGAGTTTGCATTAGATGTGCTTTATCTTAATTGCGGAATTCCCCAGATGACAGTGGCCTGTGTCTACATCTATAAGGCATTGCCTTAATTCATGATTGATGTGAGAAGGCGAAGTCCACTCTTGGCAGAACCAGCCCTAGGAGGTAAGTCTGAGCTGTAAGAAAACTAGCTGACCGTGATCCACAGTCTGAGCTTGCTCTCCTTCATGTCCTAACAGCTCCTAAGCTGACTTCCCTAGATCATAGTCTGTAAAAGCAGGAAAGGAAACTGTGTCCAGTGTTAGTTATTCTTGCTTAGACTGTGGAATAAGGATGCCATAGTGAAAATGAGACGCCAGAAGCTTAACTGCAGGGTGGGTGAAGTCATGCTCTTCCCAGAGCTCTCTCCAGCACTACTGTTGCAGGAGGGCTCCTCCAGCCATTTCTGATGGATATCGGAAGTGCCTATCTGATGGTGCTATATAATCTAGTTACTATTCTACATTTATTCTTTCTTTTCCTGGCCCTATAAACTCATTCATTTTAAGAAATTTGAAAAATAGGACTATCGCAGATTCTTCCCTTTACACAACAGAAAATGTTACCAATAGATTATCATGAAGAGAAAAGCACATTATCATAAGTAGAGTCCCAAGAAGTTTATCTGTCCGATATTTAGAATCTGAAGATAATAACGAAAATACAAAAATATTAATCGTTGATGTCCCACAATCATTAAATGAAAGAAAGAAAGAGATCATATTTTCCTGCTAAGCATTAAAACAGTTTGTGTCAAAGGGAATGAACTGCCTCCTTCATCAGTAGAGGCTTCATGATGCCCTAGTAGGCCTTGAATTATTTTATTTCTCAAAGAAAGAACTAAGTCGAAAATGTAACTCTTGAGTCTCCACCATGAAGTGGTGGGTTTTAGACAGGTTATTGAGTTACAATTAGAGTCCTCATGCACAAGGTTGGTGCCATTGTAAAGTCTCTCAGAGAAACGCCTCATTTTTCTTAGCACTAGAGTACACAGCAAGGAGTAACCACCTATCAGCCAGGAAGAGGGCACTCACTAGTAACCATGTGCCCTGGGTTTTAATATCTTAGCCTCCACAACTACAAAATATTTTTCTCAAGTTCACAGGATGGCTAATTTGTAATATTTAGTTATAACAGCACCAAGTCAGAAAGAGATTTTTATCCTTAAAATCTCATCGCTGAAAATAATGTTTCCAAGATAAAAGTATAACTTCATAAGTTATTAGTTTCTTTGTTTCTAGAATAAAGATATTTTATATTCTGATAGCAGTTATTTTGTATCCTTGACATTGCCATTAATTAGGTGAATTCCACTTTGAAATTTCTACTCTTTCATAACACACACACACACACACACACACACACAGAGAGAGAGAGAGAGAGAGAGAGAGAGAGAGAGAGAGAGAGAGAGAATGAGAGAGAGAATTCATATTAAATATCAGATTTATTTTTATATTTATGGAACAATTACAAATTTTAAATATGTGTTTTATAGTTATAAGACAGTATATAAATCTCTAATACTCTTTGCATTAATTTCTCTGATGGAGGATATACTGAAAAATCCATATATTTGATGCCAGTATTTGTTGAAGTATATGTTTATATGCATAACATATCCATTAAAACAGGAAATTTTTTTTGTTTAAGATTAATTTATATGTTTGAAACCATCTATTTGTTTAAATTTAATGTATTTTTGTTTACAGTCACATTAAATTCAAATAATATACCTTAAGGGGTTAGTGGTTGACAGAACAACTTGTTGCACAGTGGTTATCAATTCAATTTAGCATAAAACACTTCTAAAAATGTTAAAGTCCTTATGAGTAGCAAAATAGTTGTCTTTTTTCCTAAAGTACTAAGAAGCTAATGGTTTCAAATTGATTGGTTCTTGGGTTATTTGTTGTTTTTTTTAGATGAATATTGATAAATTCTATTCCAATAATTATGTATGACAAAGATATTTTAACTCAAAATATTAAAATTTTATTTGAAGCACCTTTACGTTACATCAGTTTCTTTGAAGTTACGTATTTTCTGTAATTTTCTTTGTTATCTGTGCTGTGTGCCTGCATGATGTTATGTGCTCCAAGTGCATAATAGCACCAAAGGAGACCAGAGGACATTGAATTGCCTGGATCTGGAATTAAAGATTGTGAGATACCTGTTCTGACTGCTGGGAATCAAAATCAGGTCCTTTGCAGTAGTAAAACTCCTTATCTCCAAGCCATATCTTTAGCCTTAAATCACATACATTTTTAGAACTTCCTATGTGAATACTGTGTCTGTAGCTTTTTCTGATTCTAATTTAAGTCATGCCCTACTTTTATGACCTCTTAGTCTTTAATTATTATTGTAAAATATTATTATAATCAAATATATTTCAAAGTCCATTGTGGGGATTCAATAAAAGCTTTGGAAGTTTCGGAGATATCAGAGGGAATCTACCCACAGTCTATGTGGGGAATTAATAAAAGCTCCAGAAGTTCCAGAGATCTAACCACAGTCAGTCTAGGAGGAGCAGAGAGTGGTGATTCACACCTTTAATCCCAGCACAGGGAGTATCCTGGGAGTGGTGACCTGCGCCCTTAATCCCAGCTGAGTCTAGGTCACTTTAGATATAGTAGGAATTCCAGGCTCCCAAACTGGCAGTGGTGGGACCCACCTTAATTTACCAAGAGAGTATTTAAGCTTAAGGCAGACATAGAGCAGGGGGAAGCCAAGCCAAGGGAAGCAAGGCTGAGGAAGCTGGAAGACAGCTGGGTAAGATCTGACTGTGGTGTTTATTCTCTATAATATTTACAACTTCTTCAGAGATCTATCTCTGAGTATCATTCATTCGTGCGACAGTCCATTTAGTGTTACTTTTACGCATGTGTTCCCAGGGTTGAATAGGTGGGAGGTTGTCTGTGCTGGTTACTTTTTCGGTCAGTTTGACAGAGCAAGGGTTATCTGGGAAGAGGGAACTTCAATTAATAAAATACATCTATCACATTGGCCTATTGGCAAGTCCATGGGGCAATTTTCTTGGTTAATAATTTATACCAGAGAGCCCTTCTCAGTGTGGAGAATGCCAACCCTGAGCCGGTGATCCTGGATTATATAAGAAAGCAAAGTGAGAATCACATAGGAGTCAGCCAGTAAATGTCCTCTTCAGTTCCCGTCTGTCTTCGGGTTTCCAGGTTGAATTCCTACCCTAACTCTCCTCAGTGGACTGGGGCTGATGATAAGTAATGTAAATAACCCCGTATCAAACCCTGTTGCTTTTGATCATGGTTTTCATCACAGTGAAAGAAAGCAAAGTCGGGATCACCTCTAGAGAAAACTGACTTCCTCACTCTCACATTCACTGGTCATCGTAGTTCTCCCTTGGGGGACAGGAACTTGTAGAATGCTCCTGGAGAACAGTTATATGTGATCTGGTATTGTCATTATGACAGACATTTTTTTACAGGAAACCTATTCTTGAAATGTTATGGGTACATATTCTTTGTCACATCTTGGTGACACTGTGTTGTAGTAAGTATTCTGGTCTTCTGGCTTTTAAAATCATTTTACCTCCATTTCTGCAATGTCACCTGAGCCTTAGTCGTGAAGGTGCCATGAAGATGTGTCAATTAAGGTGAAACACTATACTGACACGACATTTACCAGATATGGATCTCTGTAATACTTTCATGTAGTGGAAAAATAAGCTTCTTTGATAAGGAGTGAGAACTACATTTATCTGTGGATGTAATAAAAAGCATTTAAGATGCTATTACAAGTTATATTGATCAGGGAACTGTCTGAGTAGATTGCTCTTTATTACCTGTGACCTCTTTAACCATGGGTTGTTGGTTAATTTTACTCTATCAGATATGGATTTCCTTCCATCAAACAGGACTTAAGTATAGAGCAGTCCTGTTGAAAATAAAGTGCCGCTATTTCACTGTAAAAATGAAATATAAACTTGATAAGTAAAATATTATACTGCGTTAGATTACTCAGCCCCAGAAAAATAAATACTATATGTATCAGTCATTTGAGAACTCTATCTTTAAATCTCTAGATTCATTTATAATTTGAAATAGCCAAAGATGAAGAAAAGCAGAAAGAGATCATGGTTAGGAGAGGCAGAAGGCTTCTTAGAGGAGGGAAACATAGGAAACAGAATCTATGAACTGGAAAATGGGGAAAATATTAGGGGGGTCTTTAATTAGAAGAGGAGACACACAGAATGAGGGGGAAGAAAAATCTAAGTAACACTAGGGAGGGGTGAAAAACACAGCAAAACACTGTGTTGTAAGTTTACTTAAAAATCCATAGATAACACATACAGAATAGAGCAATACATATATTCATTTATATGTATGTACTGCTTTCTATAAATACAGTGTCTGTACTTTGCAGTTTTAGTCAGCAAATATAGCTCATCATTTACTGGCCTGCTTCTCTGGCAGTTGCTGGACCACTTAGGCCATGACCTGCCAAGAACTCTATTCTCTCAGGCACCTGCTAGGTCGTTGCTGCCTACTATAACTCTTAATTAATTCTTTATCATTCTGTTTATCAATAAGACTCAGGGTTAAAGGCTGGTGTGAAAACAAGCTAGCTTAGAGAGGTCGAGTACCAACTACTTGACCTGCTTTCTAAATGGGCGTCTCCAAAAGAGAGCATCCTTCTGCTTAGCCAAAACAAAAGAATCCGTGCTACATTGAGTCCCTTCTACTACTTCCTGTGTGTCTCTCTGCCATCTTACAGATACCCTATGACTCTCTATTATTAATTTCTGTTAACTAGTTGCTAAGTTGGCTGTCTGATCCAAGATTGATTTTATTTAATTAACACAAAAGCAAACTTGGGGGTTTACAGTATTATCAAATATTCCACAACATGTATATGCATATGTATTTTTGTTCTCTAATGGAGCTGTGCCAATTGGGTGATTGTTAGTGTCCCATGAACCCAGACATGGAAAACCTTCCCTCGAGTTGTTGGTTAGCAGAATAGAAACCGTTTCCAAATATTATTAGCTATCACCATTGTCTTCCAGAAATTGAAAGCAAGACACTATTTCTGAAGATACTATAAATTTTGGACATAGGATGTGAAGCAATTGAAAAGGAACCCTCCTTCCTGAGTCAACTTCTCATAATATCAGAAGGTGTTATACAAATGCCAAGGGAAAAAAGACAATTGGTAGTCCTAAGGCTATTGAACCTATGATCCCAAGAATTGATTTTCTCAGCCAAACACACCAAACAACAAGTTTAAAATTAGCATTATGATTTCCACTAACAATTTAGGTTTGAACTTATTTAGCTATTTCATGAAGAAAATTACAGAGTCTGTGTTTGTGTGTGTGTGTCTGTGTGTGTGTGTGTGTGTGTGTGTGTGTATAGTGTGTGTAGTAAATTTGCATATACTTTTACATTTTAAGTTTATACTGTTTGACAGTTTTATTAAAATTCATGAGTGAAATACAGAGAAAAAGATGATAAGTCCTATTAAAAACAAAATTAATTTTCTTTTACCCTTTCAGTATCTTCTAAATACAATGGCTGCATTTTTTATTGAATTATTTTAAGAAATTTTTAAAGTAATTTATTTTCTGTTATTTTTAAAGGTTTTTAAATGATTGTAGTAAAAAAAAAAAAAGACACTTTATTTGGAGTTTTAAGTCAATCAAATTAAGAAACACTACCTGAAGTGTCTATTTAAAAATACAGTCTGGTATCTTATGAATCCAAATTACATTTTATTAATGTATTCTAAATACATTTTAAGTATGAAGACTTCCATCTACTTATAAACTGAACTGTTTCTAGCTTTCATACTAAGAAAGCAACAGACAGACACATCGTTTCTTCTTTTTAACAAAAGTATCCATTGCTTTCTGCTTGTTTAAGATGCCTTTTGGAGTTGCAAGTTACAATTCTCACTGGGAATGAACTACATTTTAAACACATTACCTAAGGTATTGTTCTCCTGAGCCTAAATTTCAGCTAATGAAGCAAAGCCAATACACACACACACATCTATTATTTTCACATGGGGAATAGACTCACAGGGTGAATGAAATTGGCAATTTACCAAAAATACCCTAAGTGTTAAATTGGAAACTCTGCAGTGTAAGTAGAAAATATAAATTCTTCAAGTATGGGAAGTGTTAATAGAGCTACCCACTGATCTTGAGAGACATTTTATGGCATTTCCTAATGTCAATATCACATTTAGAATCTAAAAATGTTTTTGTTTCCAAGTTTTTGTTTTATGTTCATTATTGTTCTTTACTTTTATAAATGCATTCAATGAACAAAAGTGATATATAATATAAAAATATATCATGAACTAAGAAATTTAGATTTGTATAACTAAGAGTTTTGTTTATAACTTCCCTTAAGTTAGATGTAAATACCCTGATTTAGTAGTGTGGATACTGGGACTCGAATCCCTATCAGACACATCAAAACTTACAAATATCTTTTTATTCATTATCTGAAATTTTCTTAAATATACATATACTGTATTTGGATCATAGCTATCCTCACTCAGCCTCCATAAATCAACATATCTATCTCTTTACTCCAAGTTCCTTCTCTTTTATTGTAACTGAATATAATTACAAAGGTCTTTCAACAGAAATACGGACTAGGAGCAGAAATAAAGATGGAAAAGGGAAAATCTGATGTTGAAGAAAGTTAGTATATTGCATAAGCTTCTATCTGGTATTTCATTTCAGCATTAATGTAATTATCACTAACTTTTAAAAATCGCATTATTGGATTTAAGTCCACTTAAAACTAGCTCAAAACAGAAGCTTTTCAGAAACTGAAGTTGTTGTGAATAGGTAGTCTTTTATTATTTAGACCATAGGTACTCTCTTACATCTCTTACATGCTGACTGTTTTTATGACATCTACCTTGGGCAAAAAGAACATCTAAACCTCTGCTGTGGAAATCCATTTCACACACACACACACACACACACAGAGAGAGAGAGAGAGAGAGAGAGAGAGAGAGAGAGAGAGAGAGAGAGAGAGAGAGAGAGAGAGAGAGAGAGAGAGAGAGAGAGAGAGAAGGTGGGGCAGTTTCCGATGCAGCTATCTGGGAAGAGGGCAAGCTGCAGCTGCTGCTGCTAGTTTCTGCATACAGTGGCTTCAGTTAAAGCTCAACCATTCCTAACAACTGTACTCTGACTATGCTTTGCCATTCCCCTGAGCCTGACCCAAGGAAAGCATTGTGTTTTCTATGGGTATAAGGCATCATAGGCCTTCACCGGGTACGCTCATGTAAATAATGGGCATTCACTCAACTTGTCTGTTTCCCACAATATGCCACACTATACTTTAAAACTATTTTTTTTTATAAAAAGGATGGTAGAAATTTAAACTGAACTCTACACAAAGTAGCATATTGTGACACAGCCTCTCAGTTTTAAGAAAATGATGAAATGATCTTGCAAAGGTTTATATTGATTGCTAATTGACAACATTTAGGATCATGTAGGAGACAGGCCTGCAGGTGTGGCTTGAGAAATTAACTGTAAGAAAAAGTTACCACTTACCTCCCATTCTTGCCACTGGCACTTTACTGTATAATAGACTAGAACTTTTAAATGTGAGAGAAACTCTTTTCAAATATGTCACTTACGTCATAATATTTTATTAGTGCTACAGAAGAAGCCATGCCCCCATGACCTCATGAGGCTTGAATTCGCTGACAGTTCTGATCAGCAGATGTTGGAACAGTTCACTGCTTGTTTCTTGGTACTAAATCATCACACTTGTCTTTTATTGGTATCGACTAAAAAACTTCAACTTTGATTTTCTTTTTTAGGGATATTTCTCAGTGTTATTTTATTTTGTTTCTTCAATTTCAAACCAGGAAAGGGGCTTACACTTTATCTCTCCATCCCCAAGTCCCTATGAAGATAGATTTTGCTATTTTGAGTAAATGAGAGGGTATCATAATTATTGTCTTAATATGACCCAGGAAATAGTCCCTAAGATCTGTGGCAGTTAGCAAGTAATTTATGCCATAATCTGGACAGTGAAATGAGTCTGAGAAGGGTTATGTTAGTGTTAACCACAATTATATTCTGAAACAGTTGGAAATCTATAAAAATGTTTTTAAAAAATAAGAAATAGGTTGAATATATAAATCTCTTTAAAAAGACATAGAACAGGAACTGTTTCTAGAAGCAGGTCTCTAAGATTCTGGAACAAATTGATGAGGAAGACCAAACATTTTTGAGCAAGGGTCCCAAACAATGTTCTGAAGGACTGTGCAAATGCTAAGAGTAAACGTAGGCACTGTTCTGAAGAGCATTAATAAGAAAAAATGGTTGAAACACCAACAAGATTTATTTTATTATTGTTGAACAGGCCTAAAGTTTGACTAGCTTTATAATTAATAATCAAGTACATTTTAGACTTCATGTTCTTTTTAATATATTTTCATATTTTTGCAACTGTGTCTTTGGCTTATATACAATATACTATATAATATTGCAACAAATGAGAGAGTGTTTATGAGATATTCTAATGAGAAATACAGGTTAGGATTTGGAATATTTGGATATTCTTTTGGATAGTCCATAGAAACCTATAATGAGTGCAAAGTTATTAGTGATTTGTTTATCACATTGGAGCTAACTCTGTATTGCTGCCAAGGTCTGTAATGAGTGATAAATGTATTCAGTATAGAGTCCTATTTAAGATTGAATCTCGTTAATATCCCCCCACAAGAAATAGATTCTTGTATCTGTATTTAAGCAGCTGTGCAATTATAGGGATTACATGGACTTCTACATAATATTTAAACATCTGCTTCATATCTCCTATCTGTGAGGTATAAAGACCTCTAAAGTAAGAACAAAAGCCTTTTAATATTTTAACAACTGCATGTTTCTTTAAGATATTAGTAGCCAAAACCCACAACAATATATTTGTCTAATACTGAAAATTTATACTAAAATTATGTTATCTATAAAAGTAATTTTGAGTATTCAATTTTTGAAATATATTTTTACAGAACAAGGTTTATTATTGCAAGGGATCAGTCATTATAGATAGCACCCTCCCCTTTCTATATTAAACTTGACATATGCAATGACTTCCAGGAACAGAGGGTAAAGTTTCAAGAATAAAATTATTTAAATATATAAATAATTGTGAATTTTAAGGAATCATATACTAAATTAAAGCTGTATGGAAAGGTAGGTTTGTTTGCTGAGAGTTTAGGAAATAAATTATGACATAAGTATTGGATTAAAATTACTTCTCCATTATTGAGTGACCAGAGGGTTAAAATTCAGCCATAAAAATAAGGTAAGAAACATTCATAAAGCATTTTGATAAAAAGCTACAGAGAACTAATAAAATTGGTAAAATGCACATAATAAAATTACTAAAGGAAGTTGCTGCTTATACCACATAATTATTTGTTATTTGATGCTGAGTTTCCCACTTTGTGGTATATTTAAAATATATAGAATACAGCATAACAATAAAAAGTTCTAAAACTGTATGTGTGTATGTGCTTGTTGTGTATGTGGTGTGTGTCTGTGAGCTTGTGTGTGTATGTATGTGAGTGCCTGTGTGTGTGCTTGTGTGTGTGTGTGTGGTGTATCTGTGGGCTTGTGCGTGTGTGTATGTGTTTGAGTGCCTATGTATGTGTGTGTGTTTGTGTGTGTTGACTAGGGGAGGAAAATAGAGGGAATTGGAGGAAGATGAGGAAGAAGAATAATTTCTGTACTTGTGACTGTGGTTTAGAATATCTGTGAGAATGTACAACAAACATTAAACAAGAATGATGATGTTCAGGGAAATATTATGCATTAAAAATGATAAAATACAGGCAGTCTACCTATTTTGTCTTAATGTTTACTCGACTTTAAATGTAAAGCAAACTTGAAATTCACATGCATAATTGGAATGAATTGTGCATTGGTTCTACCTGTAATTGTTCCTTCAACCCATTGATAGTAAGCTTCTAACAATTTATTCTAAGTGTATTGTTTAGGATAAATTAAGGTAACATAAATTTTCCATAACTTGTTGAAGGTTTAGCTAACAATATGAGGAAGATTTTTTCTTATAGCTTGCTTACAAAACCTATATCCTGAATAACCAAACAATAGCTTCCACATCTGGTATATTTTGACAATTCAATTTCACTCTTTTACAATGTTCTATCTGTAAATATAATACTGAAAACTGAATATATTGTCTCAAGAATCAATTCAACATTAATACTAATAGGAAGAGAATTTATCATTTAAATAATTCTTAAAATTTAGTCATGGGTAACGTTCAATATTATTTTTTAGACTAACCCTGTTATTTTACGTAGGGTAGTTGGAGGCAGTTGTTTGTCTGGGTAGGTGAACCAAGGTAAGGATAAGGGGCACTACAGGATCCTGAACAACTTCTACCACTGAAACCCCTCCCTTCTCCTTCATAGCCTTTTTATAAGATTTATTCTTTGTGAACCTAGATTTTGTAGAATTACAACAATGTTATACAGCATTCATTTCAATTCATATTATATTGCTTTAAAATTTGTGATTTTTTAGATATAATTTAGTACTTTGTCAGTTTGAGACCTTAATTTAAAACTTAATTTTTAGGTTATTTAAAAAAATACATTTTAAAAATTAAAACTTCTATTGGATTTCAAGTTTTTTTTATAAGTCTAAAAACCATATACATTGTACCCATAGTGTGAATTTTGATACCTGGGTAAAATGTAGTAATAGGAAACATACTGGTATATGTTGATGTAGTACAAAACTATAATTTTTCTGGACTGCTAACAGTTGTAAAATGTGTTTCTTCCTTCTTAAATAGTTATGAATTATACTACTTAAAATCTATTTTTGTAGAACATTACTTTATTGATGTTCTTTTATTCCCAAATGGACATTTTAATGAAAATTTTCTTCTTTAACCATAGGCCTTATGAAAATGTGTACTGGCTACTTCCTCAGAGACATCACAAATTTGTCAACCTAAAACTCTACATCTCATCAAATCTATTCCTAATTTCACTTTAGTTGTAATCATAATCTATCCATTTGCCTAAGCAAGGAATGTAACAGTAATTTAAGCTTCATTTCCCAGATCTCTTTTTCAACTCCATCAAACACATCACAGTTTATAATTTAGATGTTTCTTATATTTTTCTCTGCTGACTATAGTTTTAATTTACACTGCTTTTCTTTTTAATAATTTTAAATGATTTATATTTTATTTTATGTGCATGTATGTATGTATCAGGGTGTTGGATCCACTACAATTGGAGTTACAGACAGCTGTGAGCTACCACGTAGGTTCTGGGAATTGAACCCAGGTTTCTAAACGAGCAGCCAGTGCTTTTAACCACTGAGCTATCTCTCCAGCCCAAGAGTCAATATATTTTTGTGTTTGAACCTTTGTGTTCTGCTTTTTTATTTAAAAAGATTTTTTCCACATCTACCACTGCTCCTCCTCCATTCCTTCCTTCCAATCTCTTCCAATCCTACCTCAACCTCCTGCCACCCCATCCCCCATTCAATCCCAGGAATAGCAAGGAGTCCCGAGGTTAGTCAGTTCAGTCTGACATATCTAGTTGAGGTAGGTCCAAGTCCCTCATCCCAGTATTAAGGCAGATCATTCAAGAAGTGTTTAATGGTTTCTCTTTTTGTTTGATTTTATTTTGTGTGTATCATCAATTTATTTTATAAAATATTTATCTACAATATATTCTGATTAGGATTTTCTCATCTCGTCTCACAACATCTTACAAATCCTTCCCACCTCCCTATCAACCCTGCTTACTCCTTTATTTCTTCATCTTGTTTGATTTTTACTGCTTTTTACAAAATCAAAAATTTATTTTCAATATTATGGCTGTTATTTATATGCAATTATTTCTATACAACAGTCACTTTATTATATAGGATATTCTTAATTAGTTTTCCATCATTTGTGAATAAATCTGAACTTCAGAACATCCAACTCAAGGCTTTTTTATTTCCTTATTTTGTTAATTAGGTACTACTCTTCACACAGCTGTATTTTTGTATTAATAATGGTAAGATCCTTGTATGTGACTGAACTGTCCAGGCTCTAATGTGAACACTGTACTGATCAGTTGCATTGCCAATTCAGGATAGTAATTTTGGAGTAAGTAAAATACTATAGTATACCACATTTGAAATATAATATTTTATTAATTTATTAATTATTTATATATATTTAAATTTTTAACATATCCAATGCTGTTCCCTCTCCCTCTCCTTTTTCCAGTCATCCCCAGATTCCCGCATCCCATCTCCCAACCATTCTTCAGGGAGTAAGGACTCCCAAGGTGAGTCAATAAAGTCTGGCACATGCAGTTGTGGTAGGACCAAGTCTCTGTCACCAGTATCAAGACTGAGCAAAGTGTTCCTCTCTCGGGAATAGGGCTTCAATAAGCCAGTTTATGAACAAGGAATAAATTCTGGTCACACTACCAAAGGCTCCACAAACTGTCCATGTCATTAGACTGTTATCCACATTCAGAGGGCCTAGTTCAGTCCTATGCAGATTTCCCAGCTCTCAGTTCAGAGTTAGTGATCTCTCAGTATTGTGGGGTCTGTTCTCTCTGGGGGTTTCCTCACCGTGATCTTGACCCAACTTTTCAGCTGGACTGTAAGCTCAGCCCAGTGCTTAGCTGTGGATCTCTGCATCTGCTTCCATCAGTTGCTGGCTGAAGGTTCTATAATGACAGCGTGGTCAACAATTTGATTATAGGGAAAGGTCAGTTTAAGCACCTTAGAGTCTTAGCTGGGTCATCTTTGTGAATTCTTGATTATTTTCCTAGCAACAGGTTTCTCTATAAGCCAACAATGGGTCTCTCAATCAAAGGCATCTTTTAAGTTATTCTTCCTCTCTGTCCCTCCGTTCAACTAAACCATCTCACTCCCTCATATTCTCTTTCCACCTCCTCTTCCCACCTCCTCCCGATGGTCCCAGTTTACTCAGGAGATCTTCTCAATTTCCCCTTTCCAAGGTTACCCATGGGTGTCTCTCTTAGGTTTCCCTTCTTTCCTAGCTGCTCACAGGTTGAGCTATAACCTGGTTATCCTTTGCTTTATGTTTAAAGTGCACTTACGAGTGAGTACATACCACCACGTTTTCTGGGTCCATGTTACCTCCTTCTGGATGATATGTGGAGAGTGGACAGCAACTCAAAGTTCTTCCTAGAGCAATAAGATACAAATTGAAAAGAAAGAATTTAAAATCTTGTTATTTGCAGATGACATGATAATATACATAAGAGAACCCAAAAATTCTACTGGGGAACTCCTATAGCTGATAAACACCTTAAATAATGTGGCAGGTGACAAGATTAACTAAAATAATCAATAGCCTTCCTGTACACAAATGATAAATGGTATGACAAGGAAGTCAGGGAAACATCACTCTTTACATTAACTGCAAAAACATTAATTGTCTTGAAATAACTTTAAACAAAGAAGTGACAGACTAGTATGACAAGAACTTTTAAGTCATTGAAGAAGGAATTTGAAGAAGATATCAGAAAATGGAAAGCTCCCCCATGCCCTTGCATAGATAGGAATAACACAGTAAAACCGCAATCTAACTAAAAGCAATCTAAAGATTCAGTGAAATCCCAAACAAACTTCTGTACAGACCTTAAAAAAACAATACTCAACATAAAATGGTAAAATAAAAATAGAATTGCCAAAACAATCCTGTACAATAAAAAAAAAAATTCAGGAAGCATCACCATCCTTGACTTCAATCTCTACTATTGAGCTGCAGAAATAAAAACAGAGCTCAGTATTGGCACAAACAGACTTGTGCATTAATGGAATTAAATTGAAGACTCTGACATTAAGCTACATATCTCTGAACACCTGATTTTTTTTAAAAAAAGCTAAAATTATACAATGAAAAAGAAAGCATTTCAACAAATGGTGCCGGCATAACTGAATGGCAGCATGTAGACGAATGTAAATAGATCCTTGTCTAAAGCTTATGTTTGGAGGAATGTCTTAGACACTTCTGACCAACAACTCTAATTGAGATATACTAAACTAGTTGTGGAATTTTGTGCCAGCATGTGGCTTTAGGGAGGCACAATCTTGTCTAATTTAACTCAAATTAGTCTCATTTTCAAAGGAAAAGGCATGTTTCATATGTTCATGTGTATATATGCATGTTAGTGAATTCATGTGTGTGATTTAAACATGTAATAGATTTGTAAAAGGCTCTTATAACACTTTTATTATTCATTATCCTTCTATCAACATTTCACTGATACATTGTAAAATATTATTTCCCCCATGTTTGCATTAGACATTCTATTTTTTGATACTCATTTATAATAAATAGTATTTACAAACATTGTATTTACAAACAAATATATGATATTATTTTTTTCAAATTCATTATGCTGCTTATAAATAGTTAAGTATAGATAGATAATAGATAGATAGACAGACAGATAGATAGATAGATAGATAGATAGATAGATAGATAATGTAATGACATTGAAGTATATACATATCATTTGTAACATTGCAATACAGACTATACACTGGCATCATACATAGTACTGCATATACAACATATAAAAAATCTCTATGTGAAGTGAACTGTTAGATGAAAATGATACTGCAGACCCAAGAAGAACATTCATAAGGATAGTAAACGTGCAAGCCAAAAGAAAAGCTGGTATGTTTCTCTGAGTATCTCATCAGGGAAGCCAGAATCAAGCAGAAGAAAACTTGTGATTTTCGCTTGTGCTGGTCATTCACAGACTACTCTTCACACTGTGCTTTTCAATAGCTCCACTTAGCTTGTAGGTTAGTCACTGGTTATCCTCATGTGCCCAGTCACTGTTATGTTTAGTGTTTAAACTTTGGTCACAATAATCACAATTTCAAGTAATCCCATATTTAACTGTAATTATTTTATAAATACAGACTTTATACTCTTTCCTTGATAAGCTTAAGCAGATTATCAATTGTTGACTTTATACTTTGTGTACTAAACTGCTTTTCTTCCATCCAAAACATCTTTGTAGTATTAGACATAGTATATTTAGAGAAAATGGGAAGCTAGTTTAGAATATGATCACAATAAAAATGCTTTCTTCCAAATGTCCATTGGTAAATAGTATTAAAATTGCTAAAACTAGAGCAATCATGTGAAAAGCCTTATCTTTATTAAGATAAATTAATAAGACAATTTATTTAAATATTTTTACTGCACTTTTACAAAATATTGATAATTCACTCATATACTTTAAAACTAGTCAATACAAAAATGTGAATAAAAATGTATGTGTCACGTAAGACTTTTAGTATGTAAGAACATCTAAATATCAGGTAATATAAATACATCCCTATAATCTATTAATTGTTTTGTATGCTTATTCTCATTTTAAAATTCAGTTTCAGCTATGTCAATAGTTTTGTAAAATTTCTGAATTAATTTTAAGGTAATTAAATACCATTTTTCTTGCTCTATGTGATTAGAATTGGATATATCTTTTTTGTTATATTTTAAAATAACATTGAAATAAATTGTCTTCTCTTTTTATTTAAATATTAATGAGAATTGATTAATTTATCCTCATGATAATATTATAAGACCACATACGTAGAACTCAGAGCCTTTCATGTGTGTATATTTGTAAGATTTCTCAAAGTCCTCTGCATCCCATGTATGAGGTTGTCATATGTTAGCTGGACATTTCCTTCAGTCATGGGATTAATTGTCCTATATTTCCCTCTCTGTCTGACATATCATCAGAGCTCTCCAATGAGAGAAGATCAATGGGCTTTGTAAAAGAATGATCAGTGAGCAAACATTCTCGTCAGTGTGTTACACCTGTCAGAGGCCCCTGTTTACAGGCAGCTGCATGAACTGCTGTGTTATGCTACCCTTGTTCTTTCTACTCCTAAGGCATGCTGAATGAAGCTGCCTATAGTCTTCCATTACTGACTTCTACAATCCCTCTCACAGTTTCTCCTGAGCTCATGTCATTCACACACACACACACACACACACACACACACCACACACCACAAAAATATGCCATACACACACAACCCACACACACATCACACACTACCATACAAACACGCAATACACACACACCACACCCCCCCACACACCCCACATACACACCACACACACACACACACCACACAAACACACACACACATACACACACCACACAAAATCTCACTCTTTTTTAAACCCACTCTTACTCTTTTAATTGCTGGAGTTGGGAATACTTTCTTTGCCCAAACAGGCTAATTACAACCAAATGGAATGTCTGCCCACATATCTGGAACGATCCAAGTTGGCAAGATATGACACCTTCGAAGGACACACAAATTTCTTGAGGGGTCTAAGATCAGCCACATGCCAGCATGATCAGTCAAATGAGCCTTTGCATTCAAGCAGTATTCAAAATAAAGCCATAAACTGTATTGACAAGGCAGCTAGAACTCAGAAAAACATTTCAGACTCACTTCTTTAGCCCCAAAAGCCAAAATACAGTGAGTCACATCAGTCATGAAGTCAGCTGAGATTCTTCTTAGAGTCTGCCATCAATAAAGAGCTGACAGTAGTAATTATTATTCTTAGAAAGAACTCAAACACTTAGCTGTCTGGAGAAATATAAATGTGTCTGTTTTACTTATTAGTTTTCCCAAAGGTAACACACAAACATTTGAAATTTTCATATGTATAATTGTATAATAATCTGCATACAATCTGTCTAATTAAAGAATTTGATTTCATAAGAAAAAGTATTCTATCAGAAACTAACATGTAATGGACTTGAAGCTTTGTACTCCCTGAAGAAATAGTTTCTTCTATTTCTGCACGTGAGTTTCTATTTGGCAAATATTTAGAATGCTTCTCAAATAATAGATTTAATTTTGTTTCTTATTTTTGAGAGCTTCTTCTTGCCCGCGATTTAGTGAATTCTTAAAAGTCATCCTTAGAATGCAGATTAATGAATGGAAAAGAATGTACACGAACCACAAAATAAAAATTTTAAAGGATGAGCATAGAAGCCATCTTTCATGAATTCCTTCTTCCAAAACCTCACCAAGGACACATTGCAATGTCTGATGATACTGCATGGGAATTATTATATAAAAAAGGTCTCTAGAGTATCAGTACCCAGGGCTTTGACCTGTTTGTGTACCTAATAGTACCTCAGGAATACCCAGACTCCAGACATCCAGAAAGAAAACAGTTGTTAAGTACATTGGGACTGCTTATGCAAATAGTCATATAACATATCAAAGCACTCTTAAAAATGAATGTTGTTGGGTTGGGGTTGGCTGAGTGGCTAAAAGCACCCACTGATCTTCCAAAGATCTGGGTTTGATTTCAAGAGCATCTCAAACTTGTCTGTAGTTTCAATGCAAGTGGACCTGGTGCCCATTTCTGGCCTTGGACCCTGGCGAACACGCGGTGCACATGTATAAACGTTTACACACAAAATAAAATAAATCAACATAAAAGTTGAATTTGGAAATCATCTAATTTTAACTCAGTGTGAGTGGAGAGCTACTCCAAACTCACCTTATAAAAGGATAGCAGTGTAAGATTTTGAGTATTATCTTCATCCTGTATACTGTAAATTATCAATTCGCACAAAACACAAGTGAATTATCAATGAAGTAGCTGTTAATAACAGGACCTTGTAATTCAGATAATCCCTTTTAGTTTAACAATACTTGTGGTTATAGAGTGATACATCTATTCTGGAGAATGTGATAAAATCACTAATCCGTGTAGAATAGCTGATGGACATATGGTTTAACAGATTTTTCTCAGCTTGATAGGCATTGATTTTTTAGTCTATTTCCAAATTTTATACTCTTACTGTGTCACTGTCTTCTGAATTAGAGTATTAAATTCCAGTTTTATTTTTCGCTTTTTGCTCTCACGAAAGAAAGAACCATATTTTAGCTCAGTTCATAGATACTTGTAAACTATACCCATATACTCTCCAGACCTCTTTACAATTAGGTATTTCATGTTCTAGACACCTGTACTTGTTTTAATGTATTTCTATGATATCACATCACATTACAGTGTGAAAATTGATTAAAAGTCTTTCCACAAACTATGAACTTCTGAAAGAAGTCATGATAATTTCCAGATTTAGCTACTATAGTTTTTTCAAAGTAATGATTTTCTAATAAGTGAATTCTCTTTATTGTATAGTGCATCTGTTTTTCTAATATAATATTTGATAGAATCAATACTATTAGAGAACAAACCAATCATGTCTTTATAATCTAAAACTAAAAATAAGAGACTGAAACACAGAGAAATCTGTGATAAGGTATTGTTAGAGCCACAAAATTATACTCATGCTTGAGCATTTAACTATAAAATTAAAAAGAGAATGAATACACATACTTTGAAATACCAACTAGAAGGAGCTCTTTTACAAATAATTTCTAAGTGTATTTTTACTGAAAACTATGAAATATAAGAGAGTAATTCTCTCCTCAAATTAGTGACTGTTCTCTTTCCACTGAGAATTACATAAGCCCTCCCACAGCAGCCGGGATTTAGATTCAGACACATTCCTTGGTATTTAGGAACAGCTGTAGCCTGTAGAGCTGAAGTAAAGTTTACCTCCCAGAGCTTTAGAATCTGCAAAGATCTGTGCATAGCAAACAGGAACTGAAATAGCTGGAGCTACCAAATTCACTTGATGACAAAAATGGTTCTTAAAATTGGTGTTTCCCAAATTCAGTGCTTGAGAAATCTCTGCTTTCCATGCCTAGTTTCCATACAAGGGCTAGTCACTGGGCATGGCTCTTAGAATAGGAGAGATCTAAATAAAAATTATTTCAAACAAGAATCACAAGGCCACAAAGCTTCCATTTGTATCAGTAGGTCCTAAACATTTTTTCTATTGAAATGAAATCATTTTATTTAACCCAATATAATTACATCTGCTTAAGTTGAAGTTCATAGTTATACATGCTAATTATCTTTAACTTTACAATTTTAGGCACAAATTTTGTTGATTTCCCATAAAAACAAGTATAATCAATATGCTTTCTTTTGCATTTTTTTCCATTATATTGGAATAGAAGATTCTTTTTTTTCTTCTTATATGTGCTTAGCTTTCAGCCATTTGGGAGCTGCAATTCCTTGTGATCATTAGAACACATACTGAAACTTTTGTGACTTCCCTTCTTAGAATTCCCAGCTATAAACCATAGCCTCTAGCTGGCTCATCACAATGTTCATCTGACAAGAGGCAATGTAATATGGGAATGCTTTTATGTATGCTGTTAATCTCAATCTTTAAATAAAGGAGCTGTTTTGAGCCATGGCAGGCACCATAGAAAAAGTAGGAGGAGAAATCAGAGCTTAGGTAGGAGAAGCAGGGCGGAGTTAGACAGATCCAGCCAGCCGCCCAAGGAGCAACATGTAAGGAGCACGGGTGAGCCACACGGGCCACGTGGCCAACAGATTAATAGAAATGGGTTGATTTAAGATATAAGAGCTAGCTAACAATGTGCCTGAGCCATAGGCCAAACAGCATGAAGTTAATAGAAGCGTCTGAGTCGTTTCTGGGGACCCGGGCGGCTGGGTGGCTGAGCGGTCTCGGGCTGCAGGTCTGTGGGTCTCCGGACCTCCGGCCGACCGGGACCCAGAGAAACCCTACTACTACAGCAATGTGGGATAGATCCACATTTCTTTGGTCCACCATTGTTTTTATTTTCAGTTAATAGTGAATTCATGATTTTTTTTTTTAATACAAAATAGCTTATAGCCAAAACCAATGTAGTAGGAGGTTTTGGGCCTGGACTTTTGGGCCTAGCCTCCAGATTTTGGACCCACAGACCAGCAGTCCCACAGTCCCAAAGAGATATGCAGAGGCTTACTATAGTTTTAGGCTGATCGGCCTAAGGCCCAGGCACATAACTTGATAGCTCTCTACCCTTCATCTAACCCATGACCTATCCTGTTCAGTCATGGGCTCGGTACCTTTCTTAGAGCAGCATAGTTGTCCTTTGCTTCTTCTGGCTTCTCTCTGGCGTTCTGCTCTGTGCTTCCTGTTCTCAGAGTTTTTCTTAGTCTGGCAGCCCCGCCCATACTTCCTGCCTGCCTTTGGCTAATCAGTGCTTTTTATTAAACCAGTAGGTGGGACAAATATTTACAATGAAACAACACAATCTCCCACAAACCAAGAACTTACATTCATAAGCCACAGGGAGAGTTAGCCCATGCCTAACAATTGCTAGATGGCCACGAACCAGAGCCTGTACATTCCATAGACTTAGGACTTAACCAAATACGACAGTGGGGGGGGAAAAAATCAAGGGTTTGTTTACTAACGAAACTCTGCTATACTCAGATGTCAGCAGATAATCATCATTCAGCAACTAATTGGAGCAGATACAGAGACTCAGAGCCAAACATTTAGCCAAGCTCAGGGAACCCCACAGAAGAGGAGGAAGAAGGATTGTAGGAAACACAGGGGTCAAAGACACCGCAATAACAAGGCCCAGAGAATCAACTAAGCAGGGCTCACAGGGGCTCACAGAGACTGAAATGACAATCAAGGAGTCCGCATGGGTCTAAGTTGGTCCTCTGCATATATGTTATGGTTAGTAGCTTGGTTCTCTTATGAGACTCGCAAGAGTGGGAGTGGAGTCTCTTTAACTCCTGCCTGTTTTGGGGACCTTTTCCTCCTCCCGGGTTGCCTCAGCCAGCCTAAATATGAAGGTTTGTGCCCTGTCTTGTTGGATTGATGTTCTTGAAATGCCTTTTCTTCTTTTGAAGGAAAACAGAACAGATTTAGGGGTTAGGAGAGGGAGTGAGAAGGACCAGAAAAGGTGGAAGGAGGGGAAATTACAGCCTGTGTGTAATGTAAGAAAGAAGAATAAAAGAAAAGAAATTTGAGCTTTATAAAGAAAGCCACAATAAAAGTTACAATGCATAATTTTCAATAAATAAATAGGCCACAGCTTTCTTCTGGACTCCCACACCACCTCTGGTCTCCCTAAACTTTGAGAACTTTACATGGGTTTTGAGTACGTTTTCTTTAACTGGACTACCTCTTGTGAGGTCCAGAACAGCTTGGCTACATCTCTGCTATTATTTTATTAGTAGAAAACATGTCAGAGAACAGACCCAAGTTTCAGTTTATTGTGAGTAAATTCCAGGTCCCAGGAAAAGTGATAAACTGACACCACCCCAGAACAGGCCAATCAGCATCCAAGAGGAAAATACCTAACACTCTAATCCAGAGAAAATACTTAATGTTCCTATCAGTATAGATAGTCACCAGACATTCCTTAGCCCAGCACAGACACATATCCCTTTCTCTAAGATACCCCTAGACAAATGCCAGCCAATCAAGTCTGAAACTAACAAAACCTCTGCTATTGCAAAAACCTTACCCTGACCACTCTCAGAACTCTCTACTCTTATTGCTGTATCAGGTAGACAGAGAGACAAAACTTGAGCTTGAGTAAAGGCTCTTTGTTTTTGCATATGGATTTGGTTTCCCTGGTGGTAGTTGGGGGTCCCCACAATCTGGGCATAAGTCACTAAAAGAAGATGGGTATAGCACTGTAATGTAATGTAAGACAGTTTATACACAGAGTATTTTTCATGATGTTTCAACATTCATACATGACCCCTTAAAAGGAGAGAGAGGGGACACCCTTTTCTGGTGCACTGACCCGATCAGGCAGCACTGAGCAGCTTGAAGTTGGCGTACATCACCCTTGGGTGGAACCTAGGACAAGGACAGATAGATAAGCTGTGTGTTTATTCTGTTTCGTATCCACGATTGTTATCCCCATTTTATGTCTTAATAAATTCTTGATATTGATTAACAGACACATGGACTGTGTAACAAGTAATATCCTTTTCGTGTTATATGGGAAAAATGTCATTTAAGTTATTTCTCTACTTTTTCCTCATTTTGTTATTTAAACTCTATTTGCTTTTTTTCACATTCTGTTTAATAACACTTATAAAATTACTAAAAAAAACTGTGTAAAAACTTCCACATCATATGTCTGAGTTAGTTTCTAAAATTATAAAATTAATTAAACCTGTCTAGTTGCATATGACTCTAAAAATCAGGGGTAATTGATCCAGAGGCTCACCTCATAGTTTATTAACTTTGCATTTATATTCCACCTTAGCAATGACAGTGGATTTAAGGAATCTTCTTGAATATCACTGGGTTAAATGGCTGTTTGGTTAAATGAGAACACGTTAGTTTTTAGAGCCTGAATTTAGATTAGCAGCTTCCATCGATGTCTCTTGTGAAACAGTATGGAATTCTTGTATTGCCATAAAAGAGCTTCTGGCTTTCCAGAAATTCCTATGCTGAAGAAGACATGCATAAGCACTTAGAATTTATAATCAAAAACTGCATTGATTATCCTTTTTTTTTTTTTTGGAAGCAATGGTCACAGAGTGAATATAATTTTACTTTCCAGTCAGGATGGACCACTAATATGGTTATTGTTAACAGACTTTAGGGAATACCACAGGATATATTTGTCAAATAAATAAATTAAATCAATTAGTAAATAAGAAAAAAAAACTTTGAGAAAGCCAAATTATTGAAGGTGTTTGTCTTCTTGAACATTGCTGTACTAAAAGAAATTACATTCTTAATAGAATCTTTAAAAATCACATAAAGATTTATAGCTTTATAAACTGTTATAGGTATAATTATGTCTTCTTTTTCTATGGTATGACTATACATAGTTCTGTGGCCCTTGCAATAAAGAAAGAAGTGACAAATAGGAGCCATGAATTTGAAAGACAATAAGGAGAGATGTGTGGGAGGAGGAAGTAGAATAAGGGAAACAATGGGAAAAATTATGTAATTATAGTAGAATCTCAAAAAAAAAAAAAAAAGAAAAACAAGTTTTATCTAATTTGGGGAAAAAAGAAATATGTTCTTCTGGTTCTACAAAATCTTTAAGTAACTCTGCATTCTCTCCATATATCTCATAGCTATAGAAAACAGAAGTATTCCTTCTGGGGAATTTTGATTTTTAGAATTACCAATATGGGACACAGATTAGAGGAACACACTGAAGTTCTAAAAGAGATGAAAGAAAGCAAGAAAAAGTCTGTCATTTGCAGCCAGTGGAATTGAGGGGCTTCTTGCTGCAGCATTACATACCTGTTATAAATGACACAGACATGTTCAAAGGTTTGTAAAGAACTAGAAAGCTTGCAATTGTTACCTGTAAGTATCCTTTGCAAAACAGCACTTACTATTTTACCATATGCACAATAAAATTTAGACTCTTGAGCATATTTATTGATGTTGGTCAAATCATCAGGACCAGAATCTTAAAATATGCCCCCCAAAGACAATTTTCATGAGTGTATTAAATGGAACCAGTTTCAGAGCTTCGTTTGAAATGATGTGCAAAGTTAAAGCTCTGTTCACCTTAAACTCATGTGGATTATAAGCTAAAATCATATATAAATCTAGTTGTTAAATTTTAAATTACACACAAATCACAAAACAAAGGAAAATGTATTCAGAATTTGAAAGGGGATACTTACAGATTTCTTAAAATAGACACTGGAAATAAAGATAAAAATAACCATACTCAACTAAGGAAGGTAGAATTAAGCTTGAAATGGTTAAAAAGAAAAGGAAAAGATAATATATATTGCAACTCAAAAAAATAAAGAATTTGAGTACATTCATGAGATTTACTATAGTTAGCTCATGCACTCATGTATAGAGTTGTAGGAAATGCCATGAACACAGCTCATGAGTACAGAGATAATTTTAAACATAATTTGGATAAAGAATTCATAAAATATATATTTATTATGCTTCAGTTTTAATACTATCAGATGACCAAGTATACAAGTCTTGGATATATGTGTGTGTGTGTATGTTTAAAACTATAAACACCATAATTATTATTAATAATACAATTAATAATTATGTTCATTTTTGTATCTGTTTTATAGTATTTTTATTGGCAATAAAATCTTTTCTCATAGAATGTGTTAGCTTGGTTATTGTTTCCCATCCTTGGGCCTCTCCCATTTCCTACTCACCTCCTCTTTCCTTTATATCCACTCCCTTTATGTCTCTCTTTAGGCTCTTAATAGATAACAACTGAACTTGACAATATAATGTATAGTAGGATGGAGCAAGAACTTTCATATTGAGTTTAGGCATGGCAACTCAGTGGAAGAAAGGTGTTACATGCACAGACAAAAGTGCCAAAAACCCACTCACTCATACAGTATGACTCCCATAAAAATACTGAGCTAACAGCTATAACATATATGGAGAGGACCTGGTAAGACCCGAGTAAACCCTGAGCTTACTGCTTCAGTCTCTATGAGCTCTTCTGTGTCTTGTTTAGTTGATTCAGAGAACCAGTCAATACCATATTATCATAAAATATTATAAAATGCTATTTTTATTTTTATTGCCTAGGTAATACTGAGTCAACACGGATGTTATTATTAAAATTAAGAAGTTGGAAAGAGTAGTCATTGATTCTGTGACGAAAGTGATCTTTGTAATCTCTGTAGTCCTCTTTGACATCACTAAGACTCAGCTGCAAGTTTTCCTATTCCTACACCTAGACTGTATATTTGTAACTAAGTCACCTCTGAATTGGTAACCTGAGAGCCACCCATGTCTCCAACTAGCCCTTATATGATACTTGACACATAGTTTCCAAGAGCAGGCACCACATTTGAAAGAGGCAAATCACTCCTGAAATACTACATCAAGTATAATGGTCATCATGAGAAAAATTCCTCATATGAAAATTACACTTTGAATGCATAAGTTCTTTTTAATTCAAGAAAGGTAAATCATCTCTGGGATGGGATGGATGTTAAGTCTGGGATGGTTTCTTAATAAAAATAATACAATTAAGGCTCATACAGATTTGTAAAAGTAGCAAGTAAAGTTTATCAGAGCAAAACAATGCAGGGTCAAATATCACTACAAGAGAGCAAGTGGGCACATGGCGAAGACAGTCAAGGGCCCACACTGACAGTTGCCTTGCTTTCTTTTGAGACGTTAAAGAGAAGCTTGTGTTTACTTACAAGGGAACCGTAAAGGTAGCTCAGAGCATGGAACACATTTTTGCATTGTGTATGTCTTTTCCCATAATGTATCCTGTATGTACACTCAATTATACACAGGCATGGGAGGGTAAATGTGGAATTCTCTCTAAAATGCACTTATGGACATGATTTGAGAAACATTAACTTAGATTCAAATTCTGGTTAAAACTAGGTCAATTGGGAATACGTATGAATAGAAACTCTGTGTTTAGTAGCCATTAAGAAGAAGGTAATTTTATTATACTTTTCATACAGAGGCATATGTGTAGTCTGACACATAAGTGTTCACAAGCATGCTAATCCATTGTTCAGACTTTGTATAATACATGCAGGTTAATGTGCTAGGCTGAAAAGTACATGAGGCAAACTAAGGAGAATACCAGATTATTAAACTCTCCTATATGCTTTCTTGCCTCTCAGCAAGAAATCATTTGTCATCTTACAAAGTAAGCCCTAAACATATGTCAAACAATATTAGAAAAATAATAAATATTTTCTAAACAATATCACCATGGTGTGAAGCTTGATTGAATGCCTATAAATTTATGGCTCTAGTGAGTAAACTGAGCTGATGTTTTCAATTTACAATAAATATATTCCCTGTTTATACCCTTATTCATTTCAGTAGCCATAATTGAGTTATTCTAAGTTCAATTTGTAATAGTTTCATCTCTATTTAAATTTTGCCATCACAGCTCATCTCCATCATCTCTATACATCAAAATCCTAAATACTGTATTTTACATAATCTGTAGACTCATATAGTGGCTAAAGTGTAGTGCTTATTAAATAATTAAGAACATCAAGCATGTGCACATGAGACAGAATTCTTCAAGCTATAGATAGAAATATATTGATTCTTGTAACTGAAAACTATCGTGTTAGATTGTTTGAATTGCTCACAATTTCAAAAATGTGTGAAAATGACTATCAGCCAGTTGGTTTCTTGTCTCTTCATGAGTGTAGTCATCCAGCTGCTGACAGGTGATCTATCATTTCATCCCAAGATGCAGAAGCAGCAGAGTACAAATTGCCACCTGAAGCACTGGTATTATGTGACAAGAGAAACGGGATAGTCAATGATATGTTTTCCCAGCAGCCGGGTTGCAATATCATTCATCCCTCTAAAATAGATCATGCCATTAATTCAAGAAATATTTTCTAGTACTTTTCACAACTCAAAGTTTCTTGTAAGCTTTTAGCCCCTTTTAAAATCATGGTTTGTTTAATTCAGTTTAATTGTATATTGGCAAGTTGTCTATTAATTTGAGATATTTTGTGAAAGGAACATTATTAACAAATGTTGCATGCCCTACATGAGTCTAAGCAGCATAAATGGTTGTAATCCATACCTCCACTGCCATGTAATGTTGTAAATTGGTTTTAATGAGCAAATAGTTTCCATTTTATTATCCTAATTTCTCATCTCCTAAATAATTTTTAAATGCTTTAACATTAATTATGCATATTATCATCAGCTTTTAAAGGGATTCCCAAAAATTACTGGAATCATTTGCAGAGTATGAATACAAATCATATTCAGTTATTTGTGCATAATAATGTTATGTTCTTATTTAAACCTATAATAATGTATAAACTTATTTTAAAAAATAGTCTTTGTAGCTGTTTTCCTCAAAACATTTGTTACATTATATCAAGAGGACAGTCAAATAGCAACAATATTGAGGTATTAGCATAAGATTAGCATTGTGTTCATGTTTGAATCTAGGTTCTAGAATTTTCAACTGTGGGACTTCTAATCAGCCAACTTGTCTCTGATCAGTTCATTTGAAAGGCAAGTAGATAATGAAGATTATCTCCCTTGGATTTACCAGATACTGATGTAGGAATGCCTTTCTGTATGCTGTGAATATCAATCTTTAAATAAAGGAGCTGTTTTGGGCCATGACAGGCACCATAGAAGAAGTAGGAAGAGAAATCAGAGCATAGGTAAGAGAAGTAGGGCAGAGTCAGAGGCAGATCGAGCGGAAGCCGCCCAAGGAGTAACATGTAAGGAGCACAGGTGAGCCACGGGCCATGGGGCAGACAGATTAATAGCAATGGGTTGGTTTAAGATGTAAGAGCTAGCTAGCAGTGTCCTGAATCCATAGGCCAAACAGCATAAAGTTAATATAAGCATCTGAGTCATTTCTGGGGGCCTGAGCGGCAGGCAGCGGGCGGCTAAGGGGTCTGGGCCTCTGGCTGCCCAGGACCAAAGAAACCCCCAAATACATTATTCAATACATATATGCATAGAAGTATTGTGACATCACTCAATATATTTACTTTATATCAACATCACGAGTACTAGGGGAAGCATTACCAGGATTGGGAATTAAGAAGACTGAGTGAAATGTGGAAACATATCTCAAGAATAATTTCTTTCGGGTAATATATGGTAACTATAGATACAATTGCTAATTAAAGTAAGGTGATGTACAAAATTAAATTTTATTTGTCTTTCTCTTTGGTACTAGTGCATACTATTATTACATAAAGGAAGTTAAGTTTTAAGAGATATGATTTCTTCAATTTGTTGCAAAACTGCAAGAAACAGCCATACTTCATGGGTGCTTTAGTGACGACTACTTTTCTTAAAGTTTGAATGAATAATTTTGTATGCTCATGAGATAATATTCTAATTCTAATGTTCAAGTACATTGGATTCATAACTTAAAGGCAGTTGAATGACACACTTCCAAACATATAGCATACTGTGCATATTATGTGATTCTGAATCTGAATACAATGACTATTCTGGCATTTTGTGAACTTCAGAATATTATATTCTGTATTTGTGTTAAAAGTTGTATGTTAAACAGAACAGTGATAATAAAATCTTAATTTAAATAAAATATATACTCCAGAAATAATTTATACTGTAGTGGGGGTATATATTGTCAGTAAAAATGATTTGAACTCTCTGTGAATTCATCAATGTAATATAGAACATTGATTATATGTTCCTGTCAATGATTAATATATATATAAACAAATCTATAACCAAACTAAGTTTTTACACATCCAAATAGTGCTTAAGAATGTGTGTGTATGTATTCAATTTTCAATGTTTTCTTTACTCACTTTGTTTTATGATTAATGCATATACCTGCCTCTATACATTTTTTGTTCTTTTCCATGAATATTAAAAGGTATTCTCATAATTTTGTTTCATTCTATTTTCTGCAGATGTATTATCCACACTTTTTACTAGTGATTTTAAAATTTGCTACTATCTTCAAAATAGACTGTTTTTGCTTTTATCCCCATAGCACATGGGGTGATGAAGCATGAAGTGACTTTCCCCCAGAAGTTTACGTAGCCAGCTTAGGCAAGACAGTATGATTCCACCTCAAAAGAGAACATGGAAATTTAAAGCTACAAATACAAATAAAAAATCAAAACCTATAGGAATTGATAATATATATTACTAATATTACTCATCCAATTTCTAAAATCTCATATTGATTTATAAACATAAATGTATATGTTAAGACTGAATTAAATTCCATGATAAATGATCTTTGTATTTGTTACATAAATAAAACTGGAAACATTTCAATTGGCCAGAAACTAAGCCCTTAGCCATATCTCAAACAACATATAATTAATATAAACATCTAAGTCATTTTTAAAAGCTAAATGACAGCAAGGCTACAGGTGATTCTGGACTCCAGTGCTAGACCAGGCCAAAAACATTCTCCTACACCTTCCTATACACCAATGAGGAAAGAGAAACAAGAAAGTAAGAAACTAAGAAAGAGAACAGAAACAATCCCATTTGTAATAGTTTTAAAATAAATAGAATGTTTGAGGTAAATCTAACTAGAAAGTACACACTACAATGAAAACTTTAAAATATTAATGAAAGAAATTGAGGTCATCATGAGAAAGAAAGATCTCCCTGCTAATCAAAGTGTTATAATCGTGAAAAGGCTTCTACCAAGTCTACACTTCCAGTGTAATTCTGAACAGAATGTCAATATCATTCTTCAAAGGAATAGGGAAAAAAAAAAAAACTTTAAAATTTACGTGGAAAGACACGTAGCCTGGATAGCACGAGCAATCGGGAATGAAAGAATAACACTGTAAGAATGTTCTTGTCCCATTTCACGTTATGCCACAAAAGCACAGACACAACAGTGTCACAGCAGCACAAAAGGACAGACACATCACTAGCACAGAAGAGGGAAGCAATGCAGCCTGCAGAGCTACAGATATTTAGGTTTTGAAAATAAATGTCAAAAATAGACACTGGAGTGAAGATACTCTCTTTACAACAGCACTTTGAAAAATGAATATCCACATGTAGACAAATAAAACTAGATTCCTGTATCTCTTTCTGCACACACACACACACACACACACACACACACACACACACACACACACACACACACACAATTCCAAATGGATCACAAATCTCTCTCTAAAGCCAGAAACTGAAATTTTTAGAGGATTAAAAAAAATGAAAGTGAAGGCAAAAACCCTCTCCAGTAGGACACTAACTTGCTGCTCAGGATGAGTCCAACACTTTACCAAGAAAATTTCAAAAATTGTATTTTGATATATATTTTTGCATTGACTTAAATATGTTAGATTTATACAAAAGTATTAAATTTATATATTTTCAATTAAATTAATATATAATCTCATTTTAAAATGTTTTGTTTTGTTATTTAACACAACCCACTCAGTTTATCTTATTTTCTTCGAGCGGCTGATAAAATGATGCGTGAAAGTGTACATGTAGGAACAGTTTAATAAATACAAGATATAATTTTTATTGTAAAGTTCATAAAAGTAATTTAATTTACCTCAGATACTATTCTCTTATCTAAAGTAAATTCCATCACAAGCTGAATATTAAAGAATAATGATTCCTGGCACTTAAGTGGTGGTAACTAATAAATCATCAGTGTCTAAAACAATTAGACATTGGCTCATTCCCATCGATATATTATGTATAGCATAAAGAAATAAATAAAGAAATATGTCCAACATGTGTATTATAAACATGCTGCTATGTGATAAGACATAAATTAACATTTAACATTGCATTGTTACCAAAAATAAGGGAGTCTTTTAAAGGGTGAGATAATCACTTATATTAATATTTTTAAAATTAACTTTAAATTATGTTTAACATTCAAAGTACTATGTTCCATTAGTTTGATCCTTATTTTAAACTATGAATTATTTTTAAATTTTTTACATTTAGTTTACATTTTCTTATTTCATCCTTCAACTGGTCAGCCCTGTGAATGTAAATGTCCAGAAATAGTTAGGAGCAAAAAAAACTCACTGTAGCTATCCTGAGTTAAGGAGCAATCTTATAAAATATAAAGGGATTTAATTTTTTGCTGCATCTAAGAACCATGCCAGACATCTATAAAGCCTAGACAAATGTTCATATTTTATAACCTGTCTGCTTTCTGGAGCAATCTGTTTCATACTCTTCAGGGTCCAAGAATGACAATCACTAATGTAGCAATGCCGCCAGAACTTTGGCCATTGCTGGCCTCCACCTAGGACTCTCTTTACCACAGTTTCCTCATTGTTTCTGTACCTTATCATTGCTCTTTCTCTCTAGTAAGTAAAACAAGAAGATGTGGGTTACTATAAACCTATATTAAGCATATTATTTTAGATTTAAGAAAGTTGAGAATATGTTCCTCTTATTTTAGAAAGAAAACATGCCAAACTACTCCCCTAAAATATAGAGAAGTATTCTACATGCACTACATGTGGTGATTTGAATAGGAAATATCCCAAATCTGCACATGTTTTTGAATTCTTGGTTCCCAATTAGTGACGCAATTTGGGAAGTATAGAACCTTTAAAAAGTTGACACTTGCTGAAGGATGTATGTATGTTTCCAAGGAAGGTTTTGAGGGTTTGTACTCTTGGTACACTGCATGTTCTTTTTCTTTGTTTGTTGTGTGTGGATGAAATACGGTCATTCTGCTTTCTTATACCATGTTGGCTTCTCTTTGCTGCTCTTATGCCTTCTTCCTTGCTGGACTGTATCCCCTGCAGCTGTAAGCTAAAGGAAGCCTTGTTTTTTTCAAATTCCTCTTGTTCATATTGTCTCATCACAGGAATATAAAAATAACTAATAACCAGAAATCTGAAACAGTGAGACATTTCTAAATTAATAATGGAAGTGATCAATAACATATTTTGAAACCTAGAGCTGTTTATAAAATATTTATTCATCATAGTTTCACATTCATCATAGTTTCAATAAAGTTGAAAGCAGTATTGTTTATAGGACTATTCAATTATAAGAATGTTTTTTTTTCTAGACAAAACAATGACAGGTAAGGTCATTATTGATATTCAGCAGATCAAGGTAATAAATGTACTGTACAAGGATATCATTGGCTTTACCTAAGAAATTAGTATCTTGGGTTTGATGCTTACCTTCATGATCCAGACATCAGACTTAGTAGCACCAAGTTATCAGACAGAAGGGAGGATTGATGGCATTTTCATTAATGTAAAGGAGCCTCCATGCTTTGTGCAAGAAAAAGGCTAAAATTGCTCAACGTCTGGCTTATACCTGCTGCTAATACCAACTGTAAGCACTATATATGTCAAAGATAACTACTACTATTAAAATTTATTTGTTTCTATTTATTGGGGAGAGTATATATATATAGTGTGTGTGTATGTGTGTGTGTGTGTGTGTGTGTGTGTGTGTGTGTGTGTGTGTGTGTGTGTGTGATAATGTGCATATGAATATCAGGAGACAACTTTTTTTCAATTCTCTTCTGCCGCACTATAAGATCCATGAATAGAAGTCAGGTCATCAGGTTTCTTCCTGTGAATTCATTTCCCCAGCTACAAACATAATTATTTTTTAATTAAATATTGGGAGACTTCCCAGGGAAGGTACCAATATTTCAAAGATGTGACAAAACAACATTTCTTTCAAAAACATTTTCTTAATTCCACACTTGAGTTCTGAAGTACAGTTTGATCTTACTGTTCTGAAGTGCTATATTTTAATATTGTGGGGGAAAAATAACTGTCAATAAATAAAGGATTTAACTTGTATAACTTAAAACTGCTGGAGAGTTTTATACAAAATAAATACCATTAATATATTCAGAAAATCAAATATGAGGTTTTAGTGTCAAAAGAGCAAAGTGCACAGTAACTAGAGATGAAATAGTCTGAGGGGGAGGGGAATGGGCCCCATGCCCTACACTCCCTTCTCTTCACGGCTTCTCTCTTTCTCTACGTTCTCATTAAAGTTTCTGTGACACTTCTCAGGATCTGTTGTAAAAATTAGAAATCATTACATAAATTAAAACTAAGTCATAAAGAGGTAAAGGGACATCAGCCAAAGAAGATTGTTTGTCCTACATGGAGCAGATATGTATAAAACATTTATGAACACAATGAAAATGGAAGTACATTTATAGAAAGGAACTATAGAAAGTGTAACTAGTAGCTGATGAGATTAACTCCTGATAACTGGAAATGGTGCAGACAAGACAAATCACTAACAGTATCCAAAAAGAATTCAAATTATCAGTGATGTGGTCATCTTTGGAGATTAAGGGCCTGTGAATTCATCTAGAACATCATTTCTACTTCATTGATGAGTAAACTGGGCTCATTTTGAAACATTTCTGCATGCAATTCACGTTTTAAGGCCCTGAATAGGTAATAAACTCCATACTACTTTTACTTGAAGTCCCATATTTAATTGAAACTGAACACATTTAAAACTCGTAAGTAGCTGCTGACACGACTTGGATACAATCTCACAGCAGACAGGTAAAAGTAGAGGGGGCAACCTATGAGGCTTCAACCTGACATAGGAGACCACAGGCAACCAGGAAATGCTGAGAATGGAGAAACAGTCTTCCTCAGGGAAGGAGACACTGATTGGTGATACAAAACCAAATGGTCAGCCCTGAAAACATACATAACATATGTGATTAACACCAGTTAACGAAACAACAAAAAAAGAAGCCATGAATTTGAAAGAGCAAGGAGGGATACATATCAGAGGGTTCTGAGAGAGACAATGGATGAAGGAAATAATGGTTTAAATGACACTCTCAAGTAACCTCCCCCCCCCCCCCGTAATTATCATCTTTTAAGTGCTTAGGAGGAAAATAAACCATAAACCAGGGAGGAGGAGGGTAGGTAAAATACTGGGATACTGCTGTAGGTACATTTCACTGACTGCTAAAACATGGTTTTATTTGTATGCAAGGTGTGATCAACACTAGATATTAAGAATTAATGGAGCCCCAAATAATAACATCAGTGATCAACTAATTCAGACACTGCTTTACTTTAAGAAAGACACAGAAGCAGAGGTTCCAGGTGGCAAAATCACAATGTCTTTGCTTTCAGATGACCATGCTTATTTTTCTTTTCTGACTGTGGAAAAGTTCTTTGCTTAAACAAGCATAAAAACAAATTCTTAATGTAAAATCTTGCATGCCCATAGTGCATATTGTTATGAGTCACTTGATGTAAAATATCTTATTTTATGAAATGTCAGGAAATTATTATAAGATAGAAATTTGTTACAGAAACACAAAGTAGAACAAATATTTTATGTATTGACTAACCTCATGCATCTTTTTGAATTATAATAGTAAGATCTTGTAACTGATTTTTCACTTTATTGAAGAAATCTCATTTTGGGTTAAGAGTATTTAATTTTACCCTGGTGGTGGTGGCACATGCTTTCATTCCAGGACTTGGGAGACAGGAGGTGAATCTCTGAGTTTGAAACCATAATGGTATACAATGTGAGTTCCAGGACAACCAGGGCTACACGGAGAAACCCTGTCTTTAAAAACTAAAACAAACAAAAAGAGATCATTTGATTTTAATATTATTCTACAATAGTTATAATAACTACAAATAACTTTTTGATTCATAGTGATGCTAATTACATCTCACTTCAGGTATGTATTTGTATAATTGTTATTATGTTGAATAGAAATACACGAGAAACCAGGAAAATGGTATGCTTTGTTTATCAAGAATGAAAACTACTTCTTTACAAAGAAAAATACAATATCTCTGACAGGTAGAGCTCAGTGCATAATATTAATTGCCCAAAATACTATTCATGAGAAACGTTAATTTGTATTACAATGGACCATTATGAAATAATATAATAGAAATTATATGATTTGAAATATTTGTTTTTAATAAAAGAGAATCAATAACAAAAATATTAAAATAACCCTCTAATTTCTTAGAAGCAATGATGTGCTGTGATACTTAGATTTTAAAAATATGTTTTATCTTACATGGTATGTTTCTATATTATAACAAATTAAAATGAGACAGAATTAAAATGAGACAGATTAGAAGAGAGAATAGAGTGTTTCTGCTTAGACCTGATTCCATCCAGAGTCAACCATAGTTCACCCCCTTTCACCTGATCCTGATGGTGGTCCTTCCTGTGGCCATTATGGAGCTTTAACCAGCCAGCATTTACAGTTAATCTTCACTTAAAAGGCTTCATGGAAGGAAGAAGATGGAAAAACTAGGGGACATGTAGGAAAGCCTACAGAAACAATGTTATTTTGCTATTTGGTTTTTAATAATGAATCTATTATAATTGATGTGCTCATCACTCACTGGCTGTAATAGAGACCAGGACGATTTCTTTCTCTTTCTTTAACCTCATGGAAACACTTTTTAATTATATTTCCCAGCATCGTCTGTCCATTGTGGGTAAACCCACATTTTGATTATAGAGGTCATTTGTCTGAGATGTATAATAAGTCATCTTACTGGTTTCAACCAGATCATGAATAAGCTGCTACTGCAATCCAATTCTCTTCTTTTCAGATGATTGTTTTAGAAATAGTGTTTTTCTAAATGTTGTAGCATATTTCATTCTTTAACACATTTTCTTCAATTGTTTAGTCTATTTCATTTTATTTACTTATTCATTTATCAACAGTTTCTAGTATCAAAATAGTCTCTACACGTGAAAGCATTATCCATATTTCATATTTATTTGTTATTTTTGCTATGATTAAATTAGGGAAAGTTTCAGAGAAGGTTAAAATGTCAGAGAAAATTGGTTTTTCGAAACAATTGAAAGTCACTTCTTATACTACAAAATTACATTATGTGGTTATTACAATTACTAACTGCTTGAAACAATTGCACTGTTGTGAGCTATTTTCTAAACAAGGGTGAAAAAAAGCAGCAAAGTAGAGTATCATACCTTATGTTATGAGATGAACCCTACAGAAATAAAGCTTTACAACTCAGAGAAAATCTGGAGCAGGAAAGTAGTAATTTGGAATCATTAAAGCTTCTTCAGAGCCAATATGTATAAAAATTTGTTTTGGCATGCAATAAGAAAACCAAAAGTATGTTTCAGAGAAGTAAATGGCATGGGGGAGACATATTCTCTTTGTAGCCCAGCAGTATTTATTATATTTCATCTATAAGTTTGCAAGATCACACTAACGATTACTCCATCCAGTTATCCAGCCAAATGTCTTAGTCCTATGTGAAGTACACAGGAAGAAAAAACACATTATTCATGACCAGTTTTACCTACCCTCTCCCACCATGTATGCTAATCTAAATACTGAAAAGCACAAATTTAAAAAGAAAATACATATTTTATAGCTATATCTCTGCCAGTTCATAATTTTTATTCAAGGTTTGATGGCAGGTTTATGATTTAGGGTTTTAGAAATTGTGATTCCACACAACCATATCTTTATTCCCAGTCAAGGCTGCCATTCAATGGTTTTTAACCAATTGCTTCACATCTTTAAACCTTTTGTTGCTCTGAAGGTGACTGGTAATTGTAAGTTCACTAAATGCATTGAGTTTCACAAAAATTAACTTATCTTAGTCTTAAAGCGCTGCCATAGTGCAGACAATCAACATGATTGCTCTCTATGTATAACTGTGTATTCTCATTAAATACTGTAAATTATATAAAACATATTATAGTATATTTTAAGTATGATAAATGAAATATGTAACATTATTAATCATTTTATTGAGTATCATATTAGTAGTTATCACTTCTTTTATCCTTTAATGCATCAATTTCTACAGCTTTCAAGGGTTATTCAAACTGATGTTCAGAGACAGTAATTACACTGGGTTGTTAAGGTCTAAATTAAACCTTGTGTTTGAAACCTTTACCTTTTGCTTAGCATGCTTTTAAAAATTCTATCACACGGTTCTGAGAAGTTTAAATAGAAAGGGATGTCATGTTTATAAATTGAACTCTTTTACTCAAACCACAAAAGAGTATAAATCTATGAAATCTATAGATTTGGATAAATAAAATAAAACTTTAAAATTGTAGGAATGTGTTCAACAGATAATTATAAGCAAGGCAAGAAGTTGTCAGATAAATGCACCCACAAGAACTGTTACCATAAGGTTTCTTGGCCCCAGGCGGCCATAGGTCCAGACCCACAGACCTGCTAGCCCCAGACCCCTTAGCAGCCTGCTGCTGCTCAGGCCCCCAAAATGACTGAGACACTTATATTAAGTTCATGCTGTTTGGCCTATGGCTCAGGCACCTTGCTAGCTTGCTCTTTACCTTCTACTGTGTATCTATGTGTGTGGTGTGTCTCTGTACCTGTGATGTGTGTATGTGTGTGTGAAAATATCTTGTGTTCCATTATATTTTCTCCATTCTTTTATACATCTATTTTTAGCTATGTTTTTAGTTGTTAGCTGCTGAGTCAAAAATAGATCAGTAGATTAGACCTTACACTTCTGAGGAATACTGACCTCATTCTGACACAATGTAGAAACTTAGTGCCCAGGTGCTTTCTTTCTCTCTTTATGATTATTGCAATAGCATTACATGTCTGTCTGTCTTCACTGGAGTATTAAATTTACTTTCCCGTACAGTGCCTTAAAGTTTAAGAAAGAGCAGGAAGAGACACGAATAGATTTGTTTCGTGTGTTTGGTTCCGACAGTCACCATTTCTAAAGATGAATTCAGTGAATAGCTAATGTTCCTTTCTTTAATTTCAGACTCCTTCAGTGTTCCTTATGTTTCATTTTTCTTTACTATAGCTATGAATTGAGCTTTCTTTAGATATCATTATTTTATTTGGTAGATTTTCTTAAATGAGTAACTTCTTGACTCCTTGTTTAACACATTGGTTTTCACTATTGTATCTTTCTTTTTCTCTCTGTGTGGTGTGTGTTGGTGTGTATATGAGATACATATGTATGTAGATGTATCTGGAGGCCAGGGGTAAGTAACAGGTGTCTTCATTGCTCGAAATTTTATCTTTCTTGAGATAATCTCTTGCTGAAGCTGTAACTCACCTGGGCAGACTAGCAAGTATTGAGTTCCAAGGCACTCTGTCTGTTTCTTAGCATTAAATTTAAAGGTAGATGCAGGAAAGAATGGCAATTATATGATCTATATACATTTTATACATATATAAAATTACCAGCAAATATAAGTGATGATGACTTTGGTACTAATTCTCCTTAATTATATATTTACTAGTTCTTTGATGATATATAGCATATAATTGATACATTATAAAAATTTTAATTATTTAAAAATTTGATAATTGGCTTTTTTATAGAAAATCATGCTGGTATAAGTAGTATAATGCTTTTTTTTACATTGACAATTATTGAAACACATTTTTCTGTTAATTAATTTTTACTACTATTGAGAATTTCTCTCAGCACACCAACTATACTTTCTTGTTGATAATAATTCATAAATGCATGGTGTTAGAAAGGATATTTGATGTTTATAGAATATCTCCAATATATTATCATTAAAATAATACAAATTAAAAGCATGGTTTTCTGGGGAAAGAGGTTGTGTCCTACTCTTTTACTTGTGAGATTTTTATGGGTTGATGTGGTTTGGAAAAAAAAAATGGTGTCATAACCTCATAAGGAGTGGCACTATTAGCAGGTGTGGCCTTGTTGGAGTATTGCTGGAGAAAGCATGTTTTGGGTGATGGGCTTTAAGGTCTCAGATGCTCAATTTATGTCTAGTGTGTCAGTTTCTTCCTCCTGCCTGTGGATCTGGATGGAGAGCACTCAGCTTCCTTTCCAGCATTGGGCCTTCCTGCTGCTGCCAAGCTCCCTGCCGTGATGATAATGGCCTGAACCTCTAAACCTGTGAGCCCCCCCCCCCATTTAAATGCTTCCTTTGTAACAAACTTTTAAGATGTTTTAAAATTTTATTTTTATTTTAAAAGTGTCATCTCTATCAATGTATCTCCCTGCTCCCCCTCCTTTTCCCCTCCCAATACCTTCCAACCAGCCCTCAGCCCATTGAATCTGGGGAGCTCATTGAATCAGGAAAGGCCACTGGAGATCCATCTTGTGTGGAGCAACGAGGGTGGGATCAGACTGTGTTCCTGCTCATGGGCCAGCCATCACGGAATCTTCCTCATAATCCCTATCCTCCAGCTCACACAGACTCTCCTCACCTGCTCTCAGTTGGACCAGGAGCTCCACCCTAGTGCTCACCCATGGATCTCTGCCTCCAACTCCATTCCCTGTTGGAAGTAGATTCTGCGATGACACTTAGGGTGTTAACTCATTTGATTATAGGGAAAATCCCATTTAGGCACCCCCTCCACCATTGTTTGGAGACTTGGCTAGGGACATTCTGCGAGTTCCTAGACATTTCCCGAGCACCCAGTCTCTTTCCAACCCTACATTGCCTTTCTCTATCTAGATAATCATCTTCCTCCATCTCCCTTTTTGCTTCTCTCACTCAACCATCTCCTTCTTTTTTTTTTTTTTTTTTTTTTTTTTTTTAAATCCACTTATGAGGGAGTACATTCAACGTTTATCTTTCTGGGCTTGTGATACCTCGCTCAGGAGGATATTCTCCAGTCCATCCATTTGCCTGAAATTTTTAGGATGTAATTTCTTTTTAACTGCTGAGTAGTACTCCACTGTGTAGATGTACTACAGTTTGTTAATCCATTCTTAAGTTGAGGTGCATATAGGTTTGTTCCAGGTTCTTACTATTATGAATAATGCTGCTATTTAGTTGAGATAATGCCTTTGGAGTATGAATGTTCATTCTTTGGGTATATGCCTAATAGTGGTATTAGGGAGATTGATTCCCAGTTTTTTGAGGAACCACCATACTTTATTCCAGAGTAGCTGTACAAGTTTACACCCCCACCAACAATGGAGGAATGTTCCCCTTGCTCTGCATCCTCTTCAGCATAGGCTGTCACCTGTGTTTTAGAATTTAGTCATTCTGACAGGTGTAAGGTGGTACCTCAAAGTTGTTTTGATTTGCACTTCTCTTACAGATGTTGAACAGGTTTTTAAGTGCCTTTCAGCCATTTGTAATTTTTCTGTTGAGAATTCCCTTTTTAGCTCTGAACACCATTTTAAAATTGGGATATTTAGATTTTGGGTTCTAGTTTCTTGAGTTCTCTATATATTTTAGAAATCAGTCCTTTGTCAGATGTAAGGCTGGTGAGAATATTTTCCCATTCTCTAGGCTGTTTTTGTGGTCATAATTTCTCTTCACAATAATAGAGTCCTACTAAAATAACACTTGATGTATTTTATAAATTTTGTTATACACTAGTTAAAAACATGAAATTATTTGCATGTACATTTTAATTTAATGTGTTAATATATGCTTTAACATTTTATATTAAGCAAAACAATGCTTTGTTACATTTAAATAATGTTATACAATACTTTATAAATGTTGGATATGCTATTTTAAAATATTTTGCTGGGACTGTATCCATGTAGAAGGTAACTGGGTAATTTATTTCTAATATCTTAAACTATATTAATTTTTATTTTAAAATTTAATTAATTTATTTTTTTTTTGCATCCAAACCCAAATTTTCCCTTCCTTGTCTCTTCCCAGTCCCTCCTCCAACCCCAAACCCTCTGTCCTCACCCACCAATCCACTCCTCCATTTCTGTTCATGTTTCAGTAACCTAAGTACCTCCCCATATATTAAGGCTGAGCAAGGCAACACAGTCTGAAGAGCAGAGTTCCAAAAACCAGTAAAAAGAGTCAGGGGCAGCTCCATTCCCCGTTGTTAGGAATCTCACAAGAGATCCAAGCTGTGCAACTGTAACATAAATGCAGAGGACCTAAGTTAGTCCCAGGTAGGCTCCCTGACTGTCAGTTCAGTCTCCCTGGGGCCCTGTGACCTCAGGTCAGTTGATTTTGTGCGTTTTGTGACGTCCTTGACTTTCCCCACTTTGCTTCTATGTTCCTTCTCCTTCTCTGATAGATTTCCAGAGAACCACCTAATGTTTGGCTGTGGATCAGCACATTTCCATTAGTTGCTAGAGGAAGCCTCTCTGATGACAACAGATCTCAGCACCAATCTATGATTATTGTAGAATATTGCTAGACATCATAATATGCCATTCATTTTATTCCTCCAGTCATGTTTCATTCTATTCTAAGTCTCTGGACCATCCAGTTTTTTGGACTGGTGCTCCAGGGAGTATCAATGATGGGCTTACTCACCTGGCATGGGTTTTAGGTTAAACCATTCCCTTAATCTCTAGGCTACCCTTTCTCTAGCACATCACCATGGAATGAGAGACTGGAGGTCAAAGATAATGTAGCTGGGTTGGCTTCCTATTCTCTCTACTTGAAGACTTTCCAAGTAGCAGGAGATGTCCATATCAGGTTATGTATTTGCTATTGCGAGGAGTTTTAGCTGGAATCATCCTTGTAGATCCTGGGAAAGTCTCTTGGACCAAGTTTTTAACTGACACTGAAATTCTCCTCTTTTTCTGTAGTCGCTTTCAGTACTCCTCATATTTCCCCACCCCAATCTGATTGCTCATGTTCCCATCTTCATCTGTCACAGTCCACTCACAGTATCTCTTCTACTTCCCCTAGGAAGATTCAGGAATCCCCCTTGAAACCTTCTAGCCTTTCTTGATATGTAGATTGTAGCAAGGCTGTCCTTTACTTTAAAGCTAATATCCACTTATAAATGAGTACATGCCATGTTTGCTTTTCAAGGTTACCTCACTCAGGATGATTTTTAGTACTTCCATTCATTTGCCTGAAATTTTTATGATGTTGATTTTAGCAGCTGAGTAGTACTTCATTGTGTAGAAGTGTAGTAGCGAGGTCTCGGATCCACAGACCTGCCTGGCGCCGCTTATCTGTGCCCGCCGCCGCCCGGGTCCCCAGAAATAACTCAGAGGCTTATATTAAGTTCATGCTGTTTGGCCTATGGCTCAGGCACATTGCTAGCTAGCTCTTACATTTTAAATCAACTCATTTCTATTAATCTGCGGGCCACGTGGGCCCAGCCCGTAGCTCACCAGTGTTCTTTACATGTTGTCTCTTGGGCGGCTTCCGCGCGGTCCGCTTCTAACTCCGCCCTGCTTCTATTACCTGAACTGACTCTCCTCCCACTTCCTCTATGGTACCTGCCATGGCCTAAACCAGCTCCTTTATTTAAAGATACAGTACGCACAAATATATTCCCACATTTCCCCTTTTTTCTCTAATCAAAAAGGAAGGTTTTAATTTTAACATAGCAAAATTACATATAACAAAATAGCCATCAAGCAAGAATTACAGTTACAATATCTAGTCTACTTGCACTTAGCAAAATTAAAGAAAACATTTTATCTACTTTCTTTTTGTGAATCTAAAGTTTTATATCTAGTATATTTTTTAAATGACTAAGAAAAACTGTACATATAACTATCTAATCTTCAACTACATCAAAGACCACAGAAGGATATAATATTTATCCAAGTAAACCAGAAGTGCAAACGACCTCTAAAATCTAGAAAGGACAGAGATGACACCTATCTGCCTGGACAGTCACTCAAAGTTCCTTTATAAGGTTGGGGCATTTATCTTCAGCCTACAGGCCCAAAGTCTCTTTTCATTTCAGTGAAGCAGGAAATCTGCTCTGTCCATTTTGGCACAGTTCATCCATTGTTTCTCCTTGAGTCTTGAAGAATGTCTGACAGTTTTCTCTGTAAAGCAGGAACCCGAATGATGATCTTGGCTTGCTCTGCCAAAGTCCAGAGGTCATCTTTTTATGGAACCTGCATGTCCAGTTTAAACAGCATACTGTCAAGCAGTCAATATAAAAACAGTTTTTTCTCCAGTGGCTTACCATTACCACAAATAGATGAGACTCTATATGGAGTTTCTTCAATGCCCATTTTCCTGTTGAAGTAGATTAGTGCTGCCAGGTATAGACCTGTCTCACTGTCTAGAAAAGTCTAAGCTCTTAAAATATTTTAAATGCCATATTCTGTAGGTCTTAGAAGTATTTGAAGACTATCTATTTAATTGAAATATATCTTTGTATACTTAAAAATCTTAACTAACCTAACTATAAGTTTGATTATCAAAAGTGACTATTAACCTTCATTTCTTAATTATACACTACAATTTTAAAACAGTTACATGAACATCATACCTTAAACAAGAATAGAAAAACACATACAGCATAATAAAATTGACTTTAAATTTGTATCAATAAACCAAAATCTATACCAATGTAAAGCAGTTTGAAATTAACAGCTGATTACCTGTAAATTTAATAATCTAATTTTTTAAAAAAGCATTCACATACCATATCCCCCGTTTTTTCTTAGAAAGAGATTGACTATGACCATTAACCATTTATAATGAAAACAAACATTTAGAAACAATATTTGGGGAATTTGGGCGAAGTTATTCATTACTATTTCCTGCTGATTAAGGGGCGTTGAAAATCTCACAGTTGTTGAAGATGAATCAGTCTGCAGCTCTGAAACTGATAAGGCCACCTCTTCTCATCAGAGGTTTTTTCAGGGGGTCTTGGTTGATGAAACCACATTTGCCTGGAAGCAATCTACAGGTTCTCATCTGTGGAAACAGAAACAGAACTCTTCCAAAGCAATAAATCCTTAGACACAAATTTCAAAATCAAAATACCTTTAAAATATACATTCTTGTTTAACTTAGTAGCCTTTGCAATCCATTGTCTTTTTGCAGTTAGCTCATTAACAGTTAAAAAATTAAAAGAAAACACAATAACAACCAAAATCCAGATTTTGTGTCTATTTTCCATCTTTACGTGGCTTATTATCTTTTTATTACTTTATTTCTCGCTTTAAAAACTTTTCCTAACCTCTTTCTTTTTTCTGTGAAGTCTATGTACCTTTTACAAACATTGTAACCCGTTTACAGGTTTTCTTTTTATCTGAATCTGTTTTATTGTGAATCCTTATTCATCTTCTAACCTTAAGAGCTTTTAAAATACATTCTCCAAAAAGAAGCACAGTTTTTGCAAATTAGGCTGAATCACTAAGTTTTCTTAAACCGTAACTGCCACGAAGAAAATTTGTTTCTCTTTTGTTCAAAATAAGCAGAAATCTAAAATCAGTCACATTACTGAGTCTTTTGTTAGTTTTCAGGAACCCGCCTGATTGTAGCTCACACTGCCTGTCGCCAGCCCGCCGCTGGCGCCATTTTGAGTGTGACTCGGACCATGCTTTGTACAAAGACCCGCTCCACACACACAATTTGGAAGCTGCCCTGGCTCAATTTCTGCGATCTAGAACTCTTTTTAATCTTTATCAGGCTCTAAGTGGATAATCGCCCCACGTTGGATGCGCCATCTGTAGTAGCGAGGTCTCGGATCCACAGACCTGCCTGGCGCCGCTTATCTGTGCCCGCCGCCGCCCGGGTCCCCAGAAATAACTCAGAGGCTTATATTAAGTTCATGCTGTTTGGCCTATGGCTCAGGCACATTGCTAGCTAGCTCTTACATTTTAAATCAACTCATTTCTATTAATCTGCGGGCCACGTGGGCCCAGCCCGTAGCTCACCAGTGTTCTTTACATGTTGTCTCTTGGGCGGCTTCCGCGCGGTCCGCTTCTAACTCCGCCCTGCTTCTATTACCTGAACTGACTCTCCTCCCACTTCCTCTATGGTACCTGCCATGGCCTAAACCAGCTCCTTTATTTAAAGATACAGTACGCACAAATATATTCCCACATAGAAGTACCACATTTTGTTTGTCTTTTCTTCAGTTGAGGGACATATTGGTTGTTTTCAATTTGAGGCCATTACAAATAAAGCTGCTGTGAGCATAGTTGAACAATTGTTCTTTTGGTATGATTGATCAACCTTTGATTATATGCCCAAGAGTGTAAAAACTGGGTTTTGAGACACACTGCAGATTGATTACTAATTTTTTTGAGAAGTCCTCATATGATTTTCAAAGTAGCTGTACAAAGTTACACTCCCACCAACAGTGGGCAAAGTTTCCCTTGCTCCACATACTCTCCAGCATGAGATGTCTCTTGTGTTTTGAACTTAGTGATTCTGACAGGTGTATGATGAAATCTCAGTCATTTTGATTTGCATTTCCTTGATGGCTAAGGATGTTGTGCATTTCTTTAAGGGTTTCTTGGCTATGGGAGATTTCTTTGTTGAAAATTCATTATTTTGAGTGGATGTGCCATGCTGAGCTGACCACCTTGGGACACCTCACCCTTTTGGGGGAAGGGATGAGTGGATGGGGAGGGGCAAGGATGAGGGCTGGCTAGAAAGGACTGGGACAAGCAAAGGGAGGGAGAGCTGGGGGGATACATAGATTAATAAAAAGTTAGTGGATCTAAGAGTAATCGGGTGAATAGAAACCATAATTAGAATATATTGTATAAAATTTATTTTACATATAAAGTTATAGAAAAAGGAAAACTTGTGTGTACTTGTACCCCATTCTTAGTTGGTCAGTTGGTGCTTGAGTTCTTTATATATTTCGGAGATCTGTCCACAGTCAGATATAGAGGTAGCAAAGATTGCTTTTTCTCATTCTGTTCTGTTGGCTGCTCTTTTGTTCAATTGATGGTGTCCTTTACACTGCAGAAATATAAGTTTCGGAGTTCCCATTTATGAAATGTTGATCTAGTGCCTGTTTTATTGGTGTTCTCTTCAGAAGCTGTCTCCTGTGCCAGCGCCTTCTAGATTATTTTACTCTCAATCCTATAATGCTCAGTGTAACTGGATGTATGCTAAGGTCTTTAACTCACTTGGACTTGAGATTTTTGCAGAATGAAGAATATGGATTTATGTATAGTCTTATACATGATTATTATGTGGCATGGGCATTTTCTTTTGTGATCCACTCTACTTGGTGTTCTGTAAGGATAGAAAATTTTCTTTTGTAATTGTAAGTATATTCTCTGGGATTTTAAGAAAGGTCTTTTTACCTTTTTTTAAATTCTTATCATTCTTAGCTTTGATTCTTTCACAGTGGTCCCTATTTCTTGGATTTTTGTTAAAAATTTTGTAGAATTAATATTTCTGCGATTGATGAGTCCATTTTCTCTATCATGCCTTCAGCGTCTGAGGTTCATTCTCCTGTCTCTCATATTCTGTTGGTGATCTCCCCATGTGTAGTTCTTGCTAGCTTATCTAGGTTTTTCATCTATTATTTACTCTGTTATTGTTTCCTTTATTGCTTTTATTTTCATTTCAGGTCTTGAACTATTTTTTTCATCTGTTTCCTTGGGCTTTCTGTTTTTCATTCTTTGGGTTTTTGTTGCTGCTTGGGTTTATGTTGGTTGGTTTGGCTTTCTTAGTATCCTTTTAGGGATCTATTGATTTCATTCAGTTTTGTTTTCTCTTTTCTAAGTTTTTTAAAGGAATTTTTAAATTTCCTCTCTATGGAGATATATCATATTCATAAAGTCATTTGTAAGTTACATTGCATTGTCTAGATCATTTGTTTAGGATAGCTGGCCTTGGTGGTACCATACTACCCTTTTTGTTATTAATTGTATTTTTACACTCGTGCTCAAACATCTGGGATTGGGATGATTATAGGTTTAGGTGCTGATTTATGCATTTGTCTTTGTTAGGTGTGTTTACCCCCTTGATTTCTTTTTAATATTTGGTCTTTGGACAAATTGGCTTTAGGGGCTTTGAGTCCCTGGCATAGTCTCCAAAAAGACCAAAGTCTTCTTCTGAGAATGTGTATCAGGTAAGGGAGTACAATCCAGGGTTATTGGGCAGGCTTCTAGGGATTTAGTGGGTAGTGGGTGATATCTTCCCAGAGGTTCCTAGGATGAGCTTGGCCTTTGATATAGCTGGCAGAGCTGTGGGCCTTGGTATGGAGACCAGGGAGAGGTTCAGTCTGGGTTTGTTGAATAAGCTTTAAAGAACGTTAGAGGGTGATTGGAGATATCCTACCTGGGATCCCTAAGACACCACTGGCCAGCAAAAAAAAAAAAAAAAAATGGATCTCAGGGGAAGGGGTGAGTCTGGACTATTATGTTCTTATTAATCTAACATATGAATTTATCTTCTAATATCTTTGATGGTCTCTCTTGTATAATTTTTTTTTGTCTTGGGAGCCACTTTCAAATTACCACACAGAGGCTTATATTATTTATAAATGTTTAGGCAATAGCTCAGGCTTATTACTATTAGCTCTTAAATGTAAATTAACCCATTTTTATTAATCTATGTTTTTGCCATATAGCTTGTGGCTTGTCCTCAAGCATGTCTAGTTCCCCTAATGGTGTTCTGGTATCTCTCTTACTCTGCCCCTTTTTTCCCACAGCATCCTCTGTGGTGATATATTATATATTTAATAAAACCAGTCTGGATTATCAGAGAACAGATCCACCCATAGTCAAGTCATAATGAGATTAAAAGCATAAGTCACCACTTCTGGTCTTTCCTGTTCTGGGATTAAAGGCCTGAGTTACTACTCGCTGTAATATCTGTTCTCTGACATTTCAGACTAGGTTTATTAAATACATAATATCACCACAATCCTTTGTCTAATTGCTCCATCTACAGTTTCTGCCTGGTTATCAATCAGAGTTTTGCAAAAAATGAGCACAATGCATAGCACCTATCTTATTCATTACATAAAGTAATTGATTACTACCTTGTAGACAATATTTTTAAATAACCTTTCTTATTTTTTGAAACACATGAGATAATGTGCATATTTTACCAGTTGATCTAAAGAATTAAATAGAAATTGGTCAACTCAATTTTAATATTACTTGTTGCTTATTTAATACAGCATTCACTCTAGATACCATGTTCTTACCCAGACTATATAATAACCTAAACTATTTAAACATATTTGTATTAATTTATCCTCTGTGGCTTTTTTCCATACAGAATATAATTCTTTAGAATTGACATTGGCTTCATCTTTTCAGCTCTTACATTTTCTTACTATTGTATCAAGCAACAGAAATTTGGCAATTTTGAATCTCTTTTTGTTTCATTTGTTATTCTCACCTCATCAAAATGTATTAGAAGACAAATAGCTACCTTTTCCAGAGGTGTTATGTAGTCTTTGATGTTGTATTTTATGTATGAATTTATATTTGTAAATTTTTATCCTTCTCTATAAACAAGAGACCATTGAGAAATATTTTCTCTTATGATAATATACAGATGTATTATTAGATATGTCATTGATTTGTAAAATGTTATATTGACTTTAAAGTTTGCTTTAACTTCCCTCTGTAATTGTAAAACAATCCTATTTTATCTTTCAAGTGTCTACTTATCCTTGAAAGGTTTAATATGGAAGGACACAGATATTTCTACTTTCAGACGACACTTACTTCTTCTATAAATGCTGTAAAATATTTATTTGGCATAAATTGGTCTTTGACCTAATAAACTACTCAGATTTTAAAGGCAAAAAATATTTTATGTGAAGCCTGAAGTATCTTCAGAATTAGTAAACATTTTATATTATTATTCGACTTTTGAACATTTACTTTTACTCCTTTCTAGTATTGGTACGCAATGACTATGGGAAGAGCATTTATTTAAATCTATTTTCCTCACTGTGAAACTTTTAAATCTGCCTTTTGAGGCTGAAGTATAAATTTTAGGCATCTCTACCTCACATGCCAAAAGCCTCTTCACCTTTCTCTCCTGCAGACATATAAATGTGGTTTGGGCAACTGAACTCAGGAAATGTCCTCAGGGCACTAGAATGAAAGCACACTTAGCAAAGTATTTTCAGCTCCTTTTCTGGTTTCTATTTCTGAGGATTTCCCTCAATGGTTTGGAAGGTCAGCTGTGCATTCATAAAAAGCTTTTATATATAATCTATTTCAGTTTTTTTTTCAGATGTAGAGTCAGCACTGCTACTTGAAATAGAAGAGACAATATAGCTTTAGAAAGAAAATAGAAAGCTTTTTTCCAGAATAAAAGAAATGCTATGTCCAATATCTTGGAAATCCCACTCTCAGGAACTAGATACTATCAAAGAGAAACATGTAGTATGGCTGAATCCAATTATAGATATGACCTGCAGTCTAGGAAGGACTGTTATTCTGCTAATCTGAGCATTAGGTTAAAGATCTTTAAATTATTGTTATTTAAGAAAAAGCTTCACAACTTAAGACTATGCTGAGTATGGAATAGAGATATAATTCCCCCATCCCTTGTGTGTGTGTGTGTGTGTGTGTGTGTGTGTGTGTGTGTGTGTGTGTGTGCACATAAATCAAAGATAACCACAAATGTCATTCTTGAGAAATACACAATTATTATTTTTTTTTTCTTTGAGATAGTGTCTCCTATTGACCTATAGTTTGCTGATTAGGCTAAGCTGGCAAATCAGTGACCCAATAATCACATCTCTCAGTCAACTCAGTACTGAAGATATATATGTGTGTGTGTGTGTGTGTGTGTGTGTGTGTGTGTGTGTGTGTGTGTGTGTGTGTGTAATACTTAACTTTAAACTAGTTTTATAGTTTGAGATAAACTTAATTATAAAGTAAATATAATTGAAATAAAATAAATTATAAAGCTGTAATATAACATTATATAGACAAATAATTCCTCAAGTACCTATTAAAATTGTAAGCTGTACAATATAATTACAAAATAATTTGTATCAATAAGCCAAATCAAATGAATTTAAAAGCACGTGTTTCCTTTCTGTTTTTGTTTCTTGTTCTGACCCTGAGTTAAAATCTAGGGCAAGTCCTACCATGTATTCAGTCATGCTTAGATGGCAGGAAACCCTGCTGTCACTTCTGACACTGGCACAATCTCTTTTCAAGAGTGAAGTCTACAGATTGGTTTGAATGCAATAATTTCCTCTAACTCTATTTTGTGAGCACCAGGAAAAGAATGTCACAGTTTACTACTTTGTTACTTCTTCAGAGAACATTTTTTCTTAGTAACCAATCATTATGTGAAATTTGCCTAAATAATATTGAAATGCTAAAAGCCAGGAAAATTTTTACTATATTAGTACAAATTTAAACTAACATTGATTGCCATCACCAACAAAGATTCTGAACAAACACTTTCCATTTCAGAGTGCTTGTGGATTATCTGACGCTTCCCACAATGGTAGACAAATTTTTCTAGTGCTTTCTGTAATAGGTAGAACACTCTTTGTACTGTACAGCAAGACTCTCACTCATTTCCCCATGTCCTTGTATTAACCCAGGACATCTCTATGCTAATCCTTAGTATAAAAAGTTTCCCAGTCAAATTCACTTCAGTCAGTTTCAGGTATTCATTTTTCTCTCTCTCTCTTAATAGCCCCGTATGTCACTGGGAAACACACCTTAGCATCACAATTACCAGAAATACTTTTACTCAGATAAACACAGTTCTCTATCTGTGACCACATGTAATTTTAGTGAAATTTGTCTTTTATATTTTTGTACTTTTAACAGAGTCCATGAATACAAATGTGATGCATGCGAACCATGGAATATTTCCCTGCAATAAAGAAAAGAGAAATCATAAAATTTTCAGGTCAGTTGATGCAACTAGAAAACAGTTTTACTAAGTATGAATCATCTAGGTGAAAGACAAGCATCTCATTTCACTCTCTAATATGGGGGGTTCTGTCTGAATATTTAATTTGGAGGTTCTGCAAAACCAGTAAACAGCATATGAATTGTATTAAGAAAGTGAGTATAGTAGAATATAAATACTACAATAAAAGTTTGAGGTGGGGTACTTGGCAGGAAGCAGAGTGATAAGGATGTGAAAGAAAGAGAATGGAGAAACAGCTAAAATGGAGTGTTTGAAAAGGCTACATGCTAACCTAGCAGCTCAAGAAAATATAGTGTTAGAAGATTGGAAAGAATTGAGGACAATGCTGAGAGTTAAAATTTTAAGCAGATTAAGGGCAGAAGTTTGGTGATTAGTACTTTGCATGGATGAAAGGTACGGCTTCCAGAAGACCTAATTGATTAAATGAAAATCTCAGTTCCAGGAACAGGATACCTCTGCAACAGTTACTAGTATGGAAAGAACAAAAAATAATCAATACAATGTAAGATATTTAACTAGATGTTAAGATACTATTGCTAAACACAGTCTACATTTTGGTTATAGGACATAGATAAATCAATTTTAAATAACTGGGACTCTTCCTCCTTGGAGGTGTTTCTACAGTGTGAGAATATGCCATGCAGACTATTGAGTGAATAAAGCTATAAATGGCCTCAGAAATTACTGGGTCCAATAATTCCTATTGTATATAGTTTTAGTTTAGAACTTTCTTAGACAGAAGGAGGAGATGTAGTGGTCTTCAGGTGTTAACTGATAAGGTTGGAAGGCATGTCTCTAAAGTCCTGGGAGCCAGAAAGGGATGTGGTCAGCCTCATTCAAAAGGGGCTGCTGGGATCTTGAGCACTCATTTTGTTCGTGCTTTCTTGGAGATTGGATCAGCATCCATTGCCTGGATCATCCTATCGCCAAAGAATCATCCTAAAGTTTAACTTGTAATCATGAGTGTTAAAATACCCTCCAATAAATATTAATCCTGTTTTTGGTATATTGTAAGTGGGATTTATTGCAATAGCAACACTGACCTATAGGTAAGATATTTCAATTGGTGCAATAATACAAAAGAAAGTCTAGGAGATATCAGCCACTCTCAACTGAATTGAAGAATGTGCTTCGAGTATGAATGTATACCTGGTATTGCAAATACAATAAAAACCAAGGCTAGGGAGCTTATTGGCCCTATAGGGGAAATTTATTGTTTTCTAATGTTTACATTTCCAAACTGACTTCTAAATATTTGTATTTCTTTCCATAGATGTTTTCTTCTTGAAACTTTACTTACAGAAGCTTTGTATTTCAGTGGTCAGTGGTTAATGTACAAATGCATTATTCTTCAAAGTATTGATACCAAACAGGGGTGAGTGCTCTGCCATAGATGAAACATCTATAGTAATCCCCGTATCAAGGTTCAGGGACTTTATGGAAGAGTAAGAGAAAAAACAGAAGAGAGGTTGGGGAGAAGTGCTACAAAATGATACTATCTAGAAATGGCATGGCTGTTGTACACTTGAACAGATACCAGTTGTGTTTCTTACATAAGAGAGAGTTCATTAAAATGTCCAGCTTTGATGGCAGAGTGGATTCAGGGTCGGCATCTCCAGCCGAGGAGCTACTGGCACTTGATGGCTACTGGAGAGAAAGTCACTATTCTTTGGGAAAGTGGTCATTATTCATATATTTATGCCTTACTAAATGAGTCCACACCTAGGCCTAGGAGCAGCACTAATTGGGCTCAATGGGTTGAAAGTCAATCAACTGTAAATAAATTTATGATACAAAGGACAGAAAGAGGGAAGATATGTATTTCATGGGGATTATGGTGGCATTTGGAAGAACAAAGAGGATGATGAAAATGATAAAGATAGTTTATAGATATTTAAGATTTTAATTCTTTTAATAACTATTAATATTGACTGCAAACCTTCTTGGTTTCCTGAAGTAATAATACAGAGAGTGTGTAATGGTTACTTAGAAAGTTATCTTGTTCCTGTGAAAAATTTGGAAAATAATTTTTTCATGATTCTGTACCACATTACATATAATATGATATATTTATTAAAAAGTCTAGTTGATAACTTTTAATATGGGAAAATATGTTATTTTTAAAAGTTACTACCCAAAGTAGTTACTGAATCTGTTATTGAAAATAGAACTGCCTCTAGGTATTTAAATACAATTTAAAATATTAGATCTCTTCTAGACTAGTGTTGAAGTAAAAAGATATTTCCCAAAAAATGTTTCTAAAATAAATGTTCTGTTTTTCAATATACATCATTCTTGGTAGGAATATGTGAACAGAAATAATCAGAATTCTGGCTTGTTTATTAGTATATGAGAGATGCCTTTTAAGTTTGTTACAAGTCAGTCAATCCTTGCGGCAAGAATCTAGACACCTTGACCCACTTGACAAGGACCTATGAGCAGGTCGCTGGGTGACTCTGGGAACGACCTTGGGAGTGTGTCTGTTACATGTTCTTGCTTTCAATGTGCTGGTTAAACTGCTGTCCTGAATGAGTCACAATGAGTCATGAAGTTTAATATTATGTATCCACATAGTTTTTTTTTTATGGAAAGAATGGTTTTAATCATAAGAGTTTTAAAGAAATGCTATTAAAGAGATGGTATCAGGAGTTAATTGGAATATTTAAGGGATGGGATTTGTCAGAAGCACAGAAACCCACAGTTCCCTCATTTCTAATAATGAATGGTGCCAACACCCCAAGAAGTTAAGAGATAAGGACATAAGGATAAGGAACAAGCAGTGCCAACTAATAAGAGTCAGTTTTTCATGTTACGTTGCCTGTAGGATAAATAGAAGGACCCGGTATGCTCCCAGAGAAGATAGAGCAGTACAAAATTAAGAATGGATTGTACTAGCTTTGGCTGTTAAGTTGACCATGAGAACTCATACCTTACCAGTTATAAATAGTAACCAGAAGAGACAAAGCTGTCTCTCATCAGCATGCTGTCACTGAATGTGCTGCCCACTGGGCAGACTATTCCACCTGTAGGTGTGCCTAGTTAGAAAAGTCTTTTTGTAGCTTGCACAATTGCTTATGCTTTTGACAACAGAGATACAGATAAAAAGGTAATGGCTACCAGTGGGAAAGCTGGGACACCACAGGGAAATGACAAGAAACAAACTGATAATTATTGTCACCATTTTAGAAATTTAAAAAGTAAGAGATGGTTGTTTAAAATTATACAAATCACTGAAACTGCGTAAAGACGGCTTAAGCTATAGGGGACAACTTGTTTGAATATTAACAGGAAGTCACTATTTCTTTATGATGCCAAATCTGTAGATCTGTCTCAGGTCAACAGATCCATATGGAGAAATACTGTGGAATATTATTTTTAAATGTGTTATACTTGTTTATGCTGTGAAATTGCATTCTTTTATTTTGCATTCATTTAACTCTCTGTGTAAATTTGCCTGTTTAAATGATCAGATTGGTCTAATAAAGAGATGAACTATCAATAACAAGGTAAAAGAAAGAATATGTGGATCTGGCAGGTAGAGAGAAAATAGCAGTAGGAGAAATTGGGGAGGGAAATGAGAATGGAAGGAAGATATCTAGGGTCAGCCTCTCACCTACACAGAAAGTCACAAAGTAAGAATTAAAGAAAGGTATATAGAATAGAGAAAGGTAAAATCCCAGAGGCAAAAGGTAGTTGGGATAATATAGGTTAAAAAAAAAAAAAGCCAACTAGAAATAATCCAAGCTAAGATCAAGCATTTATAAGTAAGAAGAAACCTCCATGTGATTATTTGGTATTTGGGTTAAAAATTAAAAGATTAAACAAACAAAAAACACCTATGTTTTGGTACTCAATGTAGAGATCAAGTATCCCTAGAGCCGAAGAAAGTTAGGAAATAAAGAATACAGCCCCACTAAAAAAATTACAGCAGAGCACTTAAACATCCCTTTTCATACTAAATAGAAACCAACAACTAACTTACTTCCAACCTGGCCACAAGCTTTAGATTTGTTTCTCAAGAACCTAGAAGTAGGAGCCAGCCAATGGAGCCTCCTTGAGAACAGAGCTGGAATTTAGCATTTTAAAGTTTGTTCACATGGTCAAAAAAGACTAGAAATATGCAATAAAAGAGGTCCAGACAGAAGAAAAAATCTCTAAAAGGTTCCAGTGTATTTAACAATGGAGTACACTTAAGAAAGATAAGAAAATTGATGTGGAATACCATAGAAATAAAGAGTTTAAAAATAATAAAGTCTTTAAAGTGAGAGTAAAAGTAATATGATAGAGGCACACAAGATGACAAATGAAAAGGGACTCTGAATCGTAGATGTTGTTGCATTGATTTTAAACTCTTTGCTGATAAGCAAAGGACAGCTGCTAAGAGACCTGGAATTGAAAGAGGGACTGTTGAAATAAACCAGCCTATGTACCTTTGGAATGTTTTAACTTTAAAATGGAGATCAAGAATGTATTTGTCAAATGGAAATGGAAAGGTGCATTGCTTAGAGGTTTTGCTTTTGTTCCCAAAGGATACAAGAGGTTGTAGATTCCTTAGGATTGATATGGATCACGTTAGATTAGAGGAGACTGCTTGAATCTTGACAGGTGGTATCTACTAATAAAGGTTATAGCTGGTCTTCCCAGGTCTTAGTCATTATCTCAATTTTTCTCAGGTATCCCTAAAGATAGCAGAAAGCAGTCTAAAGAACATTTTGCCCAAATTCCCAGTAGAGAAGTCTAGTTATCTGGTGGGTTATGGATATTATTTATCATTTAGGAAATATATAAACATAGAATAAAAGGGAACTTTTAATCTCAAATATTTTTACATTGGTATGGAATTTGGTATAGATACAAATTTAAAGTTATTTTTGTTATGCTATTATATATATGCTATATATATAGTAGTATATATATATATACTACTCTTATTTGAGGTATTTACTTCTGAAGCTCATTTAAAATGCAGTAAATAATTAAATGAGGTTAGCAGTTAATCTGTAATAATTTTATAGTCGCATTAGGTATGTTTTCAAGGCTAAGCAGAAATATTTTAGAGATAAGATTTTCAAACACTTCAAAGACCTCCAGAATATAGCCTTAGCATGTCTAATGGCCTAACATTTTCTGTGACGATAAGATCCAATTTTTTCTGGCAGCACCAATTCACTTCTTAAAAAGATGGTGAGCATTGAAGAAACTCCATATTGAGTTTGCTTTCCTTGTGGCAAGATTAAAATAGCATTTGGCCAAGAAACTGCTTTGGCTTGACTACAGACAACAGGTTGTGTAAGATGGACATGAAGAAACCACAGGAAAATGACTGCTGAACTTCACTGAGACAAGGAAGAGCAGTCCTTCAAAATCCCTGCATTGCTGCTATACAGAAGATTCTGTCAAACATTCTGCAGGACACAAAGGAAAGTGACTTCAAAACAAAACAACAAGGGGTTAGACCTTCACACTTCCCACTTCAAAGAAGCATCTCCTGGATACTCTAGGCCTAGGGCTAAAGATAAATGCCCTATAATTGCAGAGAAACTTTGGGTGACCATACAGGCAGTTAAATGTCTCTGTTAGTAGGTAATATTAAACTATTTTGATGGAGCCAAATACTAAATAATTAGAGTTAAAGGGGTTTTTTTTAACTTATTAAAAAAAGTAAATTAGATACAAAACTTTAGAATCATTAAGGCAAGATAGATAATAGACTATTTTCTCTGAAATTGTTAAATACAAAAGGACTGAATATTGTAAATGTAATTACTGCTTGATTACTATTTGTTGTATATAGGTTACTATGTTAAAGTTAAATGCTTTCTATTTTATTTAGACAAAAGGAGGAAGTGTTGTGGAATATTATTTTAAGATGTATTAGATTTGTCTATGCTGTGGAATTGCATTATTTTATTTTTTTATGCTCTGTTATGTTTAACACTACGAAGTGGTGATTTGGGAATGTCTTTTTGTATGCTGTGAATCTCAATCTTTAAGTAAAGGAGCTGTTTTGGCCCATGACAGGCACCATAGAAAAAGTAGGAGGAGAAATCACAACATAGAGAATCAGGGTGGAATCAGACAGATCAAGCCAGCCACCCAAGAAGAAACGTGTAAGGAACACAGGTGAGCCACAGGCCATATGGCAGACAGATTAATGGGTTGAGTTAAGATGTAAGAGCAAGCTAGCAATGTGTTAGAGCCATTGGCCAAACAGCATTAAGTTAATATAAGCGTCTGAATCATTTTGGGGGCCTGAGCAGCAGTGGGCAGCTAATGGGTCTGGGGCTGCAGGTCTGTGGGTCTGGATCTCTGGCCTCCCCAGAACCAAGAAACCACATCGTAACAAAGTGGTATTACTTTGGGTCTTTAAAACAACTAATTGGTCTATTAAAGAGCTGAACTGCCAATAGCTTTGCAGGAGAAAAGTTAGGTGGGTCTGGCTGGCAAAGAGAACCAATAGAAAGAGAAATGTAGGAAGAGAGATTAGAAATGAGAAAAGGAGAAGGAGAAGGAGTGAAGGAGTCCAGGGGCAAGTCATCCAGCTATACAGTAAGCCATTTGGATTAAGAAGCCGAAACATAGAAAGGTAAAAGCTTAGAAGCAAGGGGCAGATAGGATGATTTAAGAAACGCTGGCTAGAAAGAAGCCATTAAAGCTGAACATTCATAAGTAAAATTAATTCTCCATGTGATTATTTGGAGCTGTGTGGCAAGCACCCCAAAAGGTAAAGAAAAAAAAAAAACTACAGAGGAAATCCTCCAGCAGCAAATGTCAATACTGTAATATCACTTAGCAGTTAAAGACTCAGGAAACCAAATGCTATGTCTTATGCTTACTCACATGGTAAAGGGAAAGAATGTCCAGAAGCTGTCCTCTGACTGTCATTCACATATACAAACACACACAAATTAAAACAATAAATAATTATTTTAATAAAATTTTTCATGTTGAAAAAATATTTAATATAAAAATCTAATGCAATATCTTTTCAGCTCTAATAAAGTTCAGGAACTATTAGAAATATATAGTATTAAAGAATAGACAATGAACAATCATGCACACCATGGAAACCTTCTTAAACAATGGAGTAGGAAATTGCCTCTGGGAAGCTGTACATATAATCTGGTCCTTTCATGTGTTATTACTCTAAAATTGCTCTGCGTATGTTAAGCAACACCCTTTTATTTAAAAGTATAAAGGAGAATTTAGGACTGCTGCATGGAGAAGGATGCTTACCTCCAAGCTAGATGACCTGGGTTTGATCTCTAGATCCAGAAGATGAGACCCAACTATTACATTTTATTCTCTGACCTTTATATATAGGCAGTGGCTTATGTGTACTCACATACACTGCTGCTATACCCATCCAACCACCTCCCAGGCATTAAATAAATAAATAATTTTAAAATTTAAAATGAATATAAATATGAGTAAAGTATGACATTATTAACATGAAGACCTTATTGGATATAAAAATAGAAAATTAATATAAAAATTTAAAAATTAAGAATTCAAAAGCTGAAGAAAAGCAAAAAAATAAAAAGAGTTGAGGAGTGCTGGATTGAAGAGAAGACTGGCAGAATACAGAATACATATGAAATGGTAAACTAAATGATGTGGAGGATGCCCAAAATGGGGAAATGAAGGAGATAGATACAGATGTAAAATAAAGATTGAAGAAAAATAAAACTCTCTCTCTCTCTCTCTCTCTCTCTCTCTCTCTCTCTCTCTCTCTCTCTCTCTCTCTCTCTCTCTCACACACACACACACACACACACACACACACATGCACACATGCACACAGGCATGTACACATGCATGTATGGATGTATAAAATCTTAAAAGAAGCCACTTGGGCTGACAATGTTCCCTACAAATATCATAATCTAAGCAAAACTCCAGTACCAATTGTAAAATATCTCCTTCAGACTGTTTAGTGAACTAGTTCAAGTGACCTCCAGAATGATATAGATTATGCATGAAGTCTCCTGTTGCATTTCAGGGGTTGTGGATGGGCTTGTATTAAAGACAAACTTATGATTCAGGACTAGGATTAGAGCTGGACCTGACCTACAAGTCTCTTTCTATATTCTGTGATACCAGAAAATTTATTCAAACTTCTAAGGAAGTAAATTCAGCTACAACATCTATGAACCATGACAATGACCAACATAGCAAAATATGAGCATAAAGGAAAGAAATAGCATTCCTATATCAATGGAAGTCAGTAACTATCTATCTGCACTGAAGTCCACTCAAGAGGAGGAAAATCTTGCCTATTACTGAAAACTTAGCCAGCTTCCTGGGGATAGTGAAGCCATGGATCTCAGAATCTACTAGTGCCATGTTGCTGGACTAGCATTGTTATTACAATGTAAATCCTAACCTCATGCCCACAGATGAGTGTAGCAACCACCATTGAAGTAGTCTCTTTTTACAACAAATGAAGACCGTTACTAAAGCACAACTGGACACAGCGAAGAGAACAGTAAGGTACTGTAATCTCAGTTTCAACAGATACATCTATATCATAGATCCTGCATGTATTGCTAGGGGCACACTGCAGAAAAAGGAACAAAATGATTATAAGAGTCAGAGTACCGAGATGTCATCTTTGAGGCAGTATCTCCTATAAATGGCTGCATAAACCAGATCAGAACAATGGCAGTATCAATAGACATGTTAACATGGGAGAAAAAATGTTTCTCAGGGTCCCATTCATACACTAAGAACCACAAGAAACTAACTAACTGCTTGGAGAAGGGCAACTGGCTTCCTCCAGGAACAAAGGGAAATTGGTTGTGCAATACAAAGTGATCAGCTCTGGAATTATATACACAAAACAACAAAAATGGACTCAGAAGTTTATATTTATATCTTTTACACGCGCATATCAATAATCCAAGAAAAGGCTGTCAACGCAAGAGTAGGAATGGAGTATGGAAGGGGCCAGAGGGAGAAAAGGTGAGGAGAGGAATGCAATTGTATTTAAATGAAAAACATTTCTTAAGTCATAGGCAAACTAGAAGATATAAGTAAAGACACGCATATAAAGGAAGACACTGATGTCTTCCTTTACCACTCTTCACTTTTTATTTTGAGACAGAGTCTCATACTGAGACTGAAGCTTGCTATTTCATATGCAAGAGATGGCCAGCCAGTTCTTGTATCAGCGTGTCCCTGCTCCTCGGTGATGAGGCTATGGGCACACAGGCCTGTGACCTGCTTTTGTAGGTTGTAGAGAACTGAGCTCAATTTCTCTTTTTTTAAACAACTAATGTTCTTATCCACTGAGAAATCTCTCAAGACCAATTTTAGTACTTAATTAAAGAAATTTAAAATATCCATAAAAGGACAGAACTGTGGCAAAAATTTCAAAAGTACATGCCCTAATGAGTCGTTTTGGGTGCCAGAGGAACAGCCTATGATTCCTTCTGCTCGCATATCTGTGAGGGAATACAACATTAGGGTGACAACAAAACATTTTAGCTACTCTTACCAAATAAAGAACAAAGCCAAAGAATAAGTTTAAATCAAACAAGAATCGGCGATCATATTCTTATTCTACTCACATGTTTTTCTCGCGGTAGAGAGCAGTCTGTTGACAGTTTGAAAACATATGTCTCTTTCAAACACGTCCAAGATCAGTGCTGTCATTCCTTCAAGCTCTCTGTTCATGCTCTGCGATGCTCTGTACTGAAATTTCTTCTTGCTAGTGCAGAAATTACAAAAGTAAAATCTATAAGCTTAAATATCTTCCTACAGTTATGTGTGTGCGTGTATATAGTATATCTAAAATCTTAAGGTAAAGAGTATTTAAATATTAAAATAAAACATAAGTATTTGCATGTTGATTTTAATGAATAAACACGAGTTATTTATTGGTCTAGTCATGGTTATCTTTCTTAGAGACATATAGTCCAATTGATCTTGTTTAAAACTTCACAAAAATATTATGAATGCCACTTAACTTCACTGTATATGTTAGTGCTTAGCATGCTGCCTTTTAAAGTTTTCATTCAATGTCTAAAAACAAGTAATTGTTCTCAGTTTTCTAAACTTACTGATTTTTGAGAGAAAACTACCATGAGAAGACTGAGAGAATTATTTCATAAATAATGTGATAATTTTTAATTAAGTACAATTTTTTACTTTGGATTTTCATGTTAACATTTTTCTGGTAGAGCAGGTAGATTTAAAATGAGCAGAGGACTGGATCAGTCAAATGCCTGCCAGGAAATGTAGATCAGAGTAACAATACCTTGATGTGACTCACCTGGAACAAAAGGCTGACAGCTGTGATGAAGCAGTAATTACCACCATGGGTCTTTCTTTGAGACGCTTTAGGAAGGGGCTGATTTAGATAACTTTTTACTTTACAAGAAAACAAGTTCTTCATTGAATACGAAATGAGCCTTTGTCCTTTATGCTTAGAAAGGCAACAGTTAACACAGGAACATAACTGTGGCTTTGTGTGTCATTTCTGGTGTTGGTGCTGACACTGGCAGGTTGGAAAAGTCAAAGACACAGAGTATGTACAGTAATTTTTAAATCTCTAGATTGACATTTTAGCATCCATTATTCTACATCAGTGTTGATGAGTAGAAACTTTTACATTGTCCTTATTTTTTAAAATTAAAGCATAGTGGTTATAAGAATAAGGAAAAATTAGAAAAGGAGGTATACCCATTACAAGGCAGAAGATTGATAGAGATGAATTATCGTACATTTTGTGATGATCTGAAATGCAGTATAATTAAAAAGGCCTGCCTGTTCTTTCTCCATCCTCAACTGACCTCAGACAGGTGACTTTTCCTGGTTCGCAATACTGAACATTATGTCTGAAATACCACACCTTAAAAACAATCTGCCCAACAATAGATTGAAAGAAATACTTCTTGAGATACTAGACAAAAGACTAGCTAATAAAGGAACGTGTGGGATGAAATTTAAATTAGCAAGCTGAGTATCAAAAATACTTGACACAGTCTGTCAGAGAGAAATGTGAAGATTTTATTTCTTTTAAATAATGTATGTGTTCCAGATTTATGCTATTTACATGAAATTTCATAAACAGAGTAAAACTCAAACTATTTTATAAATATTATGGATAGAAAGTTGGAATTAAATGATAAAAGAGATGATTGTTTGGGATCCCAATGTGTATGAAATACATAAGTTGTAGCAATTATAGAAAATGGACTTCAAAGAACAATTTTAGAGCTGAAATATTTACCATATATTTGTACCCTCTTTAGAAAAACATTAAATTTTTCTTTGGCCCTTTCACATATATAGGATTTTATATGTATATGCAATATATGCAAGCATCATATATATGTAATATATATGTAATATATATGTTTATATATATAAAACTCTGATTACTCTTACCATACTAACTTCTCTAAGTTTCTCCCCCTACCCCTTTCAACACCAACCTTCACGTAAGTATATTTTTTTATCTTCATTTCTTTTTGTCCTATTTTATAATCCAAGAACCATGATTTTGAAGATAGTCACTGGAGACTGATAGACTGGCATGTAGGTACTCATCTGAAAATAATAACTCCCTGAGTCCCCAGGAATATATCGATAGCCAACATTTCAGCATGGATAGTGCCATGCACCCTTTCAGCATCCATGAGTGATGGTTGACAAGCAGACTTGAGCAGACATAGTGCAGGCAGCTACGACTGTGGTGATTTCAATATTGTGATTATTTCATGCCTAGGTGACAGCATCTTAAAGTCATCGTTTCTCTCATGTGACTCTTATATTCTTTCTGACTCATGTTCTACAGTGCTCCCTTAGACTAGCAGGTGCTATCAATGTCCTCTTTAGAGCCAAGCACTCAACTGCCTCTTATTTTGAACAGTCACGGATATTACTAAAGTTAAAAAAAAAATCTTCTAAGGATTGTACTTAGAGGTTGAATGTGATTCAATCATACAACGTTAGACACTCTATTCGAACTTTCTAATCTTTCTCATGGTGTTAAATATTCATGCCTGCTTCTATATGTGCAGTTGTGTAGTGGAGTGAAAAACTTGTCTGTTAGCCTTGGAAACTCATGCTATGATGGCATAAACTACCAACGAACAAGGCTCACTAGAAAAAAAAAATGAAAGATGGAGCTTGGAGTCAAGGGCATCATCTGTTCCCCGTGTGTGGTGCGATGACTTCTGATGTAAACCTAAAGAATGTTTAGTTTTAGTATTTGTTTTTTAATAGACAGAAATCTACAAAATAGTCTGAATGCAGCAAAACTGATTATCCCCATTTTATACCCTGTCATCAATCTAAAATCCAAGAACCTACAAAGAAGAATCTGTTCCCTGCTTGGTCAATCAAAAAGAAATTTTGAAGCAAGGGAATTAGTCCCTATGCTTAGTCAAAGCTTTATTCAGTCTTGGACATATCACTGAGCAGATTGGGAATCCAACCAGACATAGTCCTGGAGTCTGTGCGCTCTGTGGGTGCCTGGAAATTCTCTTGATTGTGCAGACTTCAGCAGATGCAAGAAACTATTTTTAAACGGACCCACGCTGAATTAGGGTCTTGATGGTCTTTGAGACAATGCTCCTTCTTTGCAGGTTCACTCTGAAAACCCAGGGCAATTTATTGTGAGACTAGACACTGAGAACTGTCCTGCAGAATATCACCACGAAAAGGAGATAATGTGTCAGAAGATGGGGAGATATCTAAAGGGTGGAAATCTGGTCGGAGGTGGAGACTCCAGTGAACTGTACAGAGTTCATTCTACAGCTACCCCTACACCGGGAACTGCATGGAAGTAGTCTTTGCCTCTGCACTCACTCCTGAAACCACAGAAATAGACCCTGTTTCTGCCCATGCGGACCCCAGGACAGATGCACAACTGTCCATGCCCACACTCCCGTGTTTAATATCTCTTCAATACAGTTAATCCAGAATGCCAAGCTCCTGTTTTCCTGTTTTCACTCTTTGGTTGATTTGTGTTTCTTTTGGTTTTTTGTTTTTGTTCCTATTTGCTTTAACTGAACTTCCCCACAGAACACAGGCTGGTCTGAACAGCCTCTGACTTACCTCATTATTCTCAGTAATCTGAATGAAATTTTGTCTTGGTTTTGATTTTGCCTTTACATTGTTGATCATTCTTTGTTTGTTTGCTTTTTGATTCTTTTCTACCTTTAGCACCTTTTTTCCCCTTTTTCCTAGCTTTAAAATAATTACAATACAATTACATCATTTTCCTACTCCCTTTCCCCCCTAGCCCTTTCCAAGCAATCGTCTTTGCTCTTTCTCAAATTGTCTGTTGATAGCTTGTCTGCCTCTTTTGCACATCACACTGTGTTGTAGTGGGGTTTCTAGGTCCCGGGTGGCCAGAGGTCCAGACCCTACAGCACCAGACCCCTCAGCCGCCCAGCCCCTCAGGTCCCCAGAAATGACTCAGACACTTATATTAACTTTATGCTGTTTGGCCTATGGCTGAGGCACATTGCTAGCTAGCTCTTACATCTTAAATCAACCCATTTCTATTAAACTGTCTGCCACGTGTCCCGTGGCTCACCCGTGCTCCTTACATGTCGCTCCTTTGTCTTCAGCTCGGTCTGCCTCTGACTCCGCCCTTCCTTTCCTACCTATGCTCTGATTTCTCCTCCTACTTCTTCTATGGCGCCTGTCATGGCCCAAAACAGCTCCTTTATTTAAAGATTGAGATTCACAGCCTACAGAAAGGCATTCCCACATCAACACTGCATAAGTTTTCTTTACATTATAACCCTGGAAAGTGATATCTCAGCATACACCATGTATATTATTACTTTTCCTTTACATTTCCCAAATTAATCAAGCTGAGCAGTGTTTTATGTGTCTAGAACATGATTTCAGAGTGGGCTTATTGTGAGGATATTTTCAGATATAATAAAAACAGTCGAAAATATCCCCACAACTTATCCCACTTTCATAGTGGTTGCTTCTGTTCTTAGCAGTGTACTTTCAGAGTGATGCTGGAGTTCAGGAATGGTTTTCTGAGCAGACGGCAATCAGTTTAATAATTAAGCTACACATCAATCCAATAGAGAATAAATGACCTCTGATCACAGCTACAAGCTATTTCCATTTAAACATTTCAAGTACTCGGGCTTAAAGAATGCAGATAATTAAAACTACATCTAATCAATACCTTAATTCCAGAAGCACAATCTCAATGCAGAGACACAAGGATAGGAGAGAAAAAGGCAACAAAATCACAAATTCTCTAGTAATGGATTCTAGTCACCATAAAAGATCAAGCCCTATATGATCAAATGAATTGTTATTAATAGACTTATCAAAATCAAAGAGAACACAAATTCCCAAATCAATACAAGGAAAATACAAACAGCTGAATGAAACATAAAGAAACCAATACATTATGTAAAATACAGTAAACAAACAAAAATACTGATAATTCATCTTGGCAAATTTGGAAATGAGATTTTTATAAAATAAAATGTCAACATAAGCTCATCAGATGAGAAATGTTTGTTCCTTTTAGGAGTTCACTCATTTCCTTTTTTACTAGAACTTATGTTATTTTTATTCTTGAAGGGGCTGGTATTGGCTTAAGATAGTTCAAGAGCAAGTTTCCGGCTCAAGGAAGATTTATTTGCCCCAGAGGACATAAGGCAGGGAATGGGGGATAAAGACAGGAGACAAAAAAGAGACAGAAGAAAAGGAACACAAGGAAGAGGAGGAGGGGGTATTTGTCCTGGAGGACACAGAACTGTCTCTGGAGAGAGAGGAGACAGGCATGGCCATAGCAAATGGTAGTTTATAGAGGGAATATGAGAAACCCTGTTAGGATGACTTGGCTAATTTGGATTGCTCATGTTAATTAGATGAGCCAAAGTGTGTGTGTGTGTGTGTGTGTGTGTGTGTGTGTGTGTGTGTGTGTGTAGGTGGGGTATTGTTGGACCTAGGTAGTCAGCCTCAGGAGGAAGAAGTGTCAAAATAAGGGAATGGACTTTGGTGGCTAGCTTTAGGGATAGAATTTAAGGATTTTAGCAAGACAGAGAGACTGGGGAAGGGCAAGGCTTGCCAGAGCCCTGTTTGCTGTGTTGGGCTGGCTAGAGTTCCCTCACCTCCCTTTGTCCTCCAACCCCCCCCACCTTTATTGAAAATAGATTCTTTTCTCACACAACATATCCTGATTACAGTTTTTCCTCCCTCTGCTTCCTCCCAGTTCTTTACCCTCCCACCCCATCTGGATTCATTGTCCCTTAGAAACTCTGAGGCTTCTTTGCTATTTTTAAATGTCTATTTTTCTTTTGATGCAGAAGAATTCACACTGTTACTTGTACAAATGCTCCAGAAATAGCTCCTCCATGTAGATTTTAAACATAATTCATCATAAATATCTACTATTTTATAGTCAGAAGAGATTTTTGCACTGACCAAATAATTAATATCACTGAACTCCTCCTAGTGGTACCTTTATTTGCAAAAACTAGCAAATTACTCAACCAGAAAACCAGCTTAGGTTTGGAGAGTTGTTTTCTTATCAACAAAGTACCAGCCACAGGAAGTTCAGTATTAGAATGTGGATTGAGGGATTTTGCGAGATCAGAGATGATTATGCGACAGAAAGAAGCTATTTTTGGAAGCATCTCAACTGCCTTAACTGTGTACTGTATATCCTTAACTTCTGCACTCATAATTTTGCTTGGTTAATCTTTTTATATATATATATAAATAAGAGGTACATTGAACAAATTGTTGTATTCTGAAAAATTATTCAGTATTCACCAAATATTAATGTTGAGACCTTATTTCTTAGATGCAGAAAGATGTAGTAATAAAATCTTAAACTTATTAAAGGTTTAAATAAGTGTATTTCCTAGACGAGGTTACATATGCTGTGATGAAACACCATAACGAAACTCACATTTTCAAGGAAAGTGTATATTTGGCTTATGCCATTTTTTTTTTAACCTTTTATTTGTTCTTTGTGGATTTCACATCATGCATCCTGATTCCATTTATCTTCCCTTGTATCTGCCCTATGCCCTTGTAACCCTATCCCCCCCACACCAAAATTTTAAAAGAAATCTAAATACAAAAAAATGGAGGGGAGGGATCTTGTGAGAGGAGTAGTATAACACAACGAGTCCTGCAGTTTATAGTTTAATCCACTCATTTTTACTTACAAGTGCTCATTCCCACAAATTGTTGGTTTTTCTTGAGGCCTCTGGCTTCTGTTGTGCCACCAATAACGGGCTCTAACTGAATTTCCTTTTGGATATATTTTTGTCCTGTATTCATGGAGATCCTCCTATTTTGGATCTGTAGATTCATCTCCTTCACATGTTCTGACAGTTTATAGATTAGGTAGATGTTGGGGTGGGTCAACTCAAAGCCCCGGTTCTAGATTGGGGTGGTAGCTGGGTTAGTCAGTCTACCAGCTTTTTTTCATCATCTTCACTACCCAGGTGAGCTCTCCAGCACTGCCTTAGCTAGTTATGCCAATGCAGCCTATAGCAAGGAACAGTCCCCCTGTTCTCAGGTCTTTAGATCCGGGTCACCCCCACTCACATCTCCAGGGCAAGCTCTACTGTTTTGCTTAGGCTATAGGTGCAGGGCCCTCACTATGACTGTTACAGGCAACATAGCAAGGGGTGAGGTGGGGTCAGTTCTGCTCCCTTTCTCCCAGAGCTGGCTCACTTGTGTTCCTGAGGACAGGATCAGCTCTAGAGTGCTGCCCAGGTGAGGTGAAGAGACCACTCTGTGTATGGAGCCAGTAAGGGCCAGGACTAGGGGCAGTACTAGTTCTCTCACTTTTGTGACCCTGAGACCAGTTCTCTCACTAACTCTAGGTGGTATTGAGTGAGGGCATCTTTTTCTCACTCACGACACAACGTGGCAGATAAGGGGGTCAGCTCTTCTACTCTCAGGATCAACTCTAGTGTGCTACCAAGGTTCAGGGCACACTTGTGATAAGGGTTTGGGCCATCTTTCCTGAGTCCATGGGGCTAAAGACTCTCATGAGGGACAAGGTCAGTCCTTCTTCTATACTATGCAGCAAGGTACAGGGCCTACTAGCCAGGGCCAGTGAAGTAAGGGGCTACCTAAGCACAGTATAGTTCCAGTGATCTCCTATACTAACATAGACCATGGACATCATCACAGAAACACCATAAAGTCAGACGTGGCCCTCAGCAGCAATTTGGGTACCAGATGTTATCATTGTTCTGGTGACAATGTAGGCAACCCAGATCATTATGACCCTGGAAGCAGTATGGTCCTTGGACACTGAGATGGTCTTGAGTGATTAACCAGACTCTGGGCATCGCAGAGTCCTGGGCATCGCAGAGTCCTCATTGGAAACAGTAGCCACTGGCATCGACTCAGACACTGGTTTCTGTAGGATCTCAGACTCAGACATAACACTTAGCAGCCCTGGTCTAGAAGATACCATGGCCCTAGGTAACAGCAATGGTCACTCAAATCACCTTGGCAATGGCAATGGCATAGCTCTTGGACACAAATGTGGTCACAGGTTGCAGTGTAGATGATGGGCATCTGTGTGACCTTTAGTGGCAACATGGGCCAGGGACATCAACAGAAAGTCCAGATATAGTAAGACCACAGACCCAGACATTGTCCTCAGCAGCAGACTGGACAAGGATATCACTATTATATTTGAAAATATCCCCACATATCCCCATTTGTGTCAAATTTTTAAAAAAGATTATAGTAACATAAGACATATGCCAGAACATTGTCAGTCTTAATTTGTACAGGTATTCCCATGATGGCCATAGCTTCTAGCCAATGTTTGATTACAGAATCAGTCTTTTGGAACTCAAAGCAGTTGCCCATTAAAATCCTGAAAATGTATCTATTGTATGGTGGACATATCTTAATTTCCCAAATTTTGTAAAATGAAAAACATCCATCTGCAAAATTTCATTTCTATGTATACCTTTAGGATTAGTTCCTGCTAGAAATGGAGTTTGGTTATAGAAAAAAAAAAAACAACAAAAAACAGGACACCTTCTTACAATTTCTTTGACTTGTTCCCAAGTGATAGAGAAATCTTGTTTTTTTTTTAATTTTTTGCTATTGACATGATGCTTCTTATGAAATTCTGAGGCCTCTAGTACACTTCTTATTAATAATTTATCAATTTCATCATTACCTTGTGCTAGAGGACCTGGCAGAACCAGATGGGATTGAATGTGTGTTATATAGAAGGGATGATTTCTAGTCCTGAGTATTTCTTGTAAGTGAATAAATAATGAAGTTAATTCTGACTCCTCATTAATAAAATGAGCTGCTCCAATGTGTAGAACAACTCTGCATACTGAGAGTCAATGACTGTGTTAAGAGGTTGGGTAAAATTCATTAATACTATCACAATACCATTTAATTCTGACTTTTGAACAGAATTATAAGGGCTTTGAGCCACTTTACTTATATGTTCTGATTTGTAACCTGCCTTTCCTGATTTGTTTGCAGCAGTATAAAATGTAGGGGCTCCAGAAATTAGTTTATCTCATACCATAGAAAAAAGAATCCAATTAGTTTTCTTTAGAAATTCAATTCTTCTGCTTTGAGGATATTTGTTGTTAATATCTCCCAAAATATTACTTCCGGCTCTTTGCCAAGGTTCACTTTCTATCCATCATTGGTCAATTTCTTCATTAGTTACAGGTACACCAATTTCTACTGGGTCCATTCCTGTCAATTGACGAAGTCTTAATTTTCCTTTAAAATAAGTTCAGAAATCTTTTCCACATATGTGTTTAATTTCTTACTCAGTTTATATAGAAGAAATATCCATTCCAATATAACATTTTCCCTTTGCATTAAAATTCCTGTAGGAGAATGCTTAGAGGGCAAGATAACTAGAACACAATTAAGGTCTGAATCCACACAATCCACATGTGCATCATGTAATTTCTTTTCTATCAAAGCCAATTCTCTCTCAGCTTCAGGTGACAATTCTGTCAGACTATTTAAGTCCTTGTCACCATTTAAGGTTTTGAACAAATTATCCAGTTCATCATTTTTAATTCCAGTAGTGGGTTGTAAATTGGCAATGTCTCTGAGTTATCTTTGAAAATCACTAAGTGTCTTCAATCTATCTCTCCTGATTTGTACCTTCTGGAGTCTGATTTTTTGTTGGCCTATGGAATCCCCTCTTCATGTTTTTTTCTGGGGCAATCTGTAATCCCCAAGCAGGCAATTTTTTTTCATTCTTCAAAAATTTTTTCTAAGGTATTGATATTTGAATCAGCCAACAAGATATCATCCATGTAATGATAAATTATAGATTGTGAGAATTTTTTATGTATTTTTTCTACTGGCTTTTGTTCAAAATACTTGCACAGAGTGGGGCTATTCAGCATTCCTTGAGGGAGGACCCTCCACTGATATCTCTTTACAGGCTAAGAATTGCACTGTAAAGGCAAATTTTTCTCTGTCTTGTTCTTGTAATGGTATTTTAAAGAAACAGTCATTTAAATCAATAACTATTATAGGCCATTTTTAGGTAACAGAGAAGGCAAAGGAATCCCAGACTGTAGAGAGCCCATTGGCTGTATTACCTTGCTTATCGTCCTTAGGTCTGTTATCATTCTCCATTTTCAAGATTTCTTCTTAATAACAAATACAGGAGAATTACAAGGGCTGGATGATTCTTCTATATGCTGAGTATTTAACTGTTCCTGTACCAGCTGATCTAAGGCCTGCAATTTCTCTTTTGCTAGAGGCCATTGATGAACCCATATAGGCTTATCTGTTAGCAATTTTAGAGGTAGTGCTGTGGGTGTTTTTGAAAGATCAGCAGCTGTTTTGCCTTGTTTCTCTATAACCTGAGTTGTCTGTGACTGTTTCTCATAATACCTTCTAATGTTTTTGTTGTTGTTGTTGTTGTTTTTGTTTTTTTGTTTTGTTTTTTTTTTTTTTTTCCCCAAAACCATTTACTAGTTTAAGGCTTATCTCTGTGTTCGGAGGAATATTAATCTGTGTGTTCCACTGCTTTAGCAAATCTCATCTACATAAATTTATAGCAATGTTAGCCACATATGCTTTTAATATTCCTCTCTGTCTTTCTTGCCCTCTGTTTTACTTGGGATACTGACTCAATCCCTAAAAAATGAACATATACCTCCTGAAAGGGCCAACTTGGATGCCATGACTCTGGTGAAATTATTGATACAGCCACCCCTGTGTATGTCTTTTTAAAATAGATTTAATTTTTTAAAATTATTCTGGGAAGGTGTTTCCTCCACAATGGCAGGGTAAGATTTGATTGGATTTGTTATGGGGGCTTTTGAAAGCCCCCTGGAGCATTTCCCAAGAGGAGAAAGTTATCTAATATAGGGGCTTTTGAAAGCCTCCTTGTGCATTTCCCTAGGGCAGAAAGTTTCCTTTTATCTATCCCTTGCTGATCTGCACTCATTTGTCCAATATCTTACTTTTTCCACACCTTCTGCATACTCCACAAAGATAATCTCTTGGGATTATTCCTAGCAAAAGCACTGTTTCTGGGAATGCCTTGTTTACAGTCTCTTTTTATGTGACCTTACATTCCACAATTGTAACATTTAACATTTTGACTTTTTCTTATACCTCTAGATATAATAAGCTCTCCTACCCAGTATCATCACTTTCATAAGACTCTAGATTAATTGTCTCATGAATCCAATCCTCCAAGGCTGCTGACCTTGCTTTTAACAGTCTAAGTATTTTTCTACATTGTGCATTATCATTCTCAAAATCCAGTGATTCAGTTATTATTTGCCTGGCTTCTGAGTCTGATACCATTCTGTTTACTGATGCAGTTTATCTGTGAAAAAAAGTCTGTAAATGTTTCTTTGGGGCTTTGAAGTACTTTCATGAATGATTCATTTTTCTTTCTTATTTCTTCGATCCAGTCCTAGGCATTTAATAAATAAATGTTCATTGTATAAAAACTACCTTTCAATATCAGCAAAATCTCCCTCCCCAAGAAGTTGGTTTTGTGAGACTTCTATGCCTCTGGCCCTGCTTCTTTGTTCTATTGTTTTAACCACCTCCCTCTACCATGATTTCCACTGTATAAACGGCTCTGCCTCTAACACAGCTGGAGCCATATCTAACAAATCTTTAGGGGCGACCCAATTACAGCATGTTTTACAAATGGTGAATGCATCCCATATGTTACAATTGCTTCTTTTACTCTCTGTAATTCTAGCATTTTTACTGGAGCCCAACTAATTTCTGTATCATCTTTATCATTCTTTATTTTTTAAAAGGTTACTGGGTATATTAATGTTTTGTCTAATTTTATATGACCTTGCTGAAATAGGTTCTTCATATTCCTCTGTTTGAATTTGAACATCTTTGTGTTCTCTCTGGACAGGCTTTTTAAAAGAGCTTTTTTTTTGTATTTATACTAATTGACTTTTTAAGTCATAAAATAGAATCAAACAAAAAATATTCATAATAAACAGTATGATAATCATCATGATAGTTCCATCTACTTTATTTACCTTTTCTTTCACTGATTGTAATACCAAATTGTCTAGCGAAAGATCACAGAAGTTCCAAGCACCCTCCATTGCTTTAAACAAATTCCTTCTTTAAAAAAAAAAAAAATTATTTACTCACCAATTTGTTGTCTGTTGATGATTCAATTGATTGTGAAGTGGGGCAGCTACCTAGTGTGATAGCAGCCCAAGGAGGGGTCCAAAAGAGAAAAAGAAACAACCCATCAGGAGAAAGAGGCCACTGTCTGAAAAACCTACCCATATGAGAGTAGCTGGTCTGTCTAAGACTGGAGCTATCTCAGAACAGAAAGCCTAGCTATCTGGTAATTATTCATCTAGCCACGTGTTGCTCTGGCTGGCAAGTGCTGTTTTTTGGGTAGGGAGGGGGAGGAATTCATGCCCCATAGTTGGATGCCAAGTGCTGCATGAATAAAGGAAACTCAGGGCCAAATCTCTGGGAAAGGCAGAGATATCAGAGAAGAAACACCACACTCAGATCTCACCCAGCTGTCTTCCAGCTTCCTCAGCCTTGTTCCTCCTGGCTTCTTTTGCCTCCCCTGTCTTTCTATGCCTACCTTAAATACTTTCTCATTCAGTTAAGGTGTGGCACCACCACTGCCTGCCTGGGAGCCTGGAACTCCTTCTGTAAACGAAAATGACCTTGAACTCAGATGGGACTAATGGTGTAGGTCACCACTCCCAGGATATTCCCTGTGCTGGGATTAAAGGTGTTAGTTACCACTGTCTGATCCTCCTAGACTGTGGATAGATCCCTCTGATATCTCTAACTGCTATTATTATATTTGAAAATATCCCCACACATCAACATGGCTCAGGTGGCAGGGTAAGCCATTCAGGTTGGCATGGCTTTGGTTTATACCTCTGTATTACTATTCATCATTACAGAAAGTCAAACAGGGCAAAAACTGGGAGACATAATCTGATAAAGAAGTATAAGACTGCTGCTTACTGGTTTGCTCATCACTGCTTGCCCATCCTGCTTTTCTACAGAACCTAGGACTATCAGTGCAGAGAAGGTACCACCCCCAATGGGCTAGGTCCTTGCATATCAATCACTAATTTTTTTTAAAAAAAAATGTTCCAGTCATCTTATGAAAGCATTTTCTCAATTGAGGTTCTCCTCTTTAGGACAACTCTGGCTTGTGTCAAGTTGACAAAAATCTAGTGCATGCAACAATTATACATAACAAAATATAAATTAACTTATAAAAGTACGGGTTGGAGTGGCCCAAGAGATGGTTCAATGCTGCCAAGGCTGATGACTTTAGCAAGTTGCCTTTTGATGATAATAGTGGGATATTATTTTAACGTGTGTTACATTTGTTTATGCTATGGAACATTTGTTTAATGATGCTAAGATGTGTTGTGTTCTTTTATAGTAAATTTGTTTAACTCTATGAAGTTGTGTTACTGTGCCTGTCTAAAACACTTGATGATCTAATAAAGAGTTAAACAGCCAATTCCGAGGCAGTGGAAAGCATAGGCAGGGCTGGCAGGCAGGGAAAACATATAGTAGGAGAAATCTGGAAGGACAAAAGAAAGAGAGAGAGAGAGGCAGAAGGATGCAGGGGTCAGCCACCCAGCTACACTGCCATCAATGGAGTAAGAGAGAATGATATAGAGAAATAGAAAAGGGAAAGGCCCAGAGGCAAAAGTGTGATTTATTTAACAGCTTAGCAGCGGGGTGGCAGGCCCAGCTATGAGTAAGGAGCAGTTGAGCAAAAACAAAGAACAGCATTTTTTCAACCAATGTGGGACTAGAATCAAAAAACAAACAACATGTGACCACAGGAAGACCAGCACACATGTGTTCATCTACACAATAAAAATTAATTAATTAAATTTATTTGAAAGAATTTCCGTTTGTTTTTGTTTCCTCAAGACAGGATCTATCTGTTTAGTCTTAGCTTTCTGGAACTCAGTATGTAGACCAGGCTGAACCTACAGAGATCCTCCTGCTTTGGCCTTCTGCCATTGTGTATTTGTTATTTTCGTTAGCTAGACATTTTTGTGGGAATCCTAACAGTGGGAGCAGATGTATCTCTGAGTCTTGCCTGCTCTGGGAGACTCTTTTACCCCTACTGGGTTGGCTAACCCAACCTTGATATGAGAGGCTTGGCTTTGCCTTATTGTATCTTGCTTTGCAGTGTTTGGCTATTGTCTCCAGAAGGCCTGGTCTTTTCCAAAGAGGAAACAGAGGGAAGTGGATCTGAGAAAGAAGGGAGGGTGTGATTGGGCTACATTGTGTGAGAAAAGCTATTTTCAAGAGAGGAAGGAGGATTTCCAGTTTGAAGTATTTAGTCCTTTTCCAGAAAAACAAAAATGATGTATATAGATGGTAGTAATATAAGTGATTTGGGAACAGGGTGTCTTGGGGCAGAGAAGGAAGAAAATATGTCATGCTGAAAAATAAAACATATATGTAGACTAGATTAGCACCTATGTCAGGAATACTTTTCTACATTTTACTCCACATTTTGACATATCTCCTTCCCTTTCATGGATCCAAAGCCACCCATAAACCCCTATGCTCTCCTTCAGATTCAACAGTTTGAGGAAATGTGGCCAATTGTCAATTATAATTTGTTGGAATAAAAAAGTAATGAATCTAATTTTGATTCTACAATTTATGAAAAAAAATCAGCTTATTTGCAAGGAAAGCAATTAGTATATTAATGAAGTAACTTCATTTTATTTCAAGATTAAACTTTACTAATGATTAATATAGTCTTATAAGTAAAAATGAACTTCAAAAGTCAAAAAGTCAAAAAATACTGCAAAACATAATCAAAAAATACTTACAATATTTTTATTTTAATGTCTACATAGAAAGATTTTAAGAATGATGACAGTTGAACTTTTCATACTATGACAAATTTTAAACTGCTTCAATTATAATAACAGAGGAAGCATATTTATTTGTACAATTTCATTTATAGATAGCAATTGAACATTGTGATTTTGAATATCTCTCACTAATGTGGTATAATTAGTTTAGGTATAATAATAGAGTAAAAGGAAATGTGGAAATCTGAGGCTAATATTTTATAGGGTGTAAACTAAAAATTATATTTTCAGGTTTTGTAATAATTATTGCTTCTACTTTTATGACACTATTACAAAATGAAAGGATTTATATCATAATCGTATGCAGACCCATGGGTCATGCTTGTGTTTTAGTGAATTATATTTGAATGATTGAGTCATAAAAGACATGTGGAATAACATTACTGCCAGACATTTTTAATATTGATACATCTGTCCCCTTTGATTATAATAGATTCTCTTCTGGCAATTTTATCTCAGACACTCACTGTTAGCTCCTAAATATTCCTAAAAAGAATATGAAGAATAGCTACTAAAGTAAGATGAAACTATAAAATTTCTAATGCAGTTTCCTTCTCTATGAATCATTTTTCATTTTAGTAAAAAAATAAAAACTTTTGCTTATACCTCCATATTTCACTTTCTGTCCACTTTTCTATCTCCTGTGATATTTTAGGATGAGAAATCATGACAAAGCTTTATCATGAATGTTCCTTGAACTGCTTTTGAATTTAGATGTTGTCTAGATTCTTTGTATGTCTGTAATACACAAAATAAAAAGTATGACCAGATTGTTCACTGTTCATCTAAACTTATATGAACATTTGTTGTAAGGATTTCTTGAGGTACTAACTATAAACTGAATGAGAATACAAAACACACTGTTAAAACAGGAGAGAAACTCATACATTGCACCTCACAATAATAATAATTCTGCAGCAGAATTTAGAGCAAACACATTGTTTGTATTATTAGATTAGAACAAACACATTTTTATGAGCTTTAAGGCAGTTGTTGAAGGCTGTTCACAAGGCAACTCACTGGCGTCAGTCACTGAGAACACTTGCAATCATCCCAATTGTTTCTGATGTTGAAGTTGAGTCTATCTAGGTAACCAAGTCTGGCCTTCAGTTTCTGTTTCTCTGCTTCAGCCTGCTGAGTATTGAGATTATAGACTAGCCTACATTTCTATATTCCATCTAAAAGCTGGACAGAGACTTAATAAAAAATAATACATAGAAGACATTCTGTTTCAAATGAATGGAAGACATGCAACTTAGCTAGCACAGACATAGTAGCAATCTCTCTTTATAGCATATAACCTCTTTTTTCTTTTTATTGAAAGACAATTCACTCAAAAAACCACACACACACACACACACACACACACACACACACACACACACACACACACACACACATACTATTTACGATTCAAATAGAAGAGAAATATTGAAAAATTCAGGACTAAAAGATGGGCCCGAAGTTGGTCATTCTTGCATGTGATGCTGATAACCTGCCCAAAATTCTCTGGAAGCCACAAGTTTCCAGAAAGGAATCAAGTTCTGAAAACTGTCATGTGACTTCCATATGCATGCTATGCATGTATGTACCTGCAGAATTTCGTGTTCACAAAACATACACATATACATACAAACAAAACCAAAATAACACTATTGTTTAAATTTATTATTGAATTTACACACAGTTGTTGTTTAAAAATGAGAATGAACTTATTCATAAATTAACCAATAGGTATTATTTATGCCTCACATATATCTACTACTATCTTGAAATCCACACGAACTCTGTGTTCTTAAAGGAAATCAAGCAACATAGCACCTTTTTAAGAAACATATAACACCTATTTGTCTGAGAATTACATTCAAACCATATTACTTGATGCAATATATTCACACTTAAAAATCTCTAGAAAAATAGTTTAAACAACACTCAAGAATTTTGTCAGTGGATATAAACTCAGAAAGAGGATTCCTCTACCAAACAGTCCTTCAGAGCAAGGGACTCAATAATTGTGAACTGTATTGAGCCACAATATAGAGGGTCTTTAAAAGAACAATATAGCTTTTGTCATCAAACTCTTGTTTCCTGTGAACCAAAGACAAAACTGATGCTATAAACAGACACAAATTCCCAGAGGAAGGGGAGATTCTTAGGTTTCCAAAGAGGATTGTTTTAAGTACTTGTCTGCTGACATAGTATTTGCATTTTATCTACTTTAATTTCCTTAAATAGCTATGCAGTCACATGACACATAAGTAGGGGGGTATATTTTTGAGAAAGTGTGTCAGTGGATTATTTCATTATTATGCAAACACCCTGTGATTCTCCAGTAACCATAGAGTTCTAGTTTACCACATGCCGAGTCTGCATAGTTAGGTACCTACATTTCAGAAGAGAAACAACGAATAAATATATAAATATATTGTGAAAAGTATTTTTTAAGCCTCTCTCTCTGTTGGTGCAACAATCTAAATCAGACCAAATTAGAAGAAGCCCAGATATCATGAGAACAGAGCAAAGCAATTGGGGTTGGGGAATGTCAAATCGCACATTGTAAATATGGCTACCTGGCCTTAAGTAACCTGTAGTGTGTGGTCTTGAGCAGCCCCAGGGAGGGCATGACTTTTGAAGGGCAGTGTTCTGGAACCTAATCCAAGGGGAGGGGCCACTGTTTGGTGGGCTTCAAGGGGGCGTGGTCTGGGGAGAGAGGTTGGGCTTCCACTCAATCATTCCAGACTCTGGTTTTTGGTCTTTGCGCTGCTTATTTCCTTGAATTATCTCTTTACTGATGATATTAGTGCTCAGCATATTCTTTGCTATGTATGAACTATAGATGCTCAAATAGTTTATATGAAAATATAAGAGCAAGAGCAGATAAATTATACTTATATAGAGAGCCGTGTCTGTTTATTATTTGTTACTTTCCCACTGCAGAGAAAAGGAACCCAAGAAACAGTATGTTATAGTGTTTACAGGAAACGTGTAAAGCACAACTCAATGGCACCAAATATCTCAAGCAATTGTGAATCTGTCCAACAGTAAGTGGCGTGGAGAGGAGTTTAAAATCCCATACAAATGAGGGAAATCTCAAAGAGCAGATGTGTCATACTTAAACATTCTGCTCTTGTTCATGACAAAAACAGTTCATGCATCATAAACCATGACTGGCTAATTCATGCTGTGATGAATGACTATCTTCCATTGAACACAGTAGACTCTCTTCATGCAGATCAGTTCATGGCTCTGTTTACTCTGCCTATGCTTTTGCTTGCCAAGCTGTTGATTTCTGAGTCCCTATATATCACTTTTTTCTAGAGTCCCACAGTGTAATCAGCAGGCTCTCCCCCACCTATGTTCGGGCACTCTCCTGAAATTTCCTAAGAGAAATTCTACAGAGAGAATCTAAACTAAATACAGGGCCAAATATGAATGGAAAGGGAACCAGAGAAAACATTGTAATTTCTGAAATTTTCTTTGAGGTTGATCAGTGGTTAAGTGAAAAGCAACCAAATTATTTTACATCTACAGAAATTTTGATTTAATAAAATTTGCATTTAAAAAATAGAGAAAAGAGTTACATATATTGTTTAAACTACAGCAACATATTTCAAAACATTGGTGATATACATTCTCCAATTATTTAAATAAATACATGGATTTGTATATTGTCTGGAATAAGATAAGCTTTTATTTCTATATTTGACTTAGTTAAATAAAAATATACAAATATTATAACTACATTTGAGAATTGTCATTTTCCTTTAATTATCAAAAATAAAAATAGGTAATATCCATAATAAGATGATTATGGTATGTTTTGCTTACAGATTTTATTGTTGATATAACTAATGAGATATTATTGTCAAATATAATGTCAATGTCCTGTGCATTTTAAATGACATATTTAAATGTCATTTTAAATGACATATTTAAATGTCATTTTAAATGACATAAAGTATAATTTAGTAAAATATAAATAAAATCTAAAGTTTAATTATTAATACTGTACTAATAAAAATACTTTGGTAATTTTACGTGGTAATTTTTGATGCTTATACTACTACTTATCACCAGAAATATAATAGTATATTGATATTACATGACTTTGAAAAAAAAAAAAAACATAAAACAAAAGGAGTTTCCTGATTTTTTTTTTTTGTTCTTTATTGGGAAGCTGCAAAATACATATTTTTCAAGATAAAACAATATTAAATTAAACTAAAGCTGAATATGTATTATTCTCATGTCATATGTTTTTTTTATAAATCACATAGAGAAAATAGACTTTAAATTATTCATACTTAGTACAAATTACTATGTGGTCATTCCTAAAACTTAAAAGACACATTTGTAAAAGTTTTCCATGTCGGAAAACTCTTGGAATATAAAACTAGTTTATAATTGGTAAGGATTTGAGGGTTTGTATTGAGACCTATGCTTTCTAAATCATTTAAATTTTATAAAAATCTCATTTTTTTTTGGAAACACCCACATGTGTTACTATACATACAGTAATATAGTTGTCCTGACTCAATTTAACTCTATGGACTCTGAGAGGGAGGATTTTTCTTTCATATTTTCACAGGAAAAGATTAGTACCTAAATTGTAACTTACTTCAGGAGATAGAAATATTTCTTTCAAGAATTTTATTAGGCCACATGTGCTGCAGTCCCTATGATCTCAGCTCTCACAGATGGAGGATGAAAAGTGTCAGGACAGAGTATCCTGTAAAGAACTTGGAGCTGCTACTTATATAGAGAGACTTTCTCTGAAAAAGTATCTTGAGATTCAGTCATATTAATGACAATGTGGCTAGACTTACCATACTTTTCATAAAATCTGAATAGTCTATTCAAAAATTGTTATAGGGGATGTGTAATTTAAAATACTACTGTAAAGGAAAGATGTATTCATGCTGAAGTTGCCTTTATGATCAATATTAACAAGCATTCAGTGGTGGCTACTTTTATATCAACTTGACACAAGATAAAATCATTTGGAAATATGAACTCAATTGAGAATATGCTTCCATAGGCAAGGCTGTCATTCATTACCTTGACTAGTGATTGCTATGATAGCAAAGGCAACTGTGGGTAGTGTCACCCCTGGTCTGGTGGTCATGATGTGAGGACACAGGCAATTGTGGGTAGTGTCACCCCTCGTCTGGTGGTTATAGAAGCTCTAAGAAAGCAATTTGAACAAAGTCATCGGAGAGTAAATCAGTAATCAACACTTACCCATGGTCTCTGCATCAACTCCTGACTCCAGTTTCTGCCATGATTATGTTTCTGCACTGATTTTCCTCAATTAATGACAATGCGTGGAACTTTGGGTTGAAATAATAATAAGTAAGAAATGTTGCAGGATATTTAATTACACTGGTGAAGATGTATGACTCTTTACCTCACCTGCATAAAGTGCCATCTGATTGGTTTAATACACAGCCGAATGGCCAATAGCTAGGCAGGAGAAGATAGGTAGGACTTCCAAGCAGAAATAGAAATTCTGGGTAGAATCAGAGAGTAGTAGGATTCACCAGTGAGAAACAGGGAGTCAGACATATGGGACTTAAGAGAGGTTAGTGAACAATATGGCAGAACTTAGATTAATATAAACAAGTTAATTTATGTTTTAAGAGCTAATTGGGAATAAGTTTAAGCTGAGGCAATGCTTTTATAATTAAAAAGAAATTTGGGAGCTGGTGATCCAAAGAAAGTCTGACTATAAAAAAAAAAAAAAAAAATTGTCCTTAAGTGGCCTTTGGTCTTAACATGTTAGTAAAGCAATAGAAACCCTAAATAACACAAATTCAACAGCATTAGCATCTCCATACGTATAATCATTCATAGGTAATTTTTTGAAAAGTTAAAGAATAATCCAAAGGAAATTTAAACAATTTTTACTGGCAATCATTCTATCAGTGAAACACTGAACAAAAATCAGGAAATAAAGCTGAGGTTTGAATGCATACTATAAAAATAATATAATCTCCTACATAGAATTCAGTTTCTTACTTTTACTAAGCAATATTCAGGACTGGGGTAATGGCAGAGTAAGCAAAGTATCTATTGTACAATTGTGAAGACCTTAGTTCACATCACCAGCACCCACAAAAAGACAACAAGGCAAACATCACATCCTGTGTCTCTACGTGATCTTGTGTCAATTCTGTTGGCATTACCTGAAACACCAATGGCTTATATATTCCTGGTCCATAAGCCCTGCCACCCACAGCAATCTTGTGTTCCTTCTGTGTTTGGCTTCACACACAGCACTTTATATTTTATCCTACAGTCTCACAGTTTTCTCATCAGCAACATCCCTGAGTCTCCTCCAGAGCTTAAACTTCACATTGGTAGCCTCTTTTTCAGCCTTCTCAGAAGTTTCATTCAGTGAATCAACCCTTCACTCATATTGCTTGATCCTAGGCACTTGCTGTAACTTGAGGCAAGCTTCCATGATCCCCACAATGCTCAGAGTTTTAAATGTCAACAAAACAATTCCTATTTGGAGAAGAACAATTTCTACAGCAAGAGACACAAGTGGCCCCATGCACCGTGCCTTTGGTGTTTCACAGCTAAACCAGGGAAACGTTTTCACAAAAAGCTTTTTTTTTCTTTCTTTCTTTTTTTTTTTTTTTTTTTTTTTTTTAATAAGGGACACCTCCAAAGACATTCTATGTTAGAGTACTCTTTTTATAGACATATGCCTTTCAAGTGAATAAATTTTAGACTTTTTTTCTTAAACAAGCTGTAAGTTTATGGCTGGCATCTTGACATCAAGGTATCATTTCTCTATCAAGTGCTAAGTGCAAGGTCTTTATGTAATTGCATTAATCACCTTCACATTTAGAACAATTTCATCTTAACTCATCTTTACTTCAATTTTAATTGTGTTTTAGTCCTTCCAACATCAAACTACACATTTTTTCTCAGCTTTTTGCTCCATCTTACATAATGTCTAATTGCATATCAGAGTAAATACAGTAAGTAGTTACCATGCCATGAAACATATGCTGCCTTGAAATTTCCTTCACCAAACATCATAAGCCATTGTACTGGATTCACACTTAAGGTTTCAGGACATGGGCTGAACGATGTTTTGCTAAAATGTAAGTCAGTAATCTCTCTTCCAACCCCAAATAAAATCATGATTTCCATGGAAACCCCACAGTTAATACCTGTTCTGCCTGTACTTCTAAAATCTTTCTGTTTTTCTGCAAGAATCATCTGGCTCTAGGTCCTTTTCCATAAACAAACCCTTCTGTGTTTCCAAAACTAACTCCATTGGCCAATATATATCATTTGTGAAAGTTTATCACCACAAAGCTATTTCTCAGTACAATGAATCTGTATTAACTATTTTTCTCAATGTTATGACCAAATCTCTGATTCTCTGATATGCACAAATTAAGTGAAGCAGGATATCTGATTTACTTATGAGAATATGCAGTTCATTGTAGAGCAGAATCCCATTGTAGCGCCCCCCCCCCTCCCCCGCCACTTCCAGTCAGAAATAGTTACCTGGCACTAAACAGGAAGAAAAGAGCTTGGCCAGAAGTTAGGTCAAATTCCAGAAGTTATGTCAAACTACAAAGATTACAACCAACTTTCCTCTCCATATGTGACCCACTTCTTCCAGTTACATGCCACCTCTTCATGGTTTTATAACCTCCAAATATAGTGCCAACAGCTGAGAAGGAAGTCTTCAAACACATAAACCTGGCGGGGGAGGGTATTTTACTCAAGTCATAACAGGATACATCCCATACTTATTACAGTTCTTTCTAAGTATTGAATTGGGGTTTTACAACCCAAGCTAATATCACCCGTTCTTGGTTGTATAAAACTCATCAGAAAAAGAAGTGAAATAACCTGCATGATCTTTTAATATCACCTCATAATCTGTTTTACAGAATTTCAGAATAATGTTTTATCAATTTTCTATGCTGTGTCCCACAGTTTAAATCACAGAATATTTCTGTTATTTGTTACTTTCTACTTTTATGCCATTTTGTGAATGCTTGTGAAGTATTATTCACTTGTCTATTATTTTATTTTTGAAGTTTTATTTTCTTTTCAAAAAATAAACACAATGATTTCAAGTAATTTCATGTCCTTAATCAGCCCTAGTATAAATTAAAAGTGTTTTACACATTTTATTCATTTAAATTCTAAACTCTTTTTATAATTGATTCACTAATAAAAATTAAAATCTTCATCTAACTGTTGATATAGGTCACATTTAAATATCCATTCTTAATATTGCTAAAAATTGTTTTTGAAATGCTTTCTATATACATTTAATTTTCTGCTGCTCTGATAGTTATCATCACTAAAAGCAACTTGAGGAATAAATGATTTCTTTATTCTTATACTTTATAGTACACCATCAATAGAATCCTAGGTAGGAAATTAATGCAGGGACCAAAAACAGAAATAAAATCAAAGATCATGAATACTTTATATTAATAAGTTGCTTGCTCTAGTTTACTCACTCACCTTCTGTATTAGTTGAGATTTCTATTGTTGTGAAAAGACACAAAACCCATGCCAACTCTTATAAGATTAAGGTCTAATTGTAGTGCAAATGACAGTTTCAGAGAATCAGTCCATTATCACCATGACAGGGAACATGGCAGCTGAGGGTATAGCAGTGTGAAGGAAGACATGGTGTTAGGAGAGATGCTGCCAATTCTTACATATTGAATCACAAGCAATAGGAAGGGGTATGTATTACTGAGTGTGGCTTGAGCATATATGAGACATCAAAGCCTGCTTCCAATGTGACACACTTCCTCCAACAAGACCACACCTACTCCAGTCCACACATTCTAATATTGCCACTCCATTTGGTGGTCATTTTCTTTTGAACCTATAACTTCCTTATACAATCCAGGACCATCTGCTCAGCAGTGTCACTGATTACAGAATGCTAGGCCATATCAATGAGTTTTCATTCAAGAAACTGACTTATGCACATGCACACAGGGTAACCAGATGGAAGCAATTCTTCAAATGAATTCCTTCTTCCTAAATGTGTCAAGTTGAGAAGGTTACTCACCACATCCCCATATATAGCCAAGGGATTCTCAAATCTCCATTCTTGTTGCTAATGCTGGCCTGTGATTATTTGCCCACTCACCTGAGTTATTTTCTAGAATCATCTTATTTTCCATCGTTCTAGGTGTCTCACATAGAGGCTATTTCTTAGTGATACCTCAAACCCTTCTGCTTCTCTATGGAAAACTTTGGAGGAGCCAGCTGCTCACCTAGATCTGGAAGCCTCCGTGCTCATATAACTGCTTGCAACCAGTTGATACAGTAAGATTCTGGATCCAGCCCTCTGTTGTAGGGTGCTGGGGTTTCTGTCACACTAGAGCTGATTCTATTGGAGATTATCACAAATTTAGGGAGAGAAAAGAGCAAGTCATTAGAGTATTAGCTCACTCATTGGCCATAGCATCTTCTGTCACTGAAGACCCATTTTAAAAATTTGCCTTTGTTTGCTTATCATGTGTCTCCTTTTGTCCCTTGTCTCTTAGAACAAAGTGGCCTTTCTTTATTTTTGCCTCTCTAAAAATTATTTTATGATATTATCTGCTCAGAATATAAAATAGGTCAAATAACATTGTGAATTATTTCAAACTGAAAGCATTTTCTGAAGAGATTTGTAAATCTTATTTATTTACAACAATTACTTGTTTCAGAGTGGTACATTGTAGTTATAGATGCAAATAATGTAACTTTCACTTCACTGGTACTGAATAAAATGATAGTAAATAAGCAGAATATAAAATATGAGTGAATAATTAAGAAATAAAGAAAAATAGAAAAAGAAATAGGAAGAGGGTGATGAAATGAAGAAAGTCACTAATTCTCTGTGATCTTTTTGAGGCCTAATTGTAGTAGACATTGAAAAATAATCATCCCTGAGTATCCACAGTAACTTATCTCTAGGATTATTTCGACATCCCCTCCCCAAGCAAAAAAAATGCATGCATCTCTTGTTCCTTAAACAAAGAAATCATGATACTTAGACTTAACCTATATATGATTGCCACATAATTGTTTGGGTAATATATGTAGTGCATCAGATGCATCAAATCCATTCCTTGTGAATTCTAGGCAAATCATGTAATTTACAGCCCCTTGAATATTTTAAATTAGATTATTTAAAAGATAAAACATAAAGTAAATGCATTAGGAATGTTTGTTATAATTATTTACATATAAAATAATGAAATTGAATAAAAGTAAAACCTAGATGTTTGATTAGTATACATGGGAATGTTTGCAGTTCTATGGATCAAATTCAGTACCTTATTCTTAAGAGACCAGTAATCTAGCATAGATACAACCTTAGTCCATTTTGAAATATTTTATTCTACAGTAGTTTGAATTCAGGATTGGGTAACCTTTGCTTCTGGAACACCATTGTATAATCACTATGACTTTATTTCTATTCTTTACTATTTAGCTCAATTTCTACTAATTTAAAAAATGAAAGTTGGAAGTAAGATTACAACTGATATTACTATAGATAGCATAACTTTTATAAATGTTTCCAAGAATTAAGGTAATAACGTTCAAAGACTCGTAGTGTGTTATTTATGATACTATCATGCAGCTCACAGCTATCCACCATAACATTATTGGAAATAAAAGCATTATAAGATTTCTCAGATTACCAAATATAGCTTAAACCTTTATAAACTTACTAATTTAAAAAAGCATTTTTATTTTATTTTTTATAAATTTATCCTCCAATACCTTAAAGTTATTTTTCTGATTTTTCTCTTGTGAAATGTCATTTCTGGCTAAATTCTAGATGTCAGAGTGTAGTGTTGTGGCCCATCCAGTCATTTCTTGTCTCATTTATTTTAGATGGACTGTGGCTGAAATGACAAGTGCTAGCCAACTTCTGTAACTTTGATTGATAGCACAGTTATGAAGATGATTTGGGCCAGCACTTCAAAAACAACTCTATAAAGTAACTATTGTTTCAAAGATGGTAGTATGCATTCTAAAAATTCTTTGTTTCAATAAGATTTAACTCTGATTTTACAGAAGTATAGTGTGTTTAGAATAGCCATACAATGTCATTCAGCCTCATTTGTATATTATGATGCGCTTCATTGTTAGTTTTAAGTAGTAGTAACAAAAAAGACTATATAATATAAAAATGCAGTTCAGTCTGAGCTCTTGGAGATAAGAAGAAATGCCTCTCACATAAGGTAAGGTCAATAAATTCTGGCCCAGTTAATTGGCTGTATGTCTCACTTTTTTAATTGAATATACTTTGTTTCTTTGCTATTGTTACAAACAACACAGAGCAAAATAAAAAAGATATATAAATTATCAAGAATATTCTCAATGAATCCAAAGGTTACCCGTGTGCATATGTAGGTGTATATGTTTGCCTGTATACATGTGTGTATGTATGTGTGTGTGTGCATATACAATCCTCCAAATTTAAGAAATGTTGTATTTTCCACTGTCTTTTTTTCTCATTCTCATGTTTTTATCATAAAGTTTTTAGAAAATCTAATTTGGCAAATATGTTATGTTGTTTTGAGTCTAAGCATATTAATACTTACTGAATCGATTAAAACTATTTTGTCCCTAATACTGAATGTTTGATGGATAGTTTGACTTGAAAGTTCAGTTACTTCTTATCTAATAGGTAGATAGGCTCAAATAAGACAGTCTCAAAAACCGTGTGATATTTCAAGTGTATGGATGACTGACGGCTTGATTCTACCACCTTCATTTGAGTATTGAAGTTCTCAAGAGCAGCAAAATGGAGACTTCCTCAGTGCACAGGTTTGCTTTATTTCTCTGCACCATGAACTTTTACGTTAACTAAATAACATGTTATTAGATAATTTAATTTTCAAGATGACATAATTTTTACGGTCAAAGTAAAGGTATATTCTGTTGTAGACAGAGTTTTACTTTCAAGGTGCCAGTCCAAAATTAATATTTATTAGAATATAAATTTACACTCACAATATTAGTAACAGCTTATGGTGGTACCTGAACAAGGACTGGCGTATCCAAGCGATGGATGAGCGATGGACGCACGATGGAAGGATGATGGATTCCGATTCTGTCTGTCCAGCAGCCAGCAGCCAGGAACCAGGAAGAGAGCTCCTCGTGTCCCGTGTCCCAGCAGCCACTTATCAATGGGGTTGGCCACACCCCCTCCAGGTTGGCCACACCCCCTCCAGGGTCCCAGAAGTGTCTTATGACCTTATCAGCTGACACCTTAATCCCGCCACATTCTGTTTTTATATCTTTTTTGATAAAATTAATGCAAGGATACATCTTTTAATTTATTCACAAATTATTTTTAATTTGCATGCTTTGTACTTCAGAGACATATTGATTAGTGTAAAAACTATGGGGCATAAACCTATAAATTGGAGCTTTAAAGTTTTATTACTTACAGAAAATTAACATATCTTAATCCAAATAAAAATAGCAGCATTGTGCACCACAAATTTCTTATTCTCTTAATCATATTTTCATTCTTCCAAGTCCTATGTGACTAACATTTTTGGTTGGTTAAAAAGTAAACCTGAATTATCATCCAAGCAGGACATGCCATTCTATCAAGGAGACACTTTAGTGATGCTTAGAGTCATTTTATATTTGATCAAAGCCTTTCATACAAAAATAAAAATCTTTATCCAAAACTAATTAATATTGAAATATTGGAATAATAACACTTAAATAAAATATAAGGTATTTTAAATAGCATACAAAGAAAATTAAAAATTAATTTGAGAATATTCAAGCAAATACTTAAACAAAAAATTTAAAGACTTTCCAAACTACTCAGCTTTCCACTTTTTGCATTACTTGATAATGTGACCAAGTTCAAGTCCCCATAACAAAATATGAATCACAACTACGTATATACTCACCAAGATGAATACACATGTTCACACAAATATTGTGTATGCAATTTTAGATCACCATTGTCTCAATGTCTTCAAAATGAAAACAACACAAGTACCCATCAACTAACTCTCAAGGACTATAAAATGTGTTATATGCATAAACCCCTAATGAAGCATCAATCCATGCTATCAATGCACTTTGAAATAGTATCCCAATACAGCTATTTATGGCACAGTCTACAAATTCGCAGTATCCAGAACAAGCAAATCAGTAGAGGCAGAAAGTGTAATTTTGAAAATGATGCTGTTGCCTGAAGAGAGAAGGAACTTAAGAGCTGTGTATGATAGTGGGTATAGAGATGGGAATTCTGTCTGAGTGAAGATAATGTTCTAAAATCAGATAGTCACGGTGCTGATACTATATTAGAACTACTGAATTTTTAAAAAATAAATTTGGTGTATATATTTTTTAAATATTTCAAGAAAGAAAGTAAAAAATATAATTGAAACATAGATTAAATAGGAATGCCTGATGAACAAGCATTATAGTATGATGTGTAGAGTTGTTACCTAACATGAGTGAGCATGGTTTCATGCAGTTTTTAGAATCAGAAGTCAAGACAGCTTCCTTATGTCATGAAGTAACACAATCATAAAATTTGCTAGTTTCTCATTTATAGAAATTAAAGGCTGAGGTTTACAGTACCAACAGATTATAATTCTAAAATCCCACATAATAATGATTAAATGGATTTTGACACTTTTTTAAACTGTATGTAATGGTGACCAATCTTTTAATATTGAAATAGAAATCACTTGATATTATAATCAAATTTATGATAAAGTAAACATAACCAGAGCTTGAGATACCATTTCAGATTCTGAAAACTGCTAATCATTATTGTTTGGACAAATCCATGCTTATCTATTATTTTGTATATTAATGCTATATTGATATATACTTGAAATCTAAATTTTAACATAAGTAAATAATGTATTAATATAAGATATATTGTATGCATTAGCAATAATGCTTTTGTAAAATGTCTAATATCCTCCTGATAAATTCTCTATAATAAAATGGAAAATAGAACACAAAACAAATGTCCCCAACAAAATTGTCTACAGAGACAAAATAGTAACATTTTGTAATCAAGTGGGATATATAACAAGGTGGATTGAGATAGTCAGATAATTGAGTGCCATGTTGAGATAACATACCGCAAGTATAAATTTCAAATATTCAGTCTTTCTAAAGTATGTCTGATGAGAGAGTATGTTACATGATATTGGATTACCAAGTTTATTAACTGCTTTTCCTGCTTTTTCAATCTGCTATTCTTTTCCATATTGAGTTGATATGAACTATCATTTCTCATATGGCAGATGTCACATTTGAGGCTCACACAGCCATACTGAACAAGTTAAAAGATGACTCCCTATGGTGCTGTTGATTAGCATCCCTCTATGGATTTGATGCTGTGGCTAAGAAAAAAGCCAAAGGCTGGAAAAAAAAAGTTCAGTGGTTAAGTGGTCCAGAATTAGACCAAAGGACTTTTTTTTGGATATCAGAACTCATGTAACAAGTGTAATAAATGCCTACAACTCTGGTGCCAAGTGATCTGATGCATGGTACAAGTTCTTTTACTCACACGCACGCATGCACACACACACACACACACACACACACACACACACACACACACACACACACAAGGAGATTTTTAAATATGCCGATGTTTTACTTTAGAAAAAAAGAGATATTGAGTTTGACCTGAACTGACAGCTGTTCTCACAGTCTGTACAATATTTATTACAAATTAATCATTAATGTCTCCTCTGCAGTATACCATCTCCATCATCTACACCTAGGAGGCACCTGAAAGACTAAGTTGAATTTTGTAACTTCCTGCCTCATTTTTCTGTATTTTACCCATCTTTTCAGTTTTTACTATTTAAAAAAAAATACTTTTTCTTTCTTTCTTTGTGTGTGCTTGTGCACACACGTGCACACATGCATGTGTGTATGGAGAGCAGAAAATGGGAGATGAACTACCACACTTGGATACTGGGAATGAATTCAGGCCCACGAAAGAGCAGGAAGCACTGTTTGCTTCTGAACCATCTCTCCACAGCCTTTGTTCTTAATACTTGAAAGATATTATTCTTTATTGCTAAACTTATTTCCTGTCATTTAACACTTAATCATCACCTATACTTTTTTTCTTTCTTTGTGAATGTGTTTGTGTGTGTGTGTGTGTGTGTGTGTGTGTGTGTGTGTGTGTGTGTGTGTGTGTGTGTATGCATGTGTGTATGTATGCATGTTTTAAGGTCCTCAATATATGAAGAAACCCTGTATTGATGTGGGAATGTCTTTATGTGTGCTGTGAGTATCATTCTTTAAATAAAGGAATTGTTTTGGCCATGGCAGTCACCTTAGAAAAAGTAGGCAGAGAAATCAGAGCATAGGTAGGAGGAGGGCAGAGTCACAGACAGATGGAGCCAGACACCCAAAGAAGAAACATGTAAGGAACACAGGTGAGCCACAGGCTGCATGGCAGACAGATTACTGGAAATGGGTTGAGTTGTGATGAAGGAACTAGCTAGCAATGTGCCTGAGCCATAGGCCAAATAACATGAAGTTAATATAAGCGTCTGAATCATTTTTGGGGGTCTGAGCAGTGGTGGGCAGCTAAGGGGTCTGGGGCTGCAGGTCTGTGGATCTGGACCTCTGGCCTCCTGGGGTCAAGAAACCTAATTACAACACTAGATATTTGAAGCACTCAACTATTTCCAAAATATTGGTCTTATTCTCAATTATAGTCTTGCCTTCATTAGCATGGTATAAACAACCAACTAAAAATTCTACATTTGTCTTGGACCAGTGTAGCACTTTTGGTGAAGTAGAAGCGATATTTTTAGCAAAAGTTTTAGTTTCAGATGTAATTTGGTTTTCTAGGATTACACGACTACATTTAAAGGAATTACAAGATTCAGCATAGTGAAATACTATGTATACATGTATATCCCAATCTATATTCATTCTTTTAAGCATGCTTGATTATTTAATAAAATTATAAAGCTTCAGATTCACATTCCTAAGGAGAAAAAAACAACAAAGCTTCTTATGATACTGTTCCACTCTTACAAATCTTGCTTTTCTACTTGTTGTTTCTATTGGTTTTTTCACACAAAACTTTTATTCAAAGATTCATAATAATCAAAAAGTAGAACTTTGAAAAAAATCAAATTCCATTTGCCAGTGAGCAAACAAAATGTGGCACACTCATACAATGGTGGGCACAAATGAAGCACTAACACATTCTACAGAACATGATGATCCCTGAAAACATCACTTAAAACAACATCATACAGTATATTTTGTGGGAATATGCTTCTGTACGCTGTAAATATTATTCTTTAAATAAAGGAACTGTTTTTGGCCCTTGGTGAGTATCTTAGAAGAAGTAGGTTGAGAATCAAGCACAGGAAGTAGAAGGAGGGCCCAGTCAGGGGAGATTGAGCAGATGCCCAAGGAAGCAACATGTAAGGAACACAGGTGAACCACGGGCCACATGACAGGGAAGATTAGTGGAAATGGGTTGAGTTAAGATGAGAGAGCTAGTTAGCAATGTGCCTAAGCCATAGGCTGAACAGCCTGAAATTAATATAAACATCTAAGTCATTTTGGGAGGCCTAAGCAGCGGTGGGTGGGGTGTCTAGGTATCTGAGACTGCAGGTCTGTGTGTCTGGACCACTGGAAGGGGCCAGAAACCTCTTTGTTCCAATAGGATGGAATAGGTAATTCTATAATGACAGAAAACTAATTGATCAGTGGTTGCCAGCAAGTGTGGGGAAAAGCAACTGTTAATGAGTAGGACATTTCTTCTCAGAGTAATGGCACTGTTTACTGACTTTAAAAATCATATTTTTTAAAAAAAACAAATATTATTTTAAAAGTTATATACATAGCATATATATATATATATCAATTCACTATATTTAATCTCTTGTATAATTCATATTCAGTAGACACTTTATGTGATTTTAAAAATATATATATTGCAGTGAACTAGCTGGATAGAGCAAATACATTACCCTTAATAATTTTGCCATATTGTCCTAAAGAATATACAAGTCTACCTGAAATGATCACCTCACAGTATCATAGGAATAACCGTCCTTTCTGGCTGTCTCCTGCCATACTGGTCCGAAGAAGTTCTACACATAGTTAGTACATGATAAGGAGAGAAGGTCCTTCTCCTCCATCGGTTTCTATGATTAAAAGCCCCTTTCATCAGAATGACTTTTGAAATAAGAGATCATTTTTTCTCTACTAGTTGTTGAAGAACTCTTCAGTTCTACCACCTACAAATTTGTTCTAGGTTTATTTTGAAATATTGGGCACAACCCACACATTTGAACACTCATCCACTTAACCTTTGTTTGAGTTTCCAGTTTTCTGTTACTTTGTTGGAGATTCTGACACATTTAAAATGAAGAAAGAGCACACAAGGCTATTATAGTTCATTTATCAAAGATGAATCATATTATCAAAGAAAACAAATAAATCAAATAGCAAAATTCTAATGTTTTGTTCTTTTAAAAATTATCTCCTGTAATGTTTTCTATGAAGCAATATGATATAACCCTCATCATTCATTCTGTCATGAAAATAATAATCCAGTATTTTAGAATAGAGAACATATGATTTATGCTTAATATGATTGCTTACTGTCTCTTTAGAAATATGAATATCTCCTTAATACTGGGTTATAATGGATGATAACAGCTCTCTCATATGTATTTTTCTTTAATGGTGATCTCTCCACTGATGCAAATGGATTATGGAAGACCTTACCCTCTCTAAGGACTGAATGGGGGCTGGGTAAGGGGTAGCTGCGGGGAGTGGGAGGAAGGGATGGAAGAGAAACTATGGTTTATATGTGAAATAACAAAAACTTTTAAATAATAATAATTTTAAATGCCTGATTTCAGGAAGGCTCAAAACCCATTAGTCCTCACAGCAGCAGAGCCCAACAAGGGATTGTATTGACAACTTAATGTCTTCTGGTAGGTACTCAGCCTCAGTGGTCATCTCTGAGAGATTTCAAAGCAATTAATATCCCCATTTTTTAAGACTAGAGACAAAGAAACACTTTCTCTGAATGCTATGTTCAGTGAGTAACATAATTTAAAGATATCCTGAGAGAAAAACAAAAATTTCAAAATCAATATCTTTCAGGTACAAAACTTCTCAGCAATAAACCAATATGCATATATATTTATATTATAAAATATTAAGAAAAAAATTTAAAAATATTCATATAGATTTACTCTAGAAACTCAAGGCTGATTTAAAGCATGAAAATTAATATAATGTTTTATCAAATTAATAAGCTTTATCTTTTCAGCTGATGTATTGGTCAATGAAAAAATAATTTTTAAAAGTATTCATTTGGATGGGATAGAAAAAATATACAATAGTATCTTTTTTGAAGATGCAAAGTTCTCCTAAATATTCACTATTTTCTTAAAGTATTGAATTTTTGAATTACTATATTAGTAAATTAAATATACGAAAACATAGTGTATATCAACAAAGTAAAATAAACAAAAGTAAGACATTTTATATAATTAAATTCTTTAGAATGCAGTTTCTAATCTGTTTGGTATGCACATATTTAACTTTTTGATAAGCTAGTTGAATGTTTTGCCAGTTACATATACTGTGTTTATATACATACAAATGCTAGATTAACTCAAATTTAAGTTATAGACAGTGAACTGAACAGCCATAATAATAGAAAACAATAAAAAGAATCAGACATTTCTTTTCTCACACAATAATCACTTTTTTCTTGAAGCATAAGCAGTAAGATTTTCAACAGTAAACAAAAATAGTTCAGATACATATAAACTGTAGTAAAATTGTAAAGCAGAAAAAAGTTTCTTATGAAGTTTATGAACAATACTGACAATCAGAATGTGGTTTTTTTTATTATTCATTTTCTTTGACAATTTCATGTATTGAATGCATTCTGATTATGTTCATCTCCTGTCATCTCTGATCCTCTTCCCACCACTGAAAACTCCTCCTCATCACATGTCATTCTCCATGTTCATGTCATTTTCTTTTATTGTGTTTTGCTTTGTGACCCACTGAGTTTAAGCAGGGCCATCTGTGGGACAATGGTTTTGAAGATATCTATTAGAGCTGAGTGTACTCACCAGTGGATGCACAACTCAAGGCAATTACTCCCGTCTCTCCTGGTGAATCAATCAGTAGCTAGTAATTCAGCAGGGAAGGGTGGAGCCAATTAGTTCCTCTGCATCATGACTGATTGACAGGCTTAGTCTTCTGAGGACGCAGTGCAGGCATTTGTAGCTGTTGTAGTTCATGATTGCAATGGCTGTGCCATCATCAGAAAGCAGCACTTCATAGCCTATTTCCCTATGAGATGAGGCATGTTTTTCTACTCTCTTTTTTGCTTTGTTACGGAAGCCTTTCAGGGGAAGTATGAATGTCCTGTTTACAAAGTTGATCACTCTGTAAACACTCATCCATTCCTCATTTTTAACTCATTCAGTAGTTCAAAGTTTGTGTATTCCGATATTCACTGGAAAGAAAAACTTCTCTGATTAAGATTAAGAATAGAATTACTCCATTGATTTAAACACAAAGATCAAGAAAGCAATTTTACCAGGTACCAATTTACCTAAGCATTAGTAAATACCTCTGACCTGTGTTCATATGAGTTCTTCAACCGCGGATATTTTTATTGAGTTTACAATAGCGGCAACAGACTCCCTTCTTTGAAGTGCATCCCAAACCCAAAGTCTAGTTGTTTGCCTCACAAAAGTTTTGCCCCATTACAGTAGTGCACACATCGTATAATATATGTTGATACTGTATTTGATAGGACTGACAGGTTGGTAAGACTATAGATTTTCTTGTCATTGTTTAGTCCCAAGTAGCCTGCACAATAGCTTCCAGCACCGTGAAAGCTTAACTTGTTTAGCCAGATCTGTTCCAACTTGATAGTAAGACCTGTTCAAAAGACCTCTTTTTTCTATTTCAGGTTTTTAGGCTAATAATGGCATACAATTTGTGTTGTGCAAAAATTCTAAAGAAGCAAACCTGTCAATATTTTTAATGATAATTTTCTAGACATAAAGAATGTCCCTTAAGAAGAAAACTGAGCAAAATCTATATAGAGCTAAGCTTTATACAGTACCTTGCACTTCAGTGCCTTTGGTGTTCTCTAAAAATCCCTTTTAAATGATTTTTAAAAATTAGAAGACAAACAATATGACAACAAATAAATTAAAACATTAAATTTATTAACATTCATTTATTCTTAGCATTGGATTAAAAAATTATATCATTTTATTCTATCTAGAAAAAGTTTCATGGGAATATTATAGATAGATAAATAGGCAGATAGATACATGGATTTACTTGTTTATGTGTGTATTCATGTATTATATACTATGTAGAAATATATAGAGAAATTATGCATACTATAAATATATAGAGAGAATTATAACTGTAGTCTCAAATAGTATACTTAATAAACATAGTAAGAGACTAAAGGACAATGAGATCAAAGTAAAATGCTTTGAATAATAGTGAAAACTATAACATGGTTCTATTGGCCATGTTTACCTTTGATATGAATGAAGTTGAGAGTCAACTGAGGAAGTCTGAATGTGACTTCACATCTTTAAATGGTCTTCTGATACTAGAGAATGTGTTGTAAAGCAAGCATAAGCAACATTATATGAACTAAGAAGAATATATATTTAAATACATACACATATACATAACATTGATTAGTAAAAATGTGCCATAATTTGAAATAGAGTGATCAGGAAGTATGTTAAAAGGGTTGAAGAAAGCATCAGTAGGGGAGAAATGAAATAATTATACTATAATCTCAAAAATATTGAAAAAAATCTAAGAAGAAAATATCACAGAACTGTGGTTCTAGCAAAGATGATATAAAATGGTTAGTTGTTTAGTGCATGTGTAACTGAGAGTATTTGCCTGTGAATAAGGTCTGATAAAAAGGAAAGTACACGCAAGTATTCTTTATACTCTTAAAAATAATTGACTCCTAACTGACTATTTCTAACTTCTTCAGTGAAAAGTCCAAACTTTGCTGTGATCTCTGTTGCTAGTGTCATGTTGTGAGGTTTCTCTTTTATGTATTCAGTAGAACCAACTCTGAAGTGGGGGGCAGTGACTGATAAATTACAGTTGCAACATCAGCTAAATGCTTGTGTTCTCACGTTTCCACTTTGGAGGCATTTCTTCAGAAGAGTGATAACACTTATTCTCCAGTCATGCCTGGCTGTATTAGAAGGAAATTCACGGAGTATTGGGAATTATCAAATTTGATATTTTTGACAAGACATTTCAAACAAATAGACAACATGATTCTTACAGATGAATGAATCAAAGTTTTCAGAAAGAAATGTGAAAACGATCTGATATTAAAAGAAACACTGATGAGGTTTTAAAGAGAAGAGACTGTCCTGCAAAGTGTCCTGTACCTTAGAAATTATACCACTCTAGTCACTATGAGCAGTGACTCACTACCAGCATGGCGCACTGATAAGTTATTTTAAAAATACTTATTCAATTCAAACCTCTTTTTTATTTTCTACAGGAAATAAGAACATCCATCATGCTTGTCAGCATTCCATGATGAAGAAAATTCTGAATAAGAAGGAAAACTCAGATAAATGGAAACTGAGTCAGCTGATAGCAGAATGCTTAACTAGCTAAGCCACAAAACTGACTCATGTTTTCTTAGTGTAGAAAATGGGATACAAGTGGAATGACTTCTAAACCTTAAATTTTAAGAGTATAGCTCCATATGCATGATAGTATGATACTGGAAGTTTTACCAAAGGATTTCGAACTCATGCTGCTTTTGCAGAATATTACTTAGGATGGAGGAATAATCCTTTAAAGGTTAACCAGTAAGTACAAATAAAATGGATGAGTTTACTCTAAAATTATCTGTTAGTAATGATATACAAGGCTGCTGCAGCATTAAAGAAGGTGATAGTTCAAACAAGAACTGCCCTAACCACTGGCTGTTTTTATATACACATCATTTTGCACACGCTTACGGATATTTTATCTTTTTACTTCTCTGTTGACCTGAGTAGCTTAACTCAGTATTTAAATTTTACTTTTTTATTCATTACATTTTTCTATAAATTTCCCAAAAGGATTGCAGATAGAGTTAACTAGAATGTCCCTACTAGAATGTGGGGCTTCTTCCTTTTTCTGATTCACTGCTAACTGACACTTCTGTATAAGAATTCATTATATTGTAGAATTTTGCATTTTATAAGTGTGACTAGTATTTTGTTTTATTCCACAATATTTTCTCTTTAAATCTACTTTAGATTTAAAATTTGACATTTTAAATTTGACATTTCTCTTGGAATTTTGTCCTTACCTCTTTTTACGTATCAACATTTATTTTTGTTTGTTCTTATTTTTCCATCTCTACTTTCAAAAATATTTTTAAAATCCATAAAATAACACACTCTTAAAGTATATAATTTATTTTATAAAAAGTTTATTTAGTGTTTAAAGTAACTTTCATCTTAAAGAATATTTCTGTGCAGTAAAAATAAATATAAAGAATATAAGAAGAATATAAAATTACCGACTGTACATATCTGCCTATACTTTCAGGTAAGTTGAAGCTGCTGAAGCCATATTTCTATATTTTAGTGTAGTAGTTTTCAAGTGTATATTTGTACTCTTTTATCACGACTTTTTAAATATGTATTGCTAAACTCAAAACTAGCTGGGGTATTTTTCCTCTGAGAATTTGTTTTCTTAAGATGTTCCCAGATGAAACGTTTCACTGTAAAACTTTGAGAAATCCTAATGTAACCGATTGTATGAATTCTCAAAATTATTTATCCTTATTGTCTTTTCAGTATAGAAGGTCATGAACACATAACTCATTCTTAGTTTTGCTGTAGTGTGGTACACATCAAACTTTTCTAGTTTATTTGAAGCTGAATTGGCTTAATTTTTAAAATTCTGAACATGAACTATTTTACTTTAAGGACATGAACTATAAGAAAACGAATGGAAGGCTTCTTAAAACACAACTTTGATTTTTTTATATTTTCATTTGAAGAAATAAAAATAATTTATAACAGAAAAACTATTTTTTGTCAGTAGGTAAATTGGAATTGAAGGCAAGGCTCAGTGGGTAAGTACACTTACCATAGAAGCATGAGGTTGCAAGTGCATGCGAGACATGAGTAGTGATGCACGCATCTGTAACATCACCTATGGACAGAGACTAGATACTCTCTGGGATTGTTGACTGTCAGCCTGTTCAATAAGATGTTGTGTCTCATGGAATAAGACAGAGACATATACATCAAGGTATACAACATTCTCAACATACACACATGGAAGATTAAAATAGAGGAGCATTATAGAATTAAATATTAAGAATTCTTTGATATTTTAATTTAAATACAACATTTCTCCTTCCCTTTCCTTCCTCTAAAACCTCCAAAATAATTCTTACGATTCTCCTTCATATTCATGGCCTCGTTTTACATTAATTACGATTGCAAGAATGAAAAATTTATATACAAATATCCTAAATATTCTGTGGGGCAAATATGTTATTCATATGTATGTTTTCAGAGGTTACGGCATGACAAGAGGAATACCATGCCGGTACAGAAAACTTACCTAACTAGGTTGTTAGAGGAGAATGTATAGCCTCTAATTTACCAAACCAGCACAATGACTAGCAATAATCTATGAATATTTTTTCATATACCCACATATAGGTAGAATCTTCACCCATCATCAAGAAAACTTCTCTTTGCAATAGAGAAAGCAGAACCAATGAAAATGAAGAGTTGTGGATCCCAGTTCCAATGAATACATTCACAAATCCCCTGCACCTAAGACCCAGGGGACATTGCTAAATAGGGGTTGAAAGTCTTAGAAGACAGAGGATAAGTAAGTGTGCTTATATTGTATCTCCTAGTAACATATGACTCAAAGCCCACAAATTGTCACCAATTACCAAAAATGGGTGCTATAAATGAACTGAACGAGGTTGACACTAAGGAAGACTCCAATTTTGATGAAGAAAAGTCCAGGAGACCTCAGCCCCACACAAAGAATTACAGGCAACTAGGTGTTTGTTGGAGTATCAGTGTAATTGTATTCAATACTTTAATAACAGAAAAAGAACAATTCAAAAATATTAATAAAACTGTATTTTGTATACCAATAAACTTGCATAAAAACAGACTGCTACTGTTTTTGGCACATGTCATGAAAATATTGTCTTGCCAAAATGCTATTGGGAAAGCATACTGTTTAGTTTTCCAATATTAAGCACAGGAGTTAAAATAGCTTTGTCACTACAATAATAAATGCAAAAGTTACTGCCTTAAGTCTGTATTTCCCCTTATATGGAACACACTTCACATATTATATTTAAAGTAATTTGACTCAATATTTAAATCTTGGTGACTTAATAACAGTAGGAGATTAAGAAGAGATAAATATACAGGGCCAAACACCATAGCTCTGTTAGAGTTACTTTTAATAGTACTTTGTTGATTTGTTTTTTAAATTGAAATATAGGTTTTAACCTAAAAACTTGCAATTCATGATTTATCATTTTAAAACATTAATATTCAGTCAAATTATTTCACATATGGAAAATAAACTACCTATTATGGAAAAACATTATTAAGATCAAATATAGGGATCTCTCAAACCTCCTCAAAGGAGCTCCTTGCAAAAGATGGCTAATAACACAGAGACTGCAGCTCAGGAAGGTGTGGAGAATAGTAGAATTCCAAGCACTCATCCCTAAATGGTATGGGATTTTCAAAGTGTACAAGTTAATTGGTTACAGAGAAAAAGCTGATGGAAATTTTCCCTTCACTCTCACAGATCAGCCATTTTCCTATACGTTGTGTGTAGATCTTTTGTCCATATGGTCTCTTCTTGCACTTGAACATTCCTAATGCATGAACTTAATCCTGAATCACTTCAGTTGTTTCCCAAAGATCGATCACCTTCATCTTCATACTCAAGATTTGTCATATAGCTATCTCTGACCATTGACCTAGTACACTTACAAACCACAAATACATAGTTTCTATTGTATTTCTTTATGAACTGTCTTCTCATTTTGAACCATCTGAGTCACTCGCAATGGTCACTTAAAATTAGTGTGAAAAGGGGAATTAAAAAGCATATTTTAAATGTTCAATATATGTAGAAAGTATTAATTGAACATGTATGTGTAATTTCTGAATAATGATATTGGTTACAGAGTATAAAGTTTTGCTTCATGTGTTAGTATGCAATTTTTGAAAAGAACATTTGAAAGTTCATTTAGTTATGGAGAAAATTATATTTATAAGTTCTGTAACAAGTGAAGCTGATATAAAATCTTGATATTTTGATATCTCAAAGAATTTTAAATTCAAAGGAGTGCCATATATTCTAACTCTCCTGAGCAGAAGCATAGATGATCTAAAGCCTTAGAGTGATAATGTTTTATTGCTATTTAATGACAAGCTATAAAAATTATGAAAGAGATAAAACAATGTTATTGATTATACATTTTCAGAACTAAGGGTGTTATTAATGAATTTCATCTGAAGACGCATTTATTGAAAGAGGTCAGGGTTCTCATAGGAGAACACACATATTTCTGGAGGAACAAGAGACGAAACTGTATGCTTATTGGTACATAAGAATATCTTGAGGAGAATTATTTGGGTTTTGTACATTAGTTTTTTTGTGAGCTTACACATTTTTTTCTTTGTTAGCTTAACATTGCCTGGAGAAACATTTATACTGGGTATATTCCATATCTAAATTGCTGTGTATTGAAATTAAAATTTTCTTACTGGCTATATAATATTGAGCAAATGAAGAATATCTTATGTTTTTCACATTTGTAAATTAGGGACAAAAGTCTAGTCACATAATAAGTGAAATAATTTATTTATGGAAGACATATAAAGGCCCTGTTTAGCATATCATAACTAATATTTAAATGATTTATTATTTTAATATTTTTGTTATGCTTTTAATTATAAAAGTTACATTAAAATGGAGTAGTGGAGTCAAATAAATAAAAATTACATGTGAACAAGGTAGGCAGGTGCCACTATGATGAATGAACATGTGACAGAAAGGTGGGAACATGAAAGGGTGAAAAGATGTGTCTGCTGTGGACAGAAACGGAACTGAAGATGGAAGTTACAGCTATGAGAATATACAGCTGTCCATTTGGTTAAGTGGAGTGAAATGCAGCAGCCTGAAACTTACACAGACACAGACTTGACCAAGCTTCTGCCTGAAGTCATTTTTACAGCCAAGGGCCTTGCTGCAGGCCAGGGGTCAAGTCTATGTGAGTGACTTGTGGAGTCACCCGAGGCCATGATAGTGTTCAGACCCATGCTATAATGCTATAACCTAGGGCAAGTCGAGATCTGTGTGCCCATTGCAGTCAGGGATTGCATTGATGTTCATTGCCTGTGCTATCACCTAAGGCCATTCAGATACCAGGGGGTGATCTGTGCTGCAGCCAGATGCCTTGCCATGCCACCACTGGAAATATTATCTTAGTGCCCTGCCTGCCACCAGAAGACACGGTGATGTCTGTGGTAGGTGTTTCATTCAAAGGCCTTCTCTGGGTCGCTAGTCCTATTATAGCTGGGGAAAGTGTTCCATGATCTGTGATTTCACCAGAAACCATATGTAAGCCTACGATCCACATTCCCACTGACTGTAAAGAGCAAAGAAGCATTTTTTTTTTGCAGAGATACCGGGGACTAGAGACACCCAGTTGAGAAAGAAGAATATGGAAGGCTTATTTCACAATCTATAACTCAATGTCCTAATTCCCCCACAACGTCAAATAGGTAACAGCCAAAAAGAGGAAGCTAGAAGAGAAGTCTTCAAAATAGGGCACTGAAGAGTAGCTCTCTACAATTGACGGCTTGTCATTGGGGTGCTTGAGGAGAAGGACTAGTTTTGATTTAAGGAATGAGGCACTGAGAGTTTGATCAAGCTCCACTGAGTAAATAGGACACAAATTGGATTTTTGTTGTTGTTGTTGTTGCTATTTGAGGGAGAAATTCCAGTGGTGGGATAACAGATACAGAGGGACTAAGAAGTGAGTGTGATTGGAGTACTTGATGTGAAATTTCAAGACTCAATAAAAATAGTATGTCGGGAAAAAAAGCTGTATGTGTTGGGTTGCCTTTTTCTGAACCATTTAAAACATGTAAAGCAAATGAGGTATTGTTTAGAAAACAGTCTTATTTAATTATGAAAATTAAAGGAAACAAATACAGAAGACAATCAATTCATGGTTATATTTATATGTGGGGGAATGGAGGATAAAATAGGAAGATAACATTCCGATGAATATCCAAATAGTTTGCAAGGTTCTCGCTTTCTGAGAAGAGGGCTGGACACTGCTGTGACTGCTTCCCTCCACTCTCTTTAAATCAGTCCCATGGCAATTACAAAAGAAACACATTTAAACTGTCACAGGAGAAAAGAAATTAAAAGCTATTTTTAGGAAAATAAATACTTTAAAAACTAGTTTCTCAAAAAATTCAAAATGAATATATCTAAGTTAAATTGACAAAGCTTCAACAAAGTTTATGATAATGAAATTGAAGCAGATAGAGCACAATTAATACTACAGACTTGTTACATGGTCTGACCTGCAACAGATTAATATTTTCTTGAATTTGGGTATTTACAGCCAAAAGCCTTTAAATGAGCAAAATACTTGAAGACATTTTGCCATAGAGTTAATCTTTTTTTTTTTTTTTTTTTTTTTTTAGCAATTGTGAATAATTACTCTGAAACCATTCTTATCTAAAAAACAAAAGGAAGGGTGCCTTGAAAACGAGCCTACAAGTAACATCGTACAGACTGAGTAGAGTAAACACATATTTAGAAGTATATATATACATGTGTGTGTGTGTGTGTGTGAGTGCCAAGTCAGTGTGTGTGTGTGAGTGTGCCAAGTCAGTGTGTGTGTGTGTGTGTATGTGTGCCAAGTCAGTGTGTGTGTGTGAGTGTGTGTGTGTGTGTGTATATGTGTGTGTGTATGTGTGTGTGTGTATGTGTGTGTGTGTGTGTGCGTGCGTGCGTGTGTGTGTGTGTGTGTGTGTGTGTGTGTGTCTCTGTGTGTGCGTGTGTGTGTGTGTGCGTGCGTGCGTGTGTGTGTGTGTGTGTCTCTGTGTGTGTGTGTGTCTGTGTCTCTGTGTGTGTGTCTCTGTGTGTGTGTGTGTGTGTCTGTGTGTGTGTCTGTGTCTCTGTGTGTGTGTATGTGTGTATGTGTGTGTGTGTGTATGTTGTGTGTGTGTGTGTGTGAGTGTGTCTGTGTGTGTGTCTGTGTCTCTGTGTGTGTGTGTGTATGTGTGTGTGTATGTGTGTGTGTGTATGTGTGTGTGTATGTGTGTGTGTGTGAGTGTGTGTGTGTGTATGTGTGTGTGTATGTGTGTGTGTATGTGTGTGTATGTGTGTGTGTGTGCGTGTGTGTATGTGTGTGTGTGTGTGTGTGTGTGTGTGTGTGTGTGTATAAAACAATTAATGAAAAGAAAAGTCAGAAATTTAAAACAGAGCAAGGATTGATATTTGGGAGGGTGTAGAGGAAGTAAACAGAAGGGAAAGATAATGTAATTGTATAATAATCTCAAGAATAAAAGAAAAGAATATGCATAGAAATATATTACTGTAAGAACTTTCTAAAACATATATACACACAATATGAAATGAGTTTAAAGTGGCTTACCCTCCCCCAGAAACTAAAGATATCAAATAAAAACCTCAGTGAGATGTCTGAGTCTTCTGGTGTGGAATGTCTTTCTATACACTGTAAATATACTTTATTACCATTGGTTATTAAATGGTAATATGCATTATAAATGTCAAAGCAGCTTATAGGCAGTCAAGAAATCTAATAAAGATAAAGAAGAAGAGGGCAGTCATAGGAAAAGCTACAAGCTGCTGCTTAAGGAAGTAAGATGTGATGTCACACAGGTAAAGCCTTGAAGCCACATCACAGTACAACATATTAATAAAAAATGAGTAGAACTAAGTTGTAAGAGTTTGTTGGTAATGAGCCTGAGCCATAGACCATACAGTTTCTAATTAATATAAACCTCCGAGTAATTATTTTATAAGTGGCCGAGGAACCACGGATGGGAGAAATTCCTTCGGACATTGGGTGAGACAGAAAACTTCAGTCTACAAATGATGCTCAATGTGGGGCAATCAAAAAACTTTAAAATTTTATGAACACATAGAAATGGATCTAGACAGGGCTTCCTAGTCTCACAGTCTCATGCCAGCAGCAGTGCACAGACCACTGGTAGCTGTCTGAGTGATGTAGCTGTTTGGCAACCACCATGAGCTAAGCTGCATGGCCAATTTCCACAGTCTTTCTCATGGGCTGGAGTAATAAGAGGCTTCTCCTAGTCACTACTTGCAAGTATGGGAACACAGCCATGGGTTTAAAAACATAGCTCCATGATACTAAAAACTGCTTCCCAGAATTGGAAAAAGAAATATGATTCATTGATATTTCATCCATGTTGAAAAGCTGAACAAAGCAGAGCCAACAGCAAATGATCCTAGCAATAGAGTTTAGCAATTTAAAAACTCTCCAAGTCAAAAAATTATTAAACATACACAATAATACAGACTCAGATGGGGAAAAAAATCTCTAAAAAGGTTATAATGTGTGCAAAAATATGGAAGCTTGGGGTGGGGGGAAAGGGTAGAAAAAGTCCTTTAAAATGAAGAAATAAAGTAATAAAACTATAAGAAGCCACATAAAAATGGAAATACACAAATAGTCTGTATGTATTATGTATAATACTTTGCTTTCCTTTAATTTTTTTAACTGTTAATGAGATAACTGCTAAGTTATGCCTACCTATATGTTTTAAAGATATTTTGACTTTGAAATTGCTTTGAAAAAGAAGGTTCTTCTTTTGTTTCCACAGAAAATGAGAAACTATAGCTTGCTTCTAGGATAATATGGTTTGATTGAGGAAGACTCCCTGAAAATCTTTGGTGGGAAGAAATACCCCAGATGACCCAACATCCACATTAACTTCCAGGTTGCTGACTAAGATGATACAGCCATAGGGTCTCTCAAAGATTACCAGAACCCCCAATCAGCAGGAAGTAGCCTAGAAAACTATACTCACATTCCCAAAAAATAGATTATTTTTGTCTTATCTTTGTTTAGACAGTTTGGCATTAGTCATAGTCAATTTAGAAAACTACACACAAATTCCCCCCAAAATAGATTACGGGTGTTTATCTTTGTTAAGAGGGTTTAGTTATTGGTCACAGTCAGTCTCTTTCTAAAGAATAAAAAGAGATAGAGATATACAATAGGATAAAAAAGGTACATTATTGAATCTACTTTTAAAAAGCAACTACTTTCTAAAAGATACTTTATATTGATATGAATTTTGGTTTATTGATATAAATTTAAGGTTAAATTATATTTCTACTCTTTTTTAAGGTATTATGCTTATTCAATACCTTAAAATTATAATATATAATTAAGAAATATAGATTAATAACCATCTATGATAATCAACTGTAAAGGCATATTAGTTAGGTTGTTAGATATACAAAAATATATCTCAAATTAGATTGGTAATATTTAAACAATTAAAAGCCCTACATAAAATGGCTGTAAAATGTTTTAAGAACTTAGATATTCTGGACAATGATACAGGTCTGCTCCTGGCAGCACCAATCTACTTCAAGAGGATAATGGACATTGAATAAATTCCATATGGAGTTTACTTTCTATGAGGCAAAAGTTTACCATTGGACAAGAAACTGTTCTTGCCTTTACTTCTTGACAATATGCTGTATAAGCTGGACAGGCAGGAGCCATAGAAAAATGGCCAATGAACTTTGCCAGAATAAGTTGAGATAGTCCTTCAGGTTACTGCCTCAAAGAGATAACTGCCTGACATTTTACAGGACACAGGAGAAGTGACTGACAAAAACTAGTCCTTTAAACTTCATGCTTCACTCAAAGGTCTTCCAGAGACTTTAGGCTTATAGGCTGAAGAGAGATATAGATAACCCAACATGTAGAAAAATTTTAGGTGACTGTCAAGTAGGTGGATGTCTCAGTCACTTCTAGAGTTTAGAAGTTTCTCACAATGCTCTTACTTGGAGTTGAAGGCTAGATAGTTATAATTATATTTATTTAGTTATAATTAAAGATAAATATAAAATTTTAGTCTCACAAAAATAGAATAGATGGTAGAATATTTTCTTTAATTTTTGTAAATACAAGTATACTAGATACTATACCTGTAATTCTTGCTTAACAGCTATTTTGTTCTATGTAATTTTACTAAGTTAAAATTAAAGCCTTCCTTTTTCATTAGACAGAAAAGAAGTGATGTGGGACACTTTTCTGTACACTGTGAATATACTTTATTACCATTGGTTATAAAAGAAACATTTTGGCCTATAGCAAGGTAGTTTAGAGGCAGGCAGGAAATCCAAGCAGAGATAATGACAAAGGATGGAGGAGTCAGAAGAAGAAGCTACAAGCTGCTGCCTAAGGAAACAAGATATAATGTAACACAGAAAAAGCAATAGAGCCACATGACAATATAATAGTTTAATAAAAATAATTGAATTGAAATAAGTTGTAAAAGTTAGTTGGTAACTAGTCTGAGCCATAGGCCAAAGAGTTTGTAATTAATATAAGCCTCTGAGTAATTATTTTAAAAATGGCTGTGGTACTGTGAGTAAAAGGATTCCTCCATACTCTGAGCCTGGACAGATCAGAAAATGTCAGGCTACAGTCTTCCTTTTCAAATTGTTGACCTGTGGTTTTACCATGGACTCCTACACCAAACACAACTAGCTGAATAGTGTTGTAGAAATAAATGAAACTCAGGGATAGATCTCTCAGAAAGTCAGAGATATTAGAGAGAATAAACACAATAGTCAGATCTTACCCAACTGTCTTCCAGCTCCCTCAGCCTGGCTTATCTTGGCTTCCTCAAGCTTCTGTCTTTCTATGCCTGCCTTAAATACTTTCTTGGGAAATTAAGGTGTGGCCCCACCTCTGCCTGCCTGGGAGCCTGAAACTCCTTCTGTAATCTAAGATGAACTTGAACTCAGTCTGGATTAAGGGCATAGGTCACTACTCCTGGGATACTCCATGTGCTGGGATTAAAGGTGTGAATCACCACTCTCTGACCCTCCTAGACTGACCCTCCTAAACTGACTGTGGTTAGATCACTCTTATATCTCTGAAACATCTGGAGCTTTTATTAAATCACCACAGTATACATTGTTTTTATTACCTGGCAGAACTTGGTGGTAAGACTCTGTAATTTCCAGATAATGTTAATTGCAGAAGAAACTCAAGGCTGCCTAAGTCATAAGCCCTACAGAAGTACCCTATATATACTATTATTCTGTAAAATTGACAAAGTAGTGACTTCTCTCAAAGTTTTATTTTTATATCCATATATTATTAGTATATCTTTCAAGTCTTATCAGAGAAAAATTTTTGAAGTAGATGGTGGTTAATATGCTGACTCACAAATGGTCAATATCCCAAAAGCAAGAGACTGAAGTTTTCAACTCTAAATATAAAATGTACACTACAGTCCTCTCTCTAAGGCTTGGAGATCATCACCAAAGACAGAATGAAAATATCATAGCATCCAGAAATCATTGATATTTTCAGAAAAACAATATTTTCAGAACATGACAGAAAAATTGCACATATTGAATGACTGCATGCACAAAACAAGCCAGCCAAATGCTCAGAATGGAACATGGAGAGGCTCCGTTCCTAAACTAGGAGCTATTGACTGCTGATGGTTACTAGGAAAGCGAAGGTATATTTTGCTCAGGTAAGCAGCACCTGAGAGGAGGCTATACATGCACCATGAGTAATACTAAGTATATTCAATGGCTCTCAAAAAAAAAGGAAGGGAGGAAAGAAGGAAGAGAACAGATGAATTAGGGGGGAACCAAGAAAGAATAAGCATAAAATAGAAAGGGGGATCTGTGCGTAAACTTCATATTTACTTATAAAATTAAGAAACATTGAAAAGTAAAGTTGGAGCAAAATAGGATTCCTTCTAAGAACAGCATGACTTTACTGAACCTCTTCATTTTTTCTAAGCTATTTTAATTAAAACACTATAGTAGTGCAAATAGATTGTTTGAATTCCAGTGAATTATTCTTAAATTGTCAATGTCATATATTTATAAGTTGGTGATTGTAAGATTATTTTTGAACTTTTCTAATTTTAGATGCTTATCCCGTGAAGGATTTTTCAACCTTGACATCACTCATATTTTGGGCCAGAAATTTTGTGGTAGAAGGTCATCTAATGCACTGAAAGACGTCTGGCAATAGTCCTGACCTCAATATACTGAATGATAGTACTCAGAGCAGAGATGACAATCAAAATGTCTCTAGATATTGCCCATGTCCCTTCAAGGGCAAATCTGCCTCTGTTCCCATTAAGACCACTGCTACAGTGATCAAACCCTCAGATAAACGTACTGAATTGTACAGGGGGACGCCAAATATCAACAGTGGAAATCTAAAGCTCAAGAAACCATATACGTCTATTTTTCTAAACAAATGTAAGCTCACTTCTTAAATTTATAAATGAATTTGAAATAAGGTTTTTTTAAAAAATAAATTATAATTGATTTTTAGTAAGCAATCTTTGTGCTGTAAAGCATCAATTAGAGCGACCTAAAACTAACTCATCATAGTACGCATTCATTTATCTATTCATGTGTTTATTTATTTATTTATTTTTGTTGCTCTGTTAAAACACTTTAACAAAAGCAATTTAGAGGAGAAAGTTGTTTTTATGGCTTATAATTTCAGGTCATAACAACCAATGAGAGATTTTAGGGCAGGAACTGAAATAGAAACCATGGAAGGATGTTACTTGTTGGCTGATGCTCAGGCACTGTTATAATACAAATATGGTCTTGTGACATATAGATAGTGACATTACAACAGCATAATCTGTATTCAGGACAATCTATCACTGTCCAGTAGATATTAAAAACGAACCTATACAATGATTACCTAGATACCACCTTTGTCTCACAAGATCAAGAAGAATTTGTTGTTATGTTATATATAAGTGAAGGAACTGTCTTGTCAAGAGACTTGTGCTGGCTTTAAAATGTCAATTATACATCATAGAATATAAAGAAATTCAATTCAATATTTGGCATTTGGAAATTTTTTATGGCAGTAAAAATATTTTTTCATGTGAGCAAAAGGTTGATCAAAGTAGGTTCATGAAATAGTGACATAATTTGTAGATAGTGTGTGTGTGTGTGTGTGTGTGTGTGTACGTGCATGTAACATCTGAGTATTTTATTTTAATGGAAAAGATGAGAAGCAAATTAGTTTCTAGAGATAAAGTGGAATGACTGCAAGTATTCCTCCAGACAAAAGGAAAAAAATGGCTCTAATAGATGGAGATAATTTAGAAAATAGAAATTTTAAATAAGCTAAAATGATTATTCTATAATAAATATTTTAAGTGATATATAATAAATGGGGTCTCTGAAATGCAGTATTTTGAGCCAAAAGCAAGGGGCTCCCATGCTTATACTAAATACAGTATGAAGTTCATCTTCTGCTATACTATGAGGTGTGATCAAAAAGAGTAAAAATGTTCTTCTGAATTATTATTCTTCTCTGGGAAAATATATTGTGTGATTATCAATGCAGAAAAGGATGGCAGAGTTGTTGATGGCCTAAGGAGAAATGGAATCGGAATTCATTGTCTAGTAAGCAGAATGGATTGACCAGAAAGTTTAGCAACTGCTTTATGATGTTTATAATTATAGTAGCTGCTGAAGTCACAGATCTGTTTATCAGGAGACAGAAGACTTCAATGAAACATATTTAAAGTGAATGAAATCAGGAAAGAGAGTGAGAGTAAGAGATCGCGCCATTTACTGAATTGTATTCTTTTGTTTGTATATATTTAATTGAAAAGGAATTTAATTTTTTGGCTCAGCAGATCAAGATGCTTATCATGCAAGCCAGATAACTAGATCTTGACCTTCATTAGTCCATTAAAAGCTGAGTAGTATGTACATAGAGTTTCAGGGCTAACATTAGATAGCCATGTAGGGGCTCATATCTGGGAGAGGATAATTCTCCATTTTTCAGCATGTAATATATTTCTGTGGTTCATCAGGGGAACCCGGTGGGGATTTCTGCCCTTCTATGTTAGCTTGTCAGTTGATATTATCATTGTTAAAATTTAGCTTATGCTGAAGAAAATAAGTAAATGGTTAAGCACATGCTATGGTACCCAGTTTAATCCCAGGGCTGCTTTGACAGTATAGGAGGTAAACAGAGAATTGTCTGCAAGCTGTAAGAATATAAGGCCATTTAACAAGGTAAATGAAACATGGCCTAAGGAAGAAAACCCCTGCCTATACAAAATGGAAAAAGGAAACTGACCTTCACATATATGATGCAATACACATGACGTATACATTCAACAACAACACTAATGTAGACTTTAATCACATGTCTTGTTTCTAATTACTTTTATGAAATGCATTATTAACTCACAAAAACAATGTTCAGAAAAATGCATCTATATCTGCATTTCACTCTGTTCTGTTCTTGGTGACACAGTGCTATAGGATTATGCTCTTGTACAATGTAAGCATTTGCCCCTCCTATTGGTTTAATGAAACACTGATTGGCACGAAGGCAGACAGGAAGAAGTATGAGAAAGATACCAGACTAAGAAAACATTGGGAAGAAAAAGAGCAGAGACACCAGCAGACACAGAGGAAAGATGACCAGAATGCTTCTCTGAGAAAGGTACCAAGCCAAGTGGCTGAACAGCATAAGAATTGTGTATTAGTTTAAGAGTAAGAGTTAGCAGGCATTATGCCTGAGCCACAGGCCAATCAGCTTGTAATTACTATAAGCCTCTGTATGTATATTTGGGGCTGAATGGCTGTGGGACCATCTGGGTAAGACACAGAAACTTCTGGCTACAACCCAGTGTTTGTGATCGCTGTCAAACACACTAGGCAATGTACATGAAGCCTAGTTTAGAAGGTGGACTTTTTTCAGAGTAAATAAAAGCCCACTCCTGACTAGTTAGAGAAGACAGTGGGCAAGGCACTACTGCAATGGATGGACTAGCAAAACATTCTGTTGATGTACATTTGGCTAAGTCCTGTATTAACTCTAAAATTTCTGGAACATGATGTTTTCCTGAAGGGTTTTGTCCTGTCCAAGCAACCGAGTCTTTGCTCTTTGTCAGGAAGTCTTTTACTATAAAGCAGCAACACCGACACACACATACATGCACACGCACACGCACACGCACACACACACACACACACACACACACACACATGCGCACGTGCACACAAGCGCACGCACACACACAGATGATAATGATTATGAATAGTAACTAAGTAACTTAACTGTTTTTTTATAAACAAAAAACATTTTTATGGCTTTCTAAAGGAAGTCAAGTACAATACATTTCCCTCTTTTGATACCTACTGTTCATTCTCCTTCTCTGCCTCATTCCTTTTATTTTTTCTTTATGTCTGTCTTTGATTTTCAGTGTCCTTCAAGAAACTTTAGTGTTGCTCTTCAGGAAAGCAACAGCTCTGACAAGATTCATCAGTATTCTAAACAAGCCCACAATTAACCAGGCCTGGGCATCTATAATTTGTGGAACAAACTTGGTCTGTGAGCATTCCTCCCCTATTTGCTATGATCAGCAAGATAACTGGCTTCGCAGGTTTCTAAGAAAGTTAACAGGTTGCTGCTAGCCTTCTTAGTTAAGCTATGGCTGTCAGGGGACACAAAAATTCCTATTCTCTTATATTACAAAGAAGAATAAGGCCTCAAACAAGAAAGGTGTCTCTTAATGTCTAAACTTATCAGACCTTGGGGACATTTTTCTTAAAGATATTAATTTGCATAACAAAAGATTAAGAAGTATTTTTTGTTTTTATGAAAGATCAGAGTCTGTCAAATTTCTCTATTAAAAAGCAGAAAAGATTTTTTTTTTCTTTCATGTACTGGCTACTTGAGCAAGATGACTAATTTGAGTCTTACTCTCTTTGTGTACGAGTGAAATCTAGAAATCTGGAGGACCCAGATCTCGGTGTACTTTGGAGTATTTAGAAATCTCTAGCTGATTCCTATTTCCTTAATTCAATAAAATCATAATTAATTAAAATACATAAAAGCTTAACAACCATATATTTTTTAAGATTTATGGATTTTGTGTGCATGAATAACTGTTTTGCTGGCATGTGCACTGAGTATCCTGGTGGCCTCTAAAGCCATAAAAGATGCTGAATGCACTGTATCTAGGGAAGGTTGTAAAATGACATGCAGGGGCTGTGAAGAAGGCAGGCCTTCTCCAAGAACAGCAAGTTTTTTGTATCACTGAACCATCTATCCAGCCCTCAAATACATAGATTCATTTTAATTTTTTCATATAATCCATTTTGATCATATTCTTTTGTAAATCTCCAGTAAATCTCCAACTTTTCTCAGGGATTCTGTGTCCTTCCCTTCCCCACTCAACTTTCTGTTAATTATCTCTCCATAAAAAAGAAAAGGAGAAAAATACAAACTAAACCAATAATACAAAATATAAAAACAAAACAGAATATGCACGAAAGTCATAAAGGAAAAGAAAACTCAGCTTAAAAGCTGCACTCCAGAGAAGACCCTGTATCCAAGACATGTCAGGCAGCACAGAGGCAACCGCACAGATCTTACTTTGAGCTTACTCTATTTTTTCCTCTCTTTTGTCTTCTATAAAGAGCTTTTGTTAGAAAAGGCTGTCAACACAGTCTTCTAACAGAGTCTGCGTCTCTGACACACTACCCTAATGATTGGCTTTGCCTCAACAGTTAAAGGCAAACGTTACAGAATTGTTTATCCTTACCAAATGATTCTAGCTTATGATGAAAGAAAGCAGTGTTGTTTGTCATGAGTTTTGCAATCATTTTGCGAAAAATCAGGAACATTATAAGACAAAATAAAAACTTTGATACATTAATTTGAGAGGCATTTTGTTTCACTGAAGGAGCTTTCATGGAGGGTGGAGACCATTGACCGTAATGGAACGGTTAGGTAGCCCCTGTTAGATCCTTTTCTTTAATATCAACATTGGATCTCTTTTCTTAATCCTGGCCAACAGTCAAGAACATTTTTCTCTAGATTCCTCTAAGTTAGGATGTTTTTCCTATTTGCTCTATTAGAAGACAAAGTAACAACCATACATTATTTCACCGAAATAAGATACATGGATATTGGAAAGTTGCAAATGTTTTAGGAGAGCCAAGAAGGAATCAATTATTGAGTGCAGACAGCAGGTCTAGCTTCTGCCATGCTAGCTACAGTATCAGAGCAGCCTTTCCCTCTGCACTGCTAACAATTCAATCTAATGTAGGAGAAAAGCTGGACACTATAATTATGCTAAGCAGTTGACCAGAGACTTTGGAGCTTCAGCCCTCAACAGCTATTGTCAAGGCTCTGGATATAACAGGTATATGTTAAAATAGCCATACACACAAGTCCTCTAAATCAGCCTTTGACAGATAATCTTTTGATCAATTATTTCTTCCAGGAGCAGTAAATATTGGGAAATTGAAGCCTCCTCTGGGCAAAACTGTAAGCTACACAGGAATACTCCTATAAACTGCAGAAATATAGGGTGGCACTGATAAATAATGAAAGTTATGTATTGCTCATATTTGAAAACAAGTAAATACTATGATACTAAGATGGAAATGGAAATAGAAGTCAATATGTGCTGTATGAAATTTTTGACCCATCAGGCCCAAGGTTGGGATCCATCCATAGTCCCACTGCCAGTTAACCTTAAATAATGACTCAGAGGTTTATAGTAATTACATAGTGTTCGGCCTTTGGCTAAGGCTTATTACTACCTAGCTTTCACATCTTAAACTGGACCCATTTCTATTGAGCTATCTGTGTGACTTGTGGCTTACCTATACTCCATTACAACTTGCTTTTTACATGGTTGGATCACATCTTCCATTACTTTGCCCTTCTCTCCCCACCCCTGTCTATGTATAGACTTCCTGCCTGTTCTAAGCTGCTCTGCCATAGGCCAAAACAATTCTTTTATTATAAAATGATATTCACAGCATACACAAAGACATCTCACATCACTTCACCTTTTCTGTCTAATAAAAAAGGAAGGTTTCAATTTCAACATAGCAAAATTACATATAGCAAAACAGCTATCAAGTAAGAATTACAGTTACAATATCTAGTCTATTTTTATTTAGCAGAATTAAAGAAAATATTTTGTCATCTACCTTATTCTTGTGAGTCCAAAGTTTCACATCTAATTTACCTTCTATTATAACTAGAGAAGACTATAATTATAACTATCTAATCTTCAACTACATTGAAGACCACAGAAGGATATAATATTATCTGAGTAAACAGGAAGTTAAAGCAACTTCCAAAATCTAGTAATGACAGAGTTGACATCTGGCTGCCTGGACAGTCACCCAAAGTTCTTTCGGAATGTTGGGTTATCCATCTTCAGCCTACAGGCCCAAAGTCTCTGGCAGACTTTTTTGAAGCAGGAAATGGAAAATTCTATTTCATCCAATTTAGCATAGTTCATCAGTCACTACTCCCTGTATCCTGAAGAATGCCTGGCAGTTTTCTCTGTGAAGCAGGAACCTGAAGGACCATCTCAGCTTATGCTGCAAAAGTTCAGAGATCACTTTCCTTTGGAACCTGCATTTCCATTTTATGCAGAATGCTGGTAGGCAGTTGAAATGAGGACAGGTTCTTGTCAGTGGCTATCTTTTCCACAAAGAAAGTAAACTCCACATAGAGTTTCTTTGATGTCCATTATTCTCTTGAAGTAGATTGGTGCTGCCAGGAGCAGATCTGTCTCACTACATAGAAAAATCTAAGTTCTCAAAATGTTTTAAATGCCATACTCTATAGGTATTTGAAGTGTTTGAAGATTACCTATCTAACTGAAATATACCTTTGTATACGTAAAAGAAACTTACCTAATTTAAGTTTGACTATCATAGATAACTATTAATCTGTATTTCTCAATTACACATTACAAATTTAAATTAGTTACATAAACATAATACCCTAAATAAGAGTAGAAATATACATACAGTTTTACATAATTATTCTTAAGTTTGTATCAATAAACCAAAATCAAAGTTTAAAAATATTTTGAGATTAGCAGCTTTTTTTTGGTTTAAAGTAGATTCAATAATTATCTTTTTAAATCATTTCTATACCATATCTCCCCTTTTTCATTAGAAAAAGATGTCATTAAAATATTTATACACAAATATTTATTATGATATAAAGTGGAATGTTATTCATCATCAAAGAAAAATAAAATTATGTCATTTGCCAAAATGTGAATGAACCAGAGATACAGTTAAACAGAGAGAGGTAAACAATGTGAGACAGACTCAGAAAAGTAAGTACCATATGCTTTCTTCATATGCAGAGTACATATGCAATTCTATACACAGTAAAAGTAGAAGGCAGGCTGCTTGCAAGGAGACATGGAACCAGGAGGAGAGGGCATGTAAAGATAAAAGAGCATGGTAAGTGAGCAAGTATATGCAAATTCTCCAAAATTGTTGAAAATACGTTGTTAGAAGGACAGTAGTTGAACTGCTGTGGTCCTGTATAAACTAATAATTTATCCTTTTCATGGCAAATTAGTCAATATTCTTTAGAAAAGTCAGTAATAAAATCAGAAAGAGCTTCAGTTGTAAGATAAATTTGTTGAAGGCTTATTCAGAGATCATGAGTAATTCACAATTGGTTAAGTTATGTGAAAAAAAAAAACATATTCAGGGATATTCCTGAAGACTTGAGGACATTTGGGGCAGCTGATTGCACAAATCCAAAACTTTTTAGATTCTTTTACCCCATTCTCCTGAATGTCAATTTCAACTTCGAAATTCATGATAGAAAAACTAGCTTAAAAGTAAAATAAAATAAAAATTAATAAAAAACTCTTCTATTTCCCAAGTCGAAATAGCTAAAGGAAAAACTCTGTCTTAGTCCCATAAGAAAATCTGAGGATGAAATACTGTTCTCTTGAAATAGTGGAATTTCTGATGAGAAATGGAGTGTTAATACAGTGTGAGAAAAAAACAGAAAAAAAAACATAAAGAGAAAAGAAAAAAAAAAAATTAGTAGCATCCCTTGAAAACAAAAGGTAAAGTAAATATCCAAGCCAAAAGTAGTTATCCTGCAGGACTTCTATTTAAGGTCACACTTCACTGATATCCTAGGTAGAGGATTTAAATTAGGTCAAGAAACTACTTGCTCTTTGCTAAATGTAAAGTGCATAATAAGGTCTTTTATCTCATATAACTTACATATCTATCAAATTAATGATGTGAAAATGTAAAGGAAATGTTCCTTATAAAATATAAGCTTTAATTTTTCTGTTGTAATTTTCTACGTTAATAGTATTTTCGCTATGATACATGCTTATTTGCTGATAAATTATTTCTTAGTATAGTATAACGAGTCGAGGGAATTGTGTTTACTTGGAATTTTCTTGGCTCCTCTTCAGGAGAGAAGAGCCCACTTAAGATGTGACTGAAAATACTTGTTCAACCATTGTCATCAGAAGAAAGGAAGAAGAGGACGGCAAGATCTAGCTAGCAACATGCCAGAGCCGTAGTCTTATCAAGCATAAAATTAGTGTGTGTCTCTGTGGGACTGTGGGTCTACAGTCTGAACCTCGAGGCTAGGCCAGAAAGTCCAGGCTAGAAACATAATACAACAAAGGAAGACAGAAAGTGGAATGGAAAGCCTCCACAAAGTGAATCAGCAGGAAGACAGAACTACACAACTGAATCAGGAGTGATACATGCTTCAGCACCATGATAAGCCTGAAGTTGAGATAAAAATGATATATAGTCATCTTTAAACTACAAACTGTATTTTCAAAATTTGCCTGACTTAAAAAAAAACTCTATTTGTTTTAAACCCACTTGAATTTATGGACCACATCATTCTACAAGCAATATAACATTTTGATTTTAAAAAACCTTCAGTATTAAAATTACTATGTACAGGAAGTTGAATAAGAAAAATGTTTCATAAAATAATTGATATCAAATATCATATCTGATTAGGGTGAGAAAGCAGCTTATATGTAACCAGTTTGATGCCTAGTAGAAAGGACAACCTTAGGGAGTCCTTATGCTGCCAAAGGACTAATTGACTGCATTGGACATCACCTAGGCTGCCAAGACAGCATGTTCACACAAAATATAGAAGTGCCACATAGTGTCTGCACAAGGTGAGGAGTCTAAGGGGATGAGGAGGGCAAGGATATTAGCCCTAATGCTGTCCTTTTTCTATAGACATATGCCATTAACAACTGACACAATGACCCAAGAGCAGAGGAAGATGAATCAGATTGATATTATGAAGCATTATGTAATTCAACAAAATAAATTAATAAACAACTTGAGCTTCTCAATTGCTAAGTATTCCTCTTTTACTAGCTGCCATCAAATTTACAATTATTTATAGATTTTTACTTTTTATACAAATTATATACTTTAAGAATATTGATACTATTTCTAATACATGTATAATAAGCCATCATACTTGTAATAGTGCTTACTCCTAATTTAATCCTCAAATATACTTTATCAAAGATTTATAATTGTCACTGTAAATAATTTGAGGGTGTTTACAACTATTTTTTCCTGATAAAAATTTTGAGAATGCTTAAGTAGAAAATGTGTAATTAAAAATTATTTGATACCAAAGTCTTAGGTATATACTCAAATAATGTCCAAGATAAATTAAAACTTTAATAATTTGTAAGAATCAATAACTTGGATGTGAAAGATTAAACAATATTACTGACATAATAGTAAGAGTTAGTAAATATATTATTTAAACAATTTTAATGTTAATAATCAGTTTGCTGTAAATATTTGTTGAAAGCATGGAGACAAATATCACAGTCATGTTAAACAATTTAGAAGTAGCTAAAACTATTTTTTATTGTGCACATTTTAAAGTGTCATATTGTTTGACTTGTCAACTAGAATACAAATGGCATCCAAGCAGCATCTTGATTAGAAGATCCAAAATCACGTTTGGTCTTTGCTTTTCTAAGTATGGAGCACTTTAGGAACATGGAACATTGCACATCAGATGATTTCTCTTCATGACAGCATCATCAATGACAGAATAAAATGAAAACACAATATGTTACCTTGACAAAGAAGTCAACTGCAGTGTAAATGGAAACATTGCTCATTCCAACTTATTTTAGATATTTAAGAAACATTTTTTAAAAATGGAATATCAGTAGAAAGCAGAAGTCAATGGGCTGAAACTTTAGAAGATGACTCAAGCCAAAACAAATAGGTAGAACATTTAAAATTTTTAATATTGTGAAAACAAAGTCATGTTATAACACACAAATAAAGGTTTCCTCAAATACTTCATGTTACTTTCTCTGATATTTTTGTATAATGATAATGTATTTTTTATAATTAAATTATGAATTATTGCATAGGATCATTAGGTAAAGTATGAAAGGTATTTTGACTTTTCCAATAAATCTTCTACTAGTCTTCCTTTCTTTGTAATGGCTCACTACAGGTTATCACATTGTACATTGTCATCACACCCTGTCAGCCAGTTTGAGTCTAGCACTGTCTTTATTTCAATTGCCTTGACTTGAGGAGAATCTGGACATTTTGTTTACAATGGCCTTTAGTGAGTTCTTGGTCATGGTGTTTATAGGTAGAGTAAATTTACTCGTTCAGAAAGTATTTCACAGGGGTGATATGTCTTTTTAGGGCTTTGTATCACTGATATGACTTATTGTTATTCAAAGTATTAACCATGACTGTTCAGCTAAAGTTGTAGATATAAGAATGCTTCAGTTATCAAGCAAACATTTCTCTATCCTCATTAATAAATGTTTTTGAGGGACTGTTTTGAGACAATATACATATCTTATTATGCTTAAACAATCACTCTAATTACATAAATATAAAAGTTTTCATTTTTAATTTTATCAACCTCAGCTATTTTACTCATTCTCATTTTTAAGTTTTTATTTTTCTTCTTTTAATTTTAAATAGTATTCTTATATTTTTGAGACTCTCATACAATATATTCTAAACACAGTCCCTCTCTATTCCCCACTTCCTTCTAGATCAAGTCCTACCTTCCCAACCACTCTACTTCTCATTGTCTACTTTGTTCTTTTATAATCCATTAAAGTCCCATTGCTTCACACAAATGCTCTTAGGAATTGTGGACTATACTAGAGAGTGGTCAATATACCAGATGTCACAAGAAAAGCAGACTTCCCTTTCCCAGAAGCTATCAAATGCTCAGAGCTCCTTGACTAGGGCTGTACAGAAACCCACATCCCCATCCATATGAAACTGGCTTGAGCTTGAGTAGATATTTTTCAATATCATGGTATCTATGTGCTGCATGAAAGAATGAGACTCAGGGATAGATCTCTGAAGAAGTTGGAGATACTAGAGGGAATAAACAGCACAGTCAAATCTTACCCAGCTGTCTTCTAGCTTCCTCAGCCTCGATTCCCTTGGAATGGTTTTCTCTGTGTTTGAATTCCCATTTAAGTATTCTTTCAGTAATTAAGGTGTGGCCTCACCACACCTGCTTGGGAGCCTAGAATTCCTTCTATAATCTGAAGTGACCTTGACTCAGTTAGGATTAAGGGTGTAGGTCACCTCTCCCAGGATACTCCCTGTGCTGGGATTAAAGGTTTGAATTACCACTCTGATTTTCCTAGACTGACTATGGTTAGGACTCTGGGACTTCTGGAGCTTTTACTAACCCCCCCACATAGACTGTGGGTAGATTCCCTCTGATATCTCCAAAACTTCTGAAACTTTATTAAATCCCCACATCTATGAATTAATTTATGTATCTTCCCTGTTGTGTCTGCAAACACTTTTTCTTTGTAGTTATTCACAATGTCCTGTTCTTATATTTTTCCACAAAGATTCATGAACCTTGGGGTTTAGGGCATGATTACTTTATCAAATTAGTACATCACTCAACCCTCATGCAGGAATGTTCTTCTTTCAGTGGTTGGTATTTAACAGAGACTGACAGTTGGTCAATGTGCAGCGAATAAAAGATTGAGGGGTATATTTTAAAGAACCTCTGTTCTCCACAGTCATTAATTAATAGAAGCTTATTTTATTACCGAAGAAAAATATCTCCTGGTTGGTAGAATAGAATACCTGGTGCAGATCACGTCTATCCCTGGCAGGCTGAGCCAGTCCCTTTGCTGAAGAGCCATCGCTAGAAGCTCATTTGAAGCCATACTAAAGAAATAGGTAGACTGATTAATTCTCTAATGAGATACTGCACTTTCCTTTCCAGAACCCTTCTAGTACAGAGCGAACGTACCTCAGCAACACAGGATTTCAAGTCCGCCACACTTCTGAATTAGTCAGGAAAGCAGAAGTCCTATTATTTCTTCCCACACATGCTTTCTCTCACACTCTAACTACTCTAGACTTTGAACTTCTCCCACCCTGTGGCTCTTTGACCGTGTGCCCGACCACTATCACAACTTACACAGCACGATCTTTTCCTTGTTTCCTCTCTTACGCTCTTCTGGGCAGACTTTCACAGCTTTCCTGCCTAAAAGTCTTTCCTTCAAAGCACAATACATTTGCCATTATATTTCCATTTGACTCTTTCCCTAGGGTTTTTTTTTTTTTTTGACTAAGAAACACAAAAGAGAAGCCCTGTTTCCTCTGTGTCTGTGTCACTTAGGGGATGGATGAAGATGTTCTTCAACTTAGTAATGTTTGAAGTGATACTGTCTTTAAATGTTGATTTATATTGTAAAAAAAACTATACTAAATGTATTTGAACAATAAACAACAGAAGGTTTACTGAATTTCTTTAACTTATTTTGGTAAAATATGTCTATGATCATATTTACTATTACTCTGATCAATGTTTAGGACCAAACATTTTTGTCAGTTTTAAAGTAAGATCATTTGGGAATCAAAAAAAATTTAAATCCTATGCAGAACTGTATATTCTAAAAAGTTTACTAAACTAAGATTTCTAGGAATTTTATATCTCTGAAGCATAATTCACTTTAACTAATTGGGCGTTATATAAGATCCCAATTCTTCATGAAAATATCTATTGATACCAAATATAATTCAAACATTTTATATGCTCTTTGAACTAAATATCCCAAATAGTTAAATTACTTCTTAAGACCTATTTTATTCCAATTCAAACAAACTATTTTGAAAGGAAAATGATAAGCTTTGTCTTCAATAACTTAGCCACTATCTTTCATTTGCTTTATGAGAAAATAAAAAAGGATTTTTAAAAAATCTGGTTGCCATTGTATAACAGAGCTGCTTAATAACATTAAATATGCTGATTAAATGGTCACAAGTCAAAAACTAAGAAAAAATAACTTTAATAATCCTTTCTTTATCTAGAGAGGCTGGCATGTTTCATTTCCCAAATGAAAATGTAATCTATTACCATTATATTAAGTAATACTAAAGCTTTTGTTACAGGGCACCATTTTCTAACTTCAATTAAACTTCAACATGACTTTGCGGCATAAGGACATTCATAAGAAAACTCAATTGTGTATTTTTGCTACTTCCCATTGTTCTACAGTATTATCACCAATGATTCTGTGTTGTAAAACAGATTTCTAGGCCTGTGAGACAGTTCAGCTAATAAAAACACTGCCATGCCTGGATGACATGTCTGCTTACACATTTCCCACCAATTACACAAAATAAATAAGTGTGATAAAATTACAGAAGAAAAAACATTGCTTACATGTCTGCCTATAGATATAAATATACATTTTGTTTCTATACAAAATATATCATGTGTTAATTTCTTCTTAATTTTTTATTTGTGAGTACCCATCCAATTTGTGGTACCCATATGCTCATGGGTGTGGGAACATGCACAAAAGCATGGGGGAACACAACGATTGATAGCAACACAAACCTACTGGTATAAATGTAATTATTTAGAAGACAATTTATCAAAATGATCATTTTGCAAATAAGAATGAGTTGTACCATAATATCTGGGACTTGCTACTTTATACAAGAAATGGTTTCCATAGTTCATAGCATTTGAATGCTCCTCCTCAATTTTCAGCCTTGCTTGTAGTGGTTAAGTTGATGCAAAATAACACACCCCTTCCTTTCTGGCTCTTTCTCCCTCACTCTATCAATCTATATCCCTTGCTCTGGTGTTCTCTTTTCAGTTCCATCTTTTCTATTGAATTTTTTTTCTTCGTCTATTAAAGCATGTTTTTGTTATGTTTGTTTTCGTAGTCACATGGTGCCCTTTATAATTTCATGGAACACATTCATAATATCCCAACCTAGACATATACATTTAACTGTTCGGTTCTAGGAGTGTATAAGACAGTGGTAATGTAGTATTTGTCTTTGAGCCCATGTTAACTCACGTATATACTGTACTTTATTTTTACCTGTCTTCCTGAAAATTAAATCAAATGTAGTTCCACTAGGTATAATATTACTACAAATAGGATCAAGTGCCTGCCCATTTGTACTTTAACATGCAGCTTGAACAGTGCCATCTAAAATATTTAAACAATGTGGTCAAGTGACATTACTCACCAGATAAAGACACTTACAACCAAGTCTGGTGGCTTTCATTCTATTCCTGGAGGTCACATAGAACCCAAGATGTTCTCTCACCTCTGCTGTCATGCCATAGCACATGAATGACCACATACATACAATACATGCATACACAAAATACATAGAGGTAAAGATATTTAAAGGATTTCAAAGTTTGGTTATGTTGCAATAAATTAAAATTGGTTCAAATTAAAAACTATAAAAAACTATTTACATTGAAAAAGTAATAAATAATGTATAAGTAGAGAGCAAATATTTCAAAACCTCCAAGGAACACTGTTCTCCCACAATTTCTCTGATCTCTTGCAGAGTTAGAAAAACAGACAACTCCTATCGTTGAAAGTTTCTTAGAGCTGCAGCAGTGTTTATTGCTGTAAAAACTTTCTCAGAAATTAAAAACAAGTCTGTATATGAATTTTCCATAAAGTAAGAATTAGTAAAGAAGGCACTACTATATAACTTTACAGAAAATGCTTCAGCTTCTTATTTTGAAAGAAAATTTCCTTTCATGCAAAATGCATCAGCAATAAAAGCAACATAGCTGACTTTTGGTGTCAATGTGCCTCCAGCATATTTTGCATTCTGTGCCATTTTGGTCAGTTTCTCACTGCTTTTGTGCTGTCTGTATTCTGAAGACAGAAATGAGAGTGTTCTTTTGGGATTATATGTAGTATGCCAGTGAGCTATTTATATTTCTGCTTCCTTTCTAAGAAAAAAAAAATCACAAAAGACTTCCTATACTGTGATGAAATTGCAAATATCACTAACATGCATAGCATATAGTTTGGGCTCTGAGTCCTGTTTGAGTATTTATAATACAATGCCCAGAAGCTTATCCTTTATGTGAACACTGGCATTGCTCTTTCTACAGGGTGGGCTGCTCACCAAGTGGAACAAATTCTTTCAGGACAGCAAAAATTTATCTCTGAAAACATACATCAGCAGAGCACAATGGCAATGCTAGCATTTTCATTCTGTAGTAAGCAACTAACTGATTCTTTTTATGCTTTAGAATTCCTTGCAGTAGTTTGGGCACCAGAAGTTCACATTTTATTGTCTTAAAACAATTAAATACAGCATGTACAGGTACTGCTTTGCAAAATTAAAATTTGTGTCATCTATACCGTACATCTAAACAAAACTAGTTATAACAATGTTTATCACATTTACCCATTATCAAAAGGGAAACAACATTTCTTTAATTAACCTCCAATTTATTTGTTTTCTTTCTTTTGGAAAAAGTAATTAACTTAATGATGAAAAAGACTATATAAGACTCAGACCAACCTAAAATGTACTTCAACAGCTAAGTGCTCTGCACCAATGCACATCATGAAATGTTGTTACAGTCCAAACATTAGGAGATGAATGCTATGTGCATACACTTGGATGCTGCCCAGAATAACCTTCATGCCTTTATTATATTTGGAAACCAAAAATCAACTCATATTTTCCTGCATTGTAAAAAGTGCTACAGAGGATTTTGAATCAACCTGATTTTATTTAATATGATTATGCTTGAGCACTGAAAATGTGTTTTTAAAAATAAGATAATGAAGTTCCACTACTCAGAAACATTTTATTAAAACTAATGAAAACACAGTAATCTTATGTTAATCTTATGTTTCACCATTTATCAGATCGATGTTGCTTTTCTCAAATAACTATGAATGAATGAGTCCTATTTTATCCTTCTGTTATTATTTCTGTCTACAAGTAATTAAATAATTTAGCATGTATCGCAGTTGCTGCATGAAGTTGCATATGGTAATTATTACTGGTGAGTCACTTGCCATATGTTTTATAGCTCCGATTATAGCCATCCTAACTGCTGCAGGAAACATTTTCAAACAAAAAACAATATGAAGTAGATTATAAATGGAGATATGAAGTAACTAGCACAAAAGTGTTTAGAACCAAAAAAGATTTCTTAATTATGTTGTCTGGTTTTCCTCAACTATGTACACTTCAGAAGCAGGAACCTCAATATAGGAACTACCTTTATCAAATTGTTTGTGGGAATATCTTGGGGGAAATTTGTTAATTGTGAACTGATCTGGGAGCACGTAGATTATCGTGGGTGGTGCCAGCCCTGTTCCTATGGCCCTAGGTGGTTCTGAGTAACCCTGAAAGAGCAAGCCAGTAAATAGCACTCATCCATGCTCTCTGCTTCATTTATGACTCCATGCTCCTGTCTTGGTTTCCCTCCATGATGGACTACAAAGTGTAAACTAAGTAAACACGTTCTCTTTAAGTGGCTTTTGCTTGGTATTTTATCACATCAATTAAATCAAACTGGATCATTAAATTTGAAGTCAGCCTATTAGTTTAACAATTGAAGCAACTGGAAACTGAAGCTTCATTAAGCAAGACATGTGTCTGCTCCTTTCTGCCTTAGACTATGTATTGTCACTGTCTGCTGTTCTGTGCATCAAAATTTTATTCCTGCCAGTAGAAATACATTTTCTTTTCTTTCGTTGCAGGCTAAAATTCTTACAATATCACTGAAAAAGAGATCAGTTATTTTGGTTTCTTCTGATTTATTTTCTAACCTCGACTCAAAACTTTCTTAGACATATCTCAGTTATTTAAAAACTGTAGAAACCTGGTATTGGGACACTTTGGAAATATCAGTGAACACACTGTCTTCATCACAAACAGTGAAATACTTATGAACAGCAGTTCAAGTCAGGAATCACAAGGCCTACGTCTTCATCTGGATTGTCACATGGATATTTATAGAAAAAAATATTTAGTCTGTGTATGCTTTGGTATCTTTATTCACTGTAAAATTACAGTAATAAAATCTTTCCTCACATGCTTGTATGACAAGTAAATAAATGTTTACTTTGGTATCAAGTACACTTCCTCTATCATGTTCATTTTTTTAATCTTTGCTTTTTATCTATTTATTTTTGTGGGTTCTGTTACACTATTACAGGGAGGTATTGCAACTTTACAACTTTACAAAATTGTAAATGAGCAGATGGAATACCCAAAGAAGAGTCAAATTCATGACTAAAGAATATCATAAACCTGTGGAATAATCCTATGTCAGTAATAAATATTTTCTAATATAGTATAACAATACTATCAGGTACAGTGAAGCAAAATTTATTTGAATGCACAGCTCTTCACTGATCTACTGATAAAAATAAAGATTTTCTTAAATGAGGATTTGAAAAAATGTTTCAAAAAATTCTCATTTTTTTCAAATGAGGATTTCCCACAAACAGAACCAAAAAAACATATAAGAGGTAAGCAATCAGAGAAATGGAATAGGTAAAAATATATCTGGATGAGGTTAGATGAGGTCAGTTTGAAGAGGAGATGCAAAGTGGCAAAGTGAGTGTGAAAAGTCTCATTAGATCTCAAAGTAAGGAAACTGAGTCAGCAGTTTCCAAAACTTATTAGGAATATACATTATATAGAAGTGTGACCAGGGGAAATACATGTAAGAAGTTTGTGAAATATGGTACTCAGCATCATGAAGTCATATGTCCAGGTAGTGAACATGGATGCAATCCATGAGGACTACTCTTTTTGCAGCTCTACAAATTCCAACTAGCTTCAACTTATCTCTGCATAAATGTGTGCGACGATCATAATAACATATTGTATTAATGAGTTTTTAGGATTACTCTCTTTTTTTGTAAAAGAAAATGAATGAAAGCTTATTTGGTACTTTCCTAGTGTGCAAAAGTTAATAAAGCCAAAATCGAAGGTGGCAGTTAGGGGAATAACAATTTAAAATATATAGAGATATGTGCAGTGAGAGAAAATAAAGAAGCAAAATATTAAGAATGCCTCATGAAAGACTCCAAAGAATCAATGTTTCTGCTTATTCAAAAATTTCCTATTTAGACTTTCTATATAACTTGAGTTACAAACACATTAAAACCTAAAAGGTAGATTACTAAAAGTCAAATATTTATATAAAATTCAAAATTCTCATTCAAAGGAGTACAAGAAACTGGCCTGTCTTAGTTCAGTTTTATCACAAACATTTTAGCATTTCTGTCAGTAACAAAAGTAAAATCAAAAGGACATCATATTTGATTTCAGAGGAAATAGTGCAGACAAAAAATTCATATCTAATGATTGTCTGGTTGAATTTTGTAGAATATTTATTGAACATCTGGTAATTCCTGGTGTTTAAACTTTTTATTTTTTATTATATTCAGTGTTCTGCAATAAAATATTTTATGTGTGAATAAACTATAAAAACCTCCAGATAAAAATCTTTTTACATTTTTATGGAAGTTTTCATGATTAAGAATTTTAAAAAGTATTTTAGCAACTTTACAAATAAGGTCATTTTATATAACATTACATTTTTATTTTTGTAAAAACATTATACATTTCCATCAGAAAACAATTTAAAGACTATAAAAACATAAATAACATGCTGTGTTTACTGAAATGAGATCCTAAAATATTGAACAAACTTGTAACTGTGCTTTGAGTAATGTATTCTGAATAAAGTCAAAAGCTTCAACGTTCATATTTTTCTCTAGAGTAGTATGTTTGAAATAGAAAATTTTATAAAAACATTTTTTAAAAAAACAGGAAACATTGTACTAATACTTGGTAATGTTTTCATCTCAACTTATACCACATACTTCTCATGTGTTACACACTCATACAACAATATCCTACATATTATATTATACTCAAGATCAGCCATGAACTAAGCAGGAACTTGTGAGTGTAAATAGCTTTCATTGGTGGACATCTGAAACCATTCTTGTTCTCTTCAAAGCTAACTCTTTCTTTACTTGTTGAGAGCATGAAGATCCTTGCACTCACATGTAAGCACTAGGAAAACTAAGAATATTAAACAAGCAGGGTTATCTCTTTGAAAATATATATAAAACCTGTTTTCTGTCCTCAAAAACTCAGAATTCAGTTGGTTAACACCTTAAGTGATCTCTGAGATACCTGTAGGGCCGGGCCTTATCTTGCTCCCTCAAGCTCACATAAGCAGGAAATAATGTAGTCTGGGTGACCTCTGTGCTATCTGCATAGTCAGGGTCTTCTCCAGATGCCCACACACAGGAGACAGTTAATACCCTTGGCCCTTAAGATGACACATGCATCTTTAAAGTTCATCTTCATGGAAGAAGTGACATGTACTTTAGAAGAATTTCAATGTAACAGTTCCTTATTGTGCTCCTTGGATCTTGGTACACCAAGAAACTTGTTTAAAAATTGTACTGTACTTAAATATGCCAAAAAAAAAAAACCTGCCTGCTGTGACACTCTAGAAGTTTGGACAACTATTGAGTGTTGAATTGGATTTTCTTCTTGCCTCATGGATTGTTACTCTGCCAGCACTGGTGTTTGCATACCACCCTACTCCTGCCTTCACCCAAAAACTCTATTCACAGGGCTTTTTCATAGTTTTAAAACTGGCTTTTAAAATCATATCACCCCTACACTGTTTTTCACCATTGATGAAAAGATAAGAAGCTTAAATAAAAAGCATACATGGCAAGAAAGGTAAAACATTCTAAAAATGCCTCCAGTATGTCTTCATAATTATAAGTTCTCTTCAACCAGAGACAGTTCCTGGAATTGACAGTGTAATATCACTCACTACTCTTTGTGTATTCTGTGAATACCATTGGATTATAAAGAAATTATCATGGCCTATGGCAGAGAGGCTTAGAAGTAGGAATAAATCCAATTATAGATAACAAGGGGAAGAGGGCAGAGTTAGGGACAATTCAATCCAGTCACCCAAGAAGCAATATGTAATGGAGTACAGGTAAACCACAGCTGCGTGGAAAGACAAATTAATAGAAATTAAGGATTGAGATGCAAGAGCTATCTAGCAATAAGCCTGAGCCATAGGCTGAAGAGCATGTGATGAATATAAGCCTTTGTGTGATTATTTTATAAGTGGCCATGGGACTGCAGGGCTAGGCTGGGCCTGACAGGCCAGAAACATTACTACAAACTTTGGCTACAAATGGCATTCTACATAGACTAAAGAAAGCTTTAAAAAAAATTTAAAAGGGAGCAAAACCAGCCTCCAAGCTGTGTTTCTCAAGCCAGCAGTGATACAAAGACACTGGGGCATAGGGTACAGGTTTAAGATACAAAACATTGAGCTTGCTGCATGCAGCTTAAGCTACAACAAGGCCAGTTTGTGAAGTCTCACATGAACCTTGGTAAGAACAAGCTACACATGGTGGATTTAAGGTTTCTGCTTATTCAGACAAAAAGGGAATAACATTTCTTGGGTCAGTTCTGTTTGTAGGCAGCATGGAGAGGTGTCACTTATTGAAGTGAGGCTTCCTGACTCAGCCTTAGTGACAAAAATTGTGTGGCTCTTTTAAGAGGTCCTGCTGCCAAATACTTAGAGTTCATGAGCAGTGGGTAGCAGTGCTCTATTTGGAAGCCATGTAGACCCTAAAATTTGAATATACAGCAGTGAGTCTGGATACTGTATGATTGTTCTGTTTGAGTTTTTTGACTGCAAAAGAAGGAGCAAGAGCTGCTAACAGACATTTGATTATACATGATGCGAGATTAATCAAGCATATGTTTTGTAAATGCCTTGACTTCAAAATTGAAGTCAAAATATATGCTATTTGGATAAAAGGTTTGTTTTGATTTACACAGATTATCAAAGACGATTGGTACATTCTATGTTGAAGAAACTAAGTTTTGATCAAGGAATACCCCGAAACATCTCTGATGGGAAGAGACAGCCATTTCAGCTTCAAGGATGCTAACTGATATGCCAACCACAGGACCCCCATAACATTACCAATACCCCCAATCAGCAGGGAGTAGTAATGGAAATTTATGCCCAAATTCCCAAAATATTGTTTATATTTTTTTTTTTTATTATAAATGGTCCATGTTCATAGTCAATCTCTTCCTAGGGAAAAAGTGAGGATATGATATGATATAGAGATGATTTATAAAGATAGATTATTGAATCTACTTTAATCCAAGAAACAGCTGTTAATCTCAAAATATTTTTACATTGTTACGGATTTTGGCTCATTGATACAAATATAAGGTCAATTTTTTTTTAATGTTGGATGTATATTTCTACTCTTAATTAAGGTATTATGTTTGTGTAACTCAAAATTTTAATGTATAATTAAGAAATACAGATTAATAGTCATCTATGATAATCAACCTATAATCATGTAAGTTAAGGTTTAGATAGACAAAGATATATTTTAGTTAGATAGACAATATTCAAACACAATGATGTCCTATAGAATATGGCACTTAAATGTTTTAAGAACTTGGACTTTTCTGGAGAGTGAGACATGCCTACTCCTGGAGGCACTAACCTACTTCAAGAAGATGATGGACATTGAAGAAACTCCATGTGGAGTTTACTTTCTGGTTAATGTTAGCCCTGGGCAAGAGATTATTCTTGCCTTGACTGCTTGAAAGTATGCTTTATAAACTGGACATGAAGGACCCATAGGAAAATGACATCTGAACTTTTCCAAAGAGGCCATGATGGTCCTTCAGTTTCCTGCTTCACAGAAACTTCCAGGCATTCTTTAGCACACAAAGAGATGCTACTGATGTACTATGCCAGAATGGAGAGAGTAGTACTCCAAATTTTCTGCTTCACTGAAAGTTATGACAGAGAATTTATGCCTATAGGCTGAAGATGGGTGCCCAGATGTCACAGAGTGACTTTGGGTGCCTGTCCAAATAGCAATATGTATGTCATTTAAAGAACTGGGAAGTTGCTTTCAATGCACTTTCTCTTTACTCAGGTAATATTATATCCTTCTGTGGTCTTTGACGGAGTTGAAGATTAGATAGTTATAATTTTCCTTAATTATAATAAAAGGTAAATTAGATATAAAACTCTGGACTTCCAAGATAAGGTAGATGATAGGATATTTTCTTTAATTTTGCTAAATAAAAGTAGACTAGATATTCTAACTATAATTATTGCTTTATAGCTGTTTTGTTATATGTAATTCTGCTATGTTAAAATTGAATCCTTCATTTTTAACTAGATGGAAAATGGAAGGTGAAGTGGGATGTCTTTGTGTATGCTGTGAATACCATTTGGATAATAAAAGAACTATCTGGCTTATGGTAGGACAGCTTAGAGGCATGCAGAAAATCTAAGCTGAAATACAGGGGAAGGAGGCAGAGTTAGGAAAAACCTGATCCAACTACCCAAGAAGTAAGATATAATGGAGTACAGGTAAGCCATGAGCCATGTGGCAAAAACAGATGAATAGAAATGGATTGAGTTAAGATGCAAGAGTTAGTGATAAACACAAGCTATTTGCTGAACAACATCTAATTAATATAAGCCTATGTCTGATTATTGGGGACCAAATGAGATTGCTGGTCTGTACCTCAGGCTAACTGGGCTGTAGGTAGGACTGTGGGTGTAGGTTGGGCCAGAAATTTCTGTCTACAACTCATAGTATCTATCATTATTGAACTCTTATCTACTATTTACACTTATCTTTCCTAAGTACCTCTATTGAATATTTTTCATAGATTATTCTCACTACATAATGGAGTGAATTAGGCAACTGGCCCACTTTTTAAAACAAAGAAAAGATTTGTTTTGTCTCAAAGTCCTAGAGGTTTGCATATGAGATCAACAATTCTTCACTTTAGAACACTGATGAAGGCAAGCACTTCCAGATAGTGTTCACTAATCCAAAGATCACCTGTGCTATGAAGAAGAGGAGATTATTTCACCACCTTCCTCAGCTTCCTTCTTTAAGTGAACTATGACTATCTAGGTGAGTCAGGCCCCCTAAACATCTTGACGTCCCCTAGCAAGGTTGTCCTGGGACCAAGCCTCTAGCAGTAAGCCTCTTTATACCATTTCTTCATATCATATCATTTCATCACAACTCTGAGTTTTAAATAAGGTTATTATGTATCATTTTATGTTCCTATATTTTTCCAATTTAAGTCACCAAACTTCACTTTGAGCTTCTATCAAATGGGTTGACAGAAGAGTTTTGTTGTTAGTTTTCTAAATACTAGTATTCTGGGCACTTGTATGGTAAAATAATATTCAAGAAAGATATTTCCCTTTTATGCTTGTATGGTGATTCACAGACAGAAAATGCTGTCAGCAAAAGTAGAAATGAAGTGAAGGTAAATGAAAGCTTCAGTTGAAGACTTTTCACAATTCAACAGACTAACATCATCCCTATGATGTATAAAGAGAGAATAAAGGATTCATCAGAAGAAAGGAACATATCTGATATAGAGAAGAAAGCTGAGAATTTTAATTTATATTCTGTCACTGTCTTCTCTTTGTTCTACTTATATATTTTAAATATTGTGACTTAATATTTCATTGTATATTATTTTGAATGTTTGATTAAAGCCATGTCACTCATTAAAGTTTTTTATGACATTAAAAAAGATGCAGCAGAGTGTGTGCGTGAGACAGACGAGGTGAACAGAGACCGATATTGGTATCATAATACTTTTAACATTTTTTTATTTTTAAATTAATAAAAACTTAAATTGAAAAGACACCTACTGACAAAATCTGATATAGTTACTTGTCAAAAAGCCAGTAAGATGTTTCCTAAAATAAATAACTTTTGTTTGAAATCTTATGATTAAAAAATCCTTATGCAACATTCACTATAATAAGCAACATATAATATTAAAGTTACAGAATAACATTATTTATATTTAAAATATAAAATGAAAGGTTTAGTTAAAATTTACCTCCTTTCCCTGTCATAGAAAACCTAAGTAAATTCTGAATGGAAAAAAAAAAATAATACTGAGCTTCAATTTTAGAAAAAGCAGTGAACATCCTGACTTACAGAAACCTAAGTTAAAACATAAAATAAGAGTTTATATATACCTTTTAACTATATATATATATATTATATATGTAATCAATAACTTTTAACTTACATTTTCTAAACTCTACATTTCTAGCATTTTAACCCTATCAATAACTGATACATTTAAGATGTGTATTGCTTTAAAAAAACCCCATTCATTCACTAAACAGTAGTGGCAGAGACCACATAAAGTGTACAGTGTAGCATAAACATTCCTCTATATTATAAAACATTCCTGGGGAGAAAATAGTCACATTCTTAGAAGTCAGATTTCTGAGTCATGTCATTTACATAATTTTTATTCTGTGAAATGACTCCAAATTGATTTCCAAAGTAGTTGAACAAATTTCCATGAATGAAATATAGGTATATACTTCCACATGAGCTTAGGTACAAAATGGGTACTACACTACACAGTTCATTTTTAAGAAATTAAATATTTCTTATATCATTGCTGGTGCTACATATTTCAGAAAATGAATGAGTGGATAGAAGAGTCTATTAAGGTTCCCTACACACCTTTACTAGAGACACTTGGCATAGTCTACTAAAACTCAATTATTTTTCAAACCTGAATATTACTTATTTTTAAATTTAGTACAGATTGATGAATGAAACAATATATTTGTGGAGTATAGCATTTACAGTTTTTGCTTTGGAGAGTATAATATAATTACATCATATTTGCTTCTTTCTTCTAACTCTCTAATATAACCCTCCTTGAAATTACTGGAAGAAACCAACCTAATTTTTTGTTTAGGCAAATGACTTTAATAGGCTCTTCAAAGCACAGACAGCACACACAGAAATATCTGCAGCTATGCTAAGCTCAGCAGATGCACTGATGACGTACTCAACTGTTTCCCGTCAATGTCATTGAATCCTCAGTAGATTCCGGGCCATAGCGAGAGAGAAAGATCAAGGAAGCTAACAGCCTCTCCAGGCCTCCTGCACTGGCATTGCTTCAAGGCTACATGGTGTCCCTGCCTGACCTGAGCAATGTCTATCTCCTGTTCTCACCAGGATAAAGGGTGACCTACATAATCCTGAAAGAACACAATGTAAATGAAGCAGCTCAACATCAAATAAACATCTTTCCCAATTAAACGCAGAAAATGATAGGAGTAAATATTTCTCAAAGGTAGAATGGAAACAAGAAATGAATTTATTGAAAGGGGATCATTATCACTAGCTACCAGCCAAATTCTAAGAAAACTCACAAAAAAAATGTCAGGTTATCACAATTTGAATGATTTTTAGGTTAGTTGAAAATAATAAGAAAAAGAAAGATATATTTAAAATAAATTTCACACTATTGGTTGACTTAGAAATATCTATAGTCATCATGGAAAACATATATGAATATTCAGAAAAATACTAAAAGTTTGTTTATCCTGTGATCTAGCAGGACATATATCTAAATAAAATAATGTTAACATATCAAAGAGGAATGTGCACAGCCATGTACATTGCTATATTTTCACAATAGCTAAAATGTTAATTAATTTATATACCCATTACTAGCAATTCAATAGAAGTGAATATGTCAACCCATATTATTTTTATGTTTTTACCCATAATGTTTTAACCATAACAGGTTAATGTGTTAATCTGTATATTTAAAAGAATTCAAAGAGATAAAACAAAACCAACTTAATTTGATTGCTACACCTGTAATATTAAAACACTATAGTTCGAAAAATTGAACTGAAAAAAGATAAAACTAAATTTTAAATTAGCTTTTGTTCTTCTTTGATGTGTGTTTGTGAGCATATGAGTGCACAGATGCGTACACTCATGTCAGTGCAGTCAGATCAGTGGCAGGTGTCTCGCTCTGCCACTCTTCAGCTTCCATTTTTGAACAATGTCTATCACTTAATTTGTATTATGCTGATTTTACAGAAAGGCTTCTGTGCCAGCCCCTAGTATCTCATTTCCATATCTCTAGAGTGTTAAAGAAGCATGCAGATATTCTTAGATTTTTTTTCATATTTACTGAGGATTCAAACTAAATTCATGTTTCAAAGAAATCATTTGTCCGCTGAGTTTGCCTCCCAGTTTTTGATTTATGCTTTAATAAAATTTATGCCATTATTGTAGAATGTAGATGCTATGGTTAATAAATGTAAGACTATCTTGAACTCAAGAATTTTGAGAACCTGACAGTGGAGCTGAGAATGGTCCTTGTAAGTAGCTGATGGGTGGGTAGCATGTGGATCACAGATAGATACTCTGGACAAGAGATGAGTTATGGTTTGTCAGGATGCAGGGGGATAGCACAGGACTCCATTAATATCCTCAGAATGTTTCACAATTTGAAATTCACTAATTATTCATGTTTCCATCTTTTGATATTTTAATTATTTTAGAATGTCATACATGAGGGCATCATTTACTTCTCCTCGTCCTCTCCTCCTCTTCCTCCTGCTGCTCTTCCTCCTCCTCCTCTCCCACCTCCAAGGCCTCACAACCCACACACCCACCTCCCCTTTGCTTTCAGGCCTCTTCTACATGTGTTACTGTTACAATGCATAGCATTTCTGGAAACTTTGGATTGCCAGAAGCAGAAAGTACAGAAAGTACTGCCCTCAAAGGGAGTTTTCTTTGCTAGTGTGGCTCGTCTTCTCAGGGAGACGATAATTTTTGTCGTTTTTGGTTTTTTAGCCTGGCAAAACAGCACAGGCCACAGACAAATATGAATCCTTTAAACAGTTATCCAGGTCTGTATGTTACTCAGCTAGCATGAATCTGGGGCACTATTTAGTTCTGGTCTTTAATTATGGATTATCACATGAGATTTCCACTTATTTACTCAAGGATAATGGATTAATGCTGCCACAGAGAATGTCTTGGCATTAGGCAGTAGAACCAGAGGCAAGAGAGAGTAGAGTGGCAAATGTATACCACCCATACTGTTTTAATTACTATGACTCTGTAAGGTATCTTGAGATCTGAAATAGTAACCTTTTCAGCTTTGGCTATTAGGGTGCAAAAGACCAACAGCAAGGGCAGTAGGACACAAACTCTCTCGTCAACAAAGTGGGCAGAAGGTGGACAGTGAGAAAGGTACAAAGGAAGGAGAGCGCAAGGATATTTGAAAATTATACAAGAAATTATTTTATTAACTATCCACATAAACACTACATATATAATTCTGATAAAAATCCTCTGGAATAAATACAGGAACCTCCCTATTCATGTTTGGAAGTGCAAGAAGTTACAGGAGACATATGCATACTTGCTCTAATTAAAACAAATATGCCAAAAATAGGAATGTAAAAATGTGCAAAGTAGTTGTTTTCAAACCAACAATTTTATACATTTTTCCTACTTATAATATCCAAATGTTAGATATTATTTGTATATAAAATACTTCATTGTGTAGGAAAAATAAATATGTTCATATAAAAGATGTGTTAAATTTTTTTCTTAGTTTTTATTCTTACAATATGGTACAAATGTAACTAAAGTGTGTGGATTTTAACTAATTAAACAGCATATATGAATGTACATATATATGTATATATATAGCATATAAATACATGTATATATATACATAATGTAGAAATACAAGTTTGTTGTCAATAAAGTATTTGATCTAACAAAAAATCAAATTGAACATTCATGTTCATAAATACAACCAAATAGGTAAGACATCACTAAGAATTATTTCTACATTAGAATGCCGTTTGCTATTAATTTTCATTGTTGTTTCCCTCAATAAGACTGTAATGTCCTTGAATCTTAATTGTGTCTAATGCAGTGAAAAGCATCTGTATGTGAGAAAAACAAATTTTATATCTCATACTTGTCATTTAATATGCTCTGAATTAATCATAAATATTGTTTTAATTTTGTTAATAGCTTTTTCATTTCTTCAACTTGCTAGCTATAACCAAACAATAATAAACAACTCTATTAAAAAATTCAAAACATTCTTCTTTCAAAGTAAAAGTCTCGTACATCAAGGACAAAATGAGACAAAAGTCCATGACCTTAAATGTATTGCATAGCTAGGTGTGGTGGAACATGCTTGAAACCCAGCATTTAGGTGGGAGAGAACGACCATGAGTTCAAGATTGTCCTCAGCCACAGAGTGAGTTCAAATTTAAGGCCGTACTGCTGCATGAGATCTATGTAAAAAAGCATAGATTCATGTGTGTATATGCATATGTGTGTGTGTGTGATTAGAACTTTAATTTTTAGTTCATTGCTCTGCGATGAGCTTCCTCTTATTTTCTAAAATCAAACATCAACAAAATGCCATCAAATTATGAGAAGTGTCATTTCCTCTTTGTAAAATGGTGAGAGATAGAATGACATGCCTTACAATTGCAATCCTGAGAAGTTGTAAGAAAGGAAGCAGATGGGTTATATACATCTGCATCTAGCAGAAAAAGACCAATAGAAATGATATTTGAAATATAAACAAAGTCACCTGCATAATTACTCTCATAATATGTGAACACCAATGAATTAAAATATATATATAAATATATATATATTATATATATATATATAAATAGTTTAAAATCTAGCTTTACAAGTTTATTGGACTGTGGTTGGTACGTTGTATTATTAGTTTATACTAGCAGATACTTGCCATTTTCAATATGAAAATCAGGGATAAAAGTAAATATAAAGCTTCCTTTACCAGTATAAAGATGAACTTTAAGTGAAAAACCATGGTTCGGCTCTTTAAAGGTAAATCAGCTGCTAAAAATATGCTTTTCCCCATGCTTAATTCCTGAGAGTGCAGAATGGGTTTTAAAAAATAAAAATAGAAATGGGGCTTCCAGCACATTTATCTCTTAAATGTTTCTCCAATCAAATGAAAGATGGAAGGTTATTGTGAGCTTCAATTACAGTGCTCTTAAGATTTTTTTTCTCTCATCAGGTTATTTTTTTTTAATGAAAATTGAAGAGGTATTATATTAAATCATTTATTTTATACTAAGTTTTATGATATTTGTTAGCATCTACCCTACTTCTTTTTACAACTGTGTTTATTGACCCATAAATATATGCCACACAATTCATCCACATAGTTTAAAATCCAGGGGAATTATCACAATGTTTTGAATGCCTGCGAGACCTCTATAATTCTAATTACAGCAATGCCTTATCCTCTAAATCTACCATTTTTAACCTTTGTCAGCCTCCAGTAACAGGATATCACTTTCATGTCAACTCTACCTGTCAATTCCAAATATGTAAAAATTACCTTTTCTGTAGAGGTGCAATTGTATGTCATTGAGAATTTTGTTTCTCCTTAAGTATGAATAATATTTCATTGTATATATTTCATTTTCTCCTTCTATTCATATGTTGACAACACATGTATTGACACGATTGTCTATTGTAAGTCATTCTATAATGATGATGAGTGTGCCTGTGTACATCAAACATGCTGATTCAATTTCATTCAGATGCACACACTTTTGTGGAATTGGTGGGCTTTCCTGTTTTGAGTAACTTTCTTTAATTTTATGAATATTATACTAATCTAAATCATGTAAGCAGTTTGTGATGATTTACTTCTTTACATGTCCTCTTCAAACTTAAATTTTATGTAAAAAAAGATTCGAGTGCTGTGTGTGTGTGTGTGTGTGTGTGTGTGTGTGTGTGTGTGTGTGCAAGTGAGAGACAAAGAGAGACCAAGAGAGATCTCATTATCTGATTTGTACTTCTTTGATGTTTTGTGATGTTGAACACTATTTCATGAAACAGTTGGGATTTGTATGTTATCTATTAAGAAATGACTACTAAATTTTTTCACCCATTTTAAAATTTTTGTTTCATTAACATTGCGTTATTTAATCTTGGCACATATTTTCACATTAAGCAATAATCCACTGTATTCTTCAATTCTTCTCCCCCATCTGTAGGTCATTTCATCACTTTGTTTCTTTTGTGGTAGCAAAGCTTTTTAGTTTGAAGTAATTCCATTTTTAAAACTTTTTTCCATTTCTTTTTTTAATGGCTCTATTCTAAAACTGCAGCACTGAGTCCAACTTCATGAAGGTTTTTCCCTATATTTTTACAAGTAGCTCTTGGTAATCTGACCATTTTGATCTGAGCGTTATACAGATAGTGAGATATACAGACTGTCATCATATTAAAGAGACTGTCCTTTCTACAAATGTTCTGGGATTCAACATTTAAAATAAATTATGTGTCCATATATGGGTTGATTTCTCTCTTCTATTATAGTATATTGACTTGTGGACCTCCTTTATGATAATATCATGTTTTGGGGTAGTTGTAACTTTATATTATATTTTGATGTATATATTGTTCTATATCTAGGCTTACTGTTGTTACTAACATTGATTTATCTACTGTGACCTTTTGTGGTTCTATATGAATTCTATAATTTCTTTCTATTTCTGTAAAAAAATGCAATTGAATTTGTAATATATATTGCATTGACTCCATCATGTGAGCATTTAAAAGTATCATTTGATTAGATTTCACCTTGCAAAAATATCTAACAAATTGAGGCAGGCTTCTGACTAGCAAATTTTTCAAAGCTCTCTTTATAATTCATTTCACATAATATATTTTAAAATATTGTGGGATTTCTCTTAAGCTATTATTTTTCTTTTCTTAGTAGGCAAAACCAGACTATGGTACAGTCTTGGGACAAAAATCTCTCAGGTGACTAAATGACATTGTAAAGTTTATATTGTACGACATTAAATATTTGCTGAGCAAAGCAATTATTCTCTACGTTATATGTCATACAACACTATTTCATTCTAATATGTGTTAATAAGAGGTCAGTGCAACAGCATCTTCTATGTAAACATGGAACACTTCCCTTTTGTTTATTTCACCAGTTACCCTATCCAGGGCTGTGTGTCTACAGTCCTCAATAAGTATATTTTTGTTTAAGGATTTGAGAGATTTCCATTTCTAAGACATATTATTCATGGTACATGGATAACTATAGAGGATTTTATTATCAACTAAATTCTACCCTCTACTTTGAGACAGTAATATACGACCTACGCTATTGATAAAGGTAAATCAAATTGGTGTCTAGAAAAAGCAGTAGAAATTTCTTCAATTTTTTAAATTGCTTCCTACTAGGAATGGGCATACTTCAGGGTTTTCGTTTTATTATCAAATTTTAAAGAAGCTTTTTAACTAAAGGATCAGAGAACTGAGGATAATAGATTAAGTCCTATTGAAATAGGCAGAAATAAAGACATGAAACAGCTATAAAATAATAGTGTGAAAGTATATGCCGTCACAAAACAGACTTTACTATTTGTTGAGCTGTAGTAGGGAACTCAGAAAGATGAAATAGTAGATAATGACTGGCCACCAAAATATAAGTACCTTAATTCAAACTCCCAGCCTCTAACAAGCCAAGAATGGTTGTGCATGACTGTTATACTAGTGTTGAAAAGTCAGAGACAGTCATCTTTGGACCAGCGAGGCGAGACAAGGCAAATTAAGAGAGAAAGATATTAAATGTTAATTCTGACCTCTGCATTTCCATGCACACATAGGCATATGTACTCACATACACAAAGGTACTCAGTATTGTAAATGCACACTCTTTCATACACATGAAAAACAAACATAAAAATAAACAAACAAACAAAAAAAAAAAAAGAAAATCCCTCAAAGTTCCCAGCTCTCCATTAATCGAAAGGCAGAGAAAGGTTACAGATAAGTTCTTCTCCCTCCCTCCTACCATGAAGAGCCAAGGGCTGATAACTAAAGGCCATTCTGGACTCTTATTGGCCTGAGAGCCCATCAGTGAAATTTACATCAATGAGACTTTTACCAGCAACTTGCCACCCACAGACACACAAGCCCTTTCTGTTAATCTTGATACTATCTTAAATCTTCCTTCCTTCCTTCCTTCCTTCCTTCCTTCCTTCCTTCCTTCCTTCCTTCCTTCCTTCCTTCCTTCTTTCCTTCCTTCCTGTCTGTCTGTCTTTAATGGTGTTGTTTAAACAAAAACTCAAAACTAGTCATTTGAAAGTTATTCCTTCCCTGAAGTTTCCAACAACGTATGAAATTTGCATGTAAATAGACTTGTTTGCTTAGTCTGTCTTTCACACAAGGGATAAGGTTTTTTTTTTTTTTTCTTTTTACTTATCAAAGATTAATTTAAATCATGTGAATGAAAAAGCTTTTGGATTAGCATATGTTTCATCATTATTATTATTCTTTTGTATATTACATCACAATCATAATTTCCCCTCTCTCCTCTCCTAACCACCCCCACTCCACAATCCACTTCTCTTCTGTTTCCCTCCAGAAAATACCAGGCCTGCCAAGGATATAAACCAATCATGCTATATCAATTTGCAATAAGATAGATACCCCGATTCAGGTTAAGGCTTAGGGAAGCCACCAAGCAGAAATAAAAGGCTTACAAAAGCAGGCAAAAGAGGCAGATATAAACCTACTCCCACTATTAGGAGTCCAACAAGATGACCAAGCTACACAACCATAACATAAATGCATATAGGCTCTCTGGTTGACCTCTGCATTTCCATGAGCCCAAGTTAGTGGATTCTTTGGGTTTTCTAGCGGTGTTCTTGAACCACCTCGATCTTGCCATCTTTCCTTTTCTTCTGAGTCTCCAAAGCTCTGCTTAATGTTTAGCTGTGAGTCTCTGCATCTGCTCCTATGTTCCTGCCTCTCTGAGACAATTGGACTAGGCACAAATACATAAGTATAGCAGAATATCGTTGGGCATCGTTACACTGGCAAATTTTTTTTCCCTCAAGCCTTTTTTGGTTCTTTCTTGGATCTGTGGATCACCCAGCCTGTGAGTCCCGGTGCTCCAGGCAGTGTTGGGTGGGCTACCTCTTAAGTCATGTATCTCAACCTGGACCAGTCATTGGTCAGCCTCTCCCACAGTTCTGCACCACCTTTACTCTAGAACATCTTACAGACAGAACGAAAGAGTAGACCCAAGGTCCCAGTCACTCCAGTGGAAGCCTTGCCTGCTTGCAGGAGATTGCCAGTTCAGTCTCTGTATCCTCCATTACTAGGAGTCTTAGTGAAGGTCACTCTCATATAATCCAGGGATTTTCCATTTTAAAAGTTTTGTACCTCATGCCTCAAATCTCCCTTAATTCCAGTTTTCTCTCCTAGTACTCTCTCTGTCCATACTTCCCCCAACAGATTCCTCCTGTGCTCATATCCCAGTCACCTGTGATATTTATTCTATTTCCTCTTCCCAGACAGATTCGTACATCTCCCTTTGAGCCTTTCTTGTTACCAAAACTCCGTGGGTTTGTCATTTGTAGCATGATTATCCTTTACATTACAGCTTATATCCACTTATAAGTGTGCATATACCATATTTGCCATGCTTGTCTTTCTGGGTCTGGGATACATTTTAACTAAGAATCTATGGAACATTGGGATTTTATCGTACAAACACAAAGTATATGTTATGTTAGTAGTAAATAAAGATGTAACAAATGGAGTCTGATAAAAATTTAAAACAAAGTAATAATGTCATTCTTGCTATGGACACTTAAGATTGAGAACATGTATTTTAGAGTAATTTTAAAGGACTAGCTTCCTTGGACTGAACTGCATTAAGAGCCACTCTCCCCTTTCACTCTAAGTAAAAAAGTCTTTGATTATATGATTTCCATAGTAAATAGAAAAATGATAAGAACTCCAAACTATTCTTTTGGAGTTTTGGTATTAGCTCAATCAGTGGATAAAAACAAATCCATTGTTATTTTGCATAATTCAGTAAATTAGAATTAGAAGTGATAGTCCTGTATGGGTTAAATATGCAATTCTAAGAATTTCCAGTAGCAGCAAACTTATCATTACAGTAGTACACAGTACAGAAAAGGGAACATTCCCTTAATCTATTTCTTAATCCTAGACTATAAGGAGATTTTAAAATTACTGATAAATTTATATCAGAAAATTTATTGACATTGGCAAGCACTTGAGGAGTGGCTCGAATATTGGCCCATTAGTAAAAAGTACTGGCTTCTCTGGCAGAAGACCCAGGTTTGATTCCCAGCACCGACATAGTGGCTCAAGCCATCTTTTACATCACTCCCAGGGATCCTATGCCCTTGTGGGGCTGGTAGCATCATATAGACACATGGAGTAGCATCATATAGACCCATGGAGCACAAATATATATGCAAAGAAAATAGCCGTGCAAATAAAAGAAAAAAATTAGAGTAGTATCCTCTTGTCTAATGAACTTTTCTATTTTTAAACTCTGAGGATTCTCCATGAGTTACAAAATTTGTGCCATTTAGTATCATTTCATTGTCTGCATTGCTTTGATTGTTTTCATAAGTATTCTGACTTTTGAGCTATTTGTAATACATTTGTTTACTCTATTTATTTATATGTAGTAGTGCCAATACATGCAAGTTTCTGATCTATATATAGAGAAGGCATTGAGATAGGAGAAGACCAGCAGTACGCCTGAGGAAAACTGACTGCCTATCACTTTTGTAGCTGAAATATATGTCAGGGTGGACGTGGTGTGGGGTGCAAAGTGTGCTTTAAACTGTGTTTACCATTATGAGAATATATGTTCTGTACTAAATCCCAGCTACCAATGATAACATAAGGCAATAGCAAGTACTGATTTCCAAACCTCTCTACTGTCTAGCACATTATAAGAAATAAGCCAAAGACTTGCTTTAAAAAATTATTTTCAGAACGTTGTTGGTACCTTCTGCCTCCATTCCAAATTTCACTTATCATTGTATTGCATGCCCGTATTTCTGGTGAGATATAAAAAAGTGTTATTTCCCAGAAGTTCTAAGAGCTTTTTCCCCTTATACTTTATCAGGCTGCTGAGCAATGGATATCATTTTCTACTATCAGTAGAAGCAAGCAAAGTCAGCAGAAGTGACTTGAGGAAACCTTAGAAGCTGAATATTTTCTGCTACAACATCAAATTTAGATTAATATGTACATTGGATTTCTCTTTATTGATGATACCTTGACAGACATGATAAATTTAAAGTAAAATAAATGGACTTATTTTTATTATTTTTTTACATTTTGAAACTAAAATATATTTTTTCTATTGTAAATAGTCAATTCTGAAATCATATACATTTATAAACGCACACACACAAACGTGTAGGCAACGCATATAAACTGAGCAGAATGCATTTATATTCAGGAATAAAGAGACATGACTCAAGATCTTTCTTTAAAATATGATAATCCAGAAAACAGAATCTCTAAGCAAAATATCCTAAATGTATAAGGGCAAGAGAAACATAATCTGTGTCACTGGGCTGATTGAGAAAAGAGCTGATCTTATTTTCACATTTCAATTCCTAGGCCCATTTTTCTGTTTGGGATTCAGTAAATTGCACGCATTGCTGTTTCAGCACTAAAAAAAAGACAATATCTCAAAATTGTCAGTTTTAGATACATATCTCATCCAAACCACTAAAGAGTGATTTATGAAAGTTTATATTGAAAGCAAGATACAGCGTGATAGGACTATCTGTATTTAAAGCACAAACATTCTTTATACAAAACGTGATGTGCTTAAGCTTATGCTTGTAAATCGGGGACTTGTTTCTTAAATCTCAAAATCATTCACTAGAGTCTTTGCCAAACTCTGTGGGCAGGGTGGGTAAATGTTCTTATAGGCACTTGGTATCTGTGAATGCTTATTATCCAGTGGGTAGAGGATAGCTCATTTCTTTGGCATCTGTCTATGAAGGTAGAGTAAGAACTTAGCTTTGTCTTTAATGTTTGGAAAAGAAACACTAAGTAGAGACAGAAGCTGCATTAATGTGAAGATAGTGAGGAGTCTATATTTTCTACCCAATCTTAGTTTTGATTGCTAACATCATGTCTTCTCTGTTTTGTCTGGTGAGAGTCTGAAAGCAGAATGTCTCTGATATCCATTTCTCAAGTCACTATGTTCACTCTTTTTAAATTCATATCTATTTTAATTGCCTGAAAACATTTTATTTACTTAAAGTAAACATTGGCCATCTGAGTATTTTGGTACCTCCTACAAGAGATACTGTCTTAAAGGGATTGATATTAGATACAAAGACATTTAGGTACACAGTCACTTAAGTAAGGTTCATTAAAGACCTCATCACTAGACCTCTTAAATTTCTAATTTTTCCAATTCTGTACTATCAGGGCATCAGGTACTCTGTCACCTGCTACATACATATGCCAGATAAATATTTTTAAACACAAAATAGACAACAATATTTATTAATATTTTATTAACCTTCCATTTTTCTCTCATTGCTCACTGAGGCTTTCCCATTACAACACTGAGATTTTCCCAGGCATGATGGTGTTATCTTAGTTTGTTGAGCCATTAAGACAATGACTCCTTTCCTTTGCCTCCCAGACCGCAGGAATCATTCACAAAGGTTATGTAAGCACAATATAAACCCAGGCTGTAACTTACACCTGACCTATACCTATGTGGTAGTAGTGTAGTGTTTTAATATAAAATATAACTTATTTGTTCATTACATATTGTGAGTAATTTTGAATTAGTATCATCAAGAAATTCTTGCCTATATTTTCCTCGTAGGTTGTTACTTTGGGTATGAGTAAAGGAGTCCTATACAAATAAGAAATCTTTTACCTTTATATTATAGTGAAATTATATACAAATACTTTTAAACAATATATTTTTATTAATTCTTAGATAATTTCATACAATGTATCTGTGTCACATTCTCTCCACATTCCCAGCCCCCATCTCCTCCCAGAACTATTCATTCCCTATTTCTCAGTTTATAATCTCTTTTAATATTATACTTATTATTTTAGAATATTCTATTTCCAAGCATATGTCCAGGTCTTCTGGCTTTTATACTGTTCTCTTCCCATCTTCAATATTCTTAAGCCTACAGCACAGAAGTTGTATTGTTAATGTACTAATTGTAGACACTACATGGGCAGTTGACGTCTGCATTTAAGCAGTATTGCTTTCTATAATGGTTTCCTTCTGAAACAAAAAACAAGCTTCTTTGAAAGCTGCACTTTTCTGTGAATATAAAGATAAATATTTAGAATGCAGTTAGAAGTTATACTATTTTTGGTAAAGTAGCAGTAGTGGGTTCTCCTCTACATTCCATGGTTTCTCCAGCCATGCTAGATAGCCATATTTATCCTGACACACATGAATCTCTACATGTGAACAGGGCAAAGTATTCTTAAATAGCATGTGGTAACTCCCAGGATGTAAGAGCCACTATTGCATCCTTCGGGTTACCTTGCCATCCTAGTTAGTGCTATGTTTCAATGGCATGCCACTAGATAGGACTATTGGTTGCTTTTCTCCATTAGCAACCTGTGTGGCTCCTTTTAAGCTGCTTATATCTTTAGAAATGTCAAATGTAAACCAATTACTGAAAACAGTGCACCCAGAAATTGTATATTTCCACAGTAAGGTCTCATGCTTGTTTTATGGAACGTAAAAAAGGCAATGGCAATTGCCTATAACGTTTGGATGTTCTCTTGGATGTTCTCAAAAAAAAAAAAAATAAGAGTAGCTCATCACCACAGCCTAAAGTTAGAGTTCATCAACAGTACAAAGTACAGAAAGCCTACAAAATTATGAAAACTGAACAGTTCTCAAACTGAACCACTTCTGGGTCAATGAAAAAATAAAGAAATTAAAGACTTCCTAAAATTTAATGAAAATAAATCCACAACATACCTGACGTTCTGGAACACAATGAAAAGGTTACTAAGAGGAAACTTCATAGTACTAAGTGACTAATAAAAAATTATGAGAAATTTCACACAAGTGGCTTAGCAGCACATGTAAATAAATATATATATAAAACATAATAAAGTTAACTTGCCCAGAAAAAGTCAAAGGCAGAAAATAATCTAACTCAGGGCCAAAATCAATAAAATTAAAACAAAGAGAAGAAAGAATCAATAAAACAAAGAGTTGGTTCTTCAAAATCAACAAGATAGAAATACCCCTAAACAAAATAATGAAAAAAATAGGGAGAAAATATACAAATTAATGAAATCAGAAATAAAAAGGGGGCATAACAACAGAGACTGAGGAAATCCAGAGAATCATTAAGTCATACTTCAAAAATCTGCACTACACAAAATTGGAAAATCTGAAAGAAACTGACAGCTTTCTGCATAGGTACCACTTATCAAAATTAAATCAAATCCAGATAAATTATAAAACTGAACTATAACCCCTAAAGAAATAGTTATTAAAAGTCTCTCAACCCAAAAAAGGCTGGGGCCAAAGGCTTTCAGCACAAAATTCTACCAGATTCAAAGAAAAAGTAATACCAAAACTTCTCAAATTGTTCCACATAATAGAAACAAAGTAAGATTACCAAACTCATTTTAAGAGTCTACAGTCACCCTGATAATCAAACCACACAAAGGTGCAGCAAAGAAAAATACAGACAAATTTTCCTCATAAACATTGATGCATAAATACTTAATAAAATACTGGCAAAATGAATCCAATAACACATAAAAAAAAAAAATCATCCACTATGGTCAAATAGGCTTTGATCACTCATAGCATGGTAAAAACACAGCCTGGAACAGATTTAACAATCCGAATTCTTTTCAAGCTCAGTCTAATGAAAAGCAACACAGGAAAAGAGATGTAGGAATAGTTCAACATATGAAAATCTGTCAGTGTAATCCACCATATAAACAAACTAAAAGAAAAAACACACTAGATGTTGAAAAATCCTTTGACAAAAATCCAACACCCCATCATGATAAAAGTCTTGGAGAAATCAGGGATTAAAGGCACAGACACACATGTAAACATAATAAAGGTGATATACTGCAAGCCGACAGCCAACATCAAACTAAATGAAAGGAAATTCAAAGCAATTCCACTAATATCAGGAACAAGACAAAGCTGTCCTCTCCTCACATGTCTATTCAATATAGTTCTTTGGGTCTTAGTTAAAGCAATAAGACAGCATAAGGAGATCAAGGGGATACAAATTGGAAAGGAAGAGGTCAAACTATCATTATTTGCAGAAGATATGATAGTTTATGTAAGTGACCCCCAAATTGTACCAAGGAACTCCTATAGCTAATAAACACCTTCAGCGATGTGGTAGGATACAAGGTTAACTAAAAAAAAAAAAAAAAAAAAAAAAAAAAAAAAAAAAAAAAAAAAAAAAAAAAAAAAAAATCAATAGCTTTCATATGCACAAATGATAAAAGTTAAAAATCATGAAAACACTACCATTTATAATAGCTGCAAATAACATAAAATATCTTGGTGTATCTCTAATTAAAAAAGTGAAAAGCCTATATGACAGTAAGGTCTCATGCTCTTTTTATGGAACGTAAAAAAGGCAGTGGCAATTGCCTATAACGTTTGGACGTTCTCTTGGATGTTCTCAAAAAAAAAAAAAAAAAAAAATTAAGAGTAGCTCGTCACCACAGCCTAAAGTTAGAGTTCATCAACAGTACAAAGTACAGAAAGCCTACAAAATTATGAAAACTGAACAGTTATAAGAAAAAAAATAGATTAAAAAAGATATCAAAAAATAAAAAGATCATCCATGCCTTTCAAAATCAAAGTAGTAAAAATAGCAATCTTACCAAAACAGTCTATAGAGTCAATGCAATGCTCATTCATATCCCAACACAATTCTTCACAAAACTCAAAAGAATAATACTCAAATTCATATGAAAAACAAAAAGCCCAGGATTGCTAAAACAATCCTGGTCAATAAAAATCTTCTGGATGCATCACCATCCTTGACTTAAAGCTCTACTATAAAGCTATAGTAATAAAAACAGCTTGGTATTTTAATAAAAACAGACATGTTGACCAATATAATTTTATTGAAGACCATGACATTGATCCACATACTTATGAACACCTGATTTTTAACAAAGAAGCCAAAAATATACAGTGGAAAAAAGGAAACATCTTCAACAAGTCTTGCTGGCATAACTGGATGGTGGAATGTAGATGAATGCAAATAAATCCTTATCTATAACCCTTCACAAAACTCAAGTCCAAGTGGATAGAAGACTTTACCATAAACCCAGTTGAGCCTGGTAGAAGGAGTAAATGGGAAATAGCCTTGAAGGTGTTGGCACAAGAGACTATTTTCCAAATATAACACCAGTAGCACAGACACTGAGAGAAACAATTAATAAATGGTATCTCCTGAAACTAAGAAACTTCTGTAAGGCTCAATATGACAAAATGACAACATACAGAATGGGAAAATTTGTTCACAAAACCTACATCTGACTGAGGGCTAAACTCTAAAATGTATAAGGAACTCAAAAAACTAGACATCAAGAAACCAAATAATCCATTTTTTTAAAAATGGGGTACAGTGCTAAATAGAGAATTCTCAATAGAATCTCAACTGGCTGAAAGACACTGAAAGAATTGTCAACTTCCTTAGCAATCAGAAAAAGACAAATCAAAACAAATCTGAGATACCATCTTACTCCTGTCAGAGTGGCTAAGAACAAAAACATTGATGACAGCCTATGATGGAGAGGATGTGGAGTCTAGTCCATTTGTAGGGAATCCTAACAGTGGCCATATGCAGAGCTTATGAGATACACTGTAGAATGCAAAGAAGCTCAAAAGGTTTTAGGTCCCCTGCCCATATAAATCCCCTTGGAACTGTAAGTGTTACACCACAGGATAATTCTATGCAGTTGCTTCAATATATTTATAAAACCTGATACTGGATACTCCATTGCTGGTTGGAAGGTAAACTTCTATAGCCATTTTGGAAATCTCTATGGTTGTTTCTAAGAAAACTTGGAATCAATTACCCAATGATTCATTAATACTTGGGCATATACCCAAAGGATGTGCATTCTTACTTCAAGGGCATTAGCTCAACTATGTTCAAAGCAGTGTTATTTGCAATAGCCAGAACCTGGAGACAATCTAGATACCCCTCAACTGAGGAATAGTTTGTAAAATGTGGTACATTTACACAATGGAGTGCTACTCAGCAGAAAAATGATGATGCCCTGGTGTGCAGGCAAAAGGATGAAACTAGAAACAATCATCTTGGATGAGGTAACACAGACCCAGAAAGACAAAAGTGATATGAACTCACTCATAAGTGTATTTTAGATGAAAAGCGAAGAATAACAAGCCTACAATCAACAGTCCCTGAGAAGCTTGGTAACAAGGAGAAAATGAAGAGAGACATCCATGGACCCCACTGGAAAAAGGAAATAGAGAAGTTCTCCTGAGTAAATTGGAACCATAGTGGGGTAGTGGGTAAGGGGAGGGGTAAAAGAATATGAGGGAGTAAAATGATTGAGTTGAGGGAGAGAAAAGGAGAGAGAGAAAGAACAATGAATAGATACTTTGATTGAGGCAACCAGGTACGGTTAGTGAGAAAGTTGGCGCTAGGAAAATATCCAAGCACCCACAAAGATGACGCCAGTTAAGACTCCAAGCAATAGTAGTTTGAGTGCATAAATTGGCCTTCCTCTATAGTTAAATTGATTATTTAATTATAATTATAGACCCTTCATCCAGCAATTGATGTAAGCAGATGCATAGATCTAAAGCTAATTACTGGGTTGAGCTCCCAGCCCAACTGAAGAGGAGAGCATGTATGAGCAACAGTGTCAAGATCATGAGGAGACCCACTGAGACCACACCAGAGTTATTGGGAGCTCACTGACTGTGAACTGACAGCTGGGGAACCTGCATGGGAGTAAACTAGGACCTCTAAATGTGATGACATTTGTGTGGCTTGGGCAATTTGTGGAGCCTCTGGCAGTAAGACCAGATTTTTTTCCTACCTCAACTATGTATGCCAGACTCAGACAGCATTGACTCATCCTGGATGTCCTGACTCTGTCTAAGGAATAAATAACACATGGGGTGGGAGGAAGCTGGGGGATGTCTGGGAAGAGAGGAGGGCAGGAGAATAATGGTGGGTTTGTTCAAAAATTAAATCTTAAAATTGCTTCTTAAGTGGTGCTGGAGAATGGTGGTGGGACAAAAGAAAGCTACTAGAGATGAGATATATCAAGACATCCTAGACATGCTCAGAGCAGATGGTGGACTATACAGGAAACATGAGGAAGCAGCTGTTACCAGGCATAGGCAATAAGGGTCTGTGTGTCATTGATTCACAGAGCAAACACTGATGAGGTCACAGTTTAGCTTGATGTACATTGTAAAAGAGGAGACAATGGCAACTAATTTCAGATCCAAAGAAAGAGGGACTCAATTACTACCTGTATTCTGGTTTGTCATGTCAAACATCCTGCAAGTAACTGTAGTATTCGAATTTACAAAGCTTTTTGTTCTATATTTCTATGAAATTAACAATTAAAATGAAAATATAATTGTCCTAGAAACTAATAACTTTTTTAATGAATTAAAGCCAGGGGTATTATAAAATTCAAATTAGATATCATTCTAAAACAAGAAGTTATGGATAGTTTTATATGATATTACCATTTCTCCACTATTACTTTTTCATATTGACTTGCTATTGTGAGTAAATGTATCTACATCCACACTTGAATGCTATGAGTAATATTTTATTTTTGTTGATTTGAGCCATCCGAAAAACCCACCATAAGCATAAAAAAAAAAAGAAAGGGTGTGGTACTGATTAGCAGTGGATCATACCACCTCAAGAGATCTTGATTAAAATGGAGTCTTCTCACTTCAAATGATTTAATTAAGAAAAAAATCCTTCACAAGTGAATCTAACAGTTTAGGTTTCTATTAATTCCATATGTAGTCAAACTGGCAAACAAGAATAGCCATCAGAGTGGTTATGAGTACACTGCCCTTGCAGAAGACTAAAATTCAGTTAGCAGCAGCCATGATAGCTAGATCATAGACTATAAGCTTAGCCCTTAAAGATCTAAAGATTTTCGCCTTCATATGTACCAGCACATATGTGTAGATAAGCTTATATAGCTAATTACACATTTACATATATTAACATTAATAAAAGTAAAATTTTAAAAATATCTTTCCTCTACTGTTTTCTAGTCGTCTATTTCATTAATATATCTTCCTTGCACATCTTGCTTTTAATGTTATCTATCTGGTATTGGGTTTATTATAATTGTTTTAGACTGTAAATTATTTTAATCCTCTGGTCATAGGCATGGATAACATTAACTCTAAAGTGCCCCAAATAAAATGTATGTACACTTTATTGTCTATATGTTTCAAAGCAAAACTTTTAAAATACTATTTTTATTTTTTCAAAACAATTAATAACCAACACTATCTTTGCTATATAATAATATAGTAGAATATAATATAGCCATACATTATTTATTTTATATTAAGCCATATATCATATATATATAAATACATATATGGCTCTATTAAAATATGCCTTACTCAATAACTCATTTCATTGTTGAATGGTACATTCTTTGTCATAGCTTAATTTTAGTTTCTTTTTAATTATTACACATTTTCAAGTCTTATTTTACCCTTTATAATTTACATGCACTCAGAAACTCCCTCCTGCCTGTTTGCTAGATATAGTGTATATTTTAATTATCTTTGTACTATAATTAAATACTAAAGCAATAACCATTTTGCTTCCAAACTTCAATTTTCTTCACATGAAAAAAGAAATTCAATGAGGAAAAGGCCTATTTATTTACTTCTGTTTCTCCTGTAGCATTCTGTATTTCTTTGTAAAGATCTGAGTTTCTGTCCACTGGCCAGGATATTCCCTGAAGTATATTTTAGTGAGTTTTTTTTTTTGGTCCAGTTCTAGCAGCCAGTTGCAAGGAGTACATGATAGGTATCTTGCAGTACTTTTTACCCTCCCCTGCGTCCCCTGTCCAGTTCTATGACAGTCTTAAAGATTTTCCCTTTTTTGGGGGGGGGGAATATGAAGTCTGCAGGAAATACCTAGCTATGATAAGACACTTCATTTTGAATTGTTCAAAATATATATCTAAACTCATTGCTGTGGATATATTTGAATTTTAGTATATCTAAGTACAGTACGAGGAGGTAGCTGTTTTTAAATGTATAAGTTTTCTTCAAAGTTTGTATTTATTCTTCAAAATTTGCTTAGTCCCTTTCTCAACTTTAAAATATCATTTATGTGTACTGGCCTACTGAGTGTATTTTTATCTCTTTTTTGGCTCTGTTTCCAGAAAGACAGAAAACCAGACAGACAGGTCAGCTTTGTATTTGATGGCTTCTGACTTTTTAAAAATCTCTCAACTGAAATTACTTATGTACTTTTGTAGAATGTTATCATAAGAACTCCAGTGGAAGTTTTTAAATTGGTTATTTAAAATTATATCAGTGGGGCTGACATTTCTGAAAGGTCAACTCTAATTTATTTTTATATTTCTACAAATTGAAGTGTGTAGCGTCTGTATAATATATATAAATTTAAATCATTTAGCAAAGCTAGTGTTAGCTATTAATAGTTTTGGCAAAATGAAAATAGTATATTAACAGAATTGTTTTGAAACACATATGTCTAAAAATCTTAATATATCTTGAGACTAATTTACATGAGGCAGAAATATAATTATAGATAGAATTACTGACTTGGCTTTAATGAATTGGTTATTCTGTCCTATGTTAGTCTAGTTTTTAATTGACAGCACAGCTATTTACCATTTAATAAAATATGCCAGCAGAGAGAAATGTAATAAAATTAATTTAATTTTTATCTTCTGGTTCTAGATAACAAATAAGTTTAACTCTGAAGTGCTCAAAATGAAATGTATGTAATTTGATCATAAGCTTTGAATTAATGAAATTCCCATAATATAGTCATCATATATTTTACAATTGTTGTATTAAAGAAAACAAATTACTCCCATTACCATGCTCAGCCTTCATTTTGAAGCCTCTTCTCACAGCACTGTGGTTCCATAATGGGGAATGCCCTGAAGACAGTTAAGTATGGTCTTCCATTTTTACCACTCAAAACTTTAAAATGTTGTTAAGCACACATCCTTTTTCTTGAACATTTGTTTTACTTTTGCTCAAAGTGGAACATTAAAATGAAAATTTCTCTTGAACACTACATTTCTCATACTGGATATATGATCTGTGAAATCCTTTACAAGCATGGCACACCATTGAAATTCCATTTTGAGCTGTATCGCAATGCTTAGGGGCTTGATATTCCAGAGAGAACCAAATATTTCATTTTGAAAAAATGCTTTGTAATTGGCTGTAAGTGTTCCATTTATAGTTTTTAGTTCTTATCTCCTGCTGTGAGAAAAAATTAATTTCGGTATGGCAATTATATCTCTTTTTTAGAAACTTCTGATAGGTAAGGCTACATTTAACATAGGTGTGCTGGCTTTAACATTAATTTCTTGAAATGATTAGTGATTATTATTGCTATTACTTTCAATAGATTAAAATTCATTTTGGGTGGGAAATACTAATAATGTCATTTAAAATATAATTTTCCCAGTTATGTGAACTCTTATTTTTCATTAAGACATTGTCCTTTTAATCCTGAAAATTCCATTTTTACTATTGATGAAGCCCTAAATATGAATGAGGCACTGCATTTGCATACTATTAGTAGCATGAGTATGAAGAAGGGCACTTGAATAATATCTCAGGCTTCATCACCATCTCCTTACTACAGGGATTTAAATAATGTTGATAAAATTTGAACAAATGATAAAGTGACAAATATTTCATAACTATTGTTAGCTAAAATTAAGTACGCAGATATACTTTTTAAGACCAAAGAATGTTCTAGAAATGCTAAAAGATATGGTTACTGAGGACATCACTGAATAAAATGAGGTAATTGAGTGCAATTAGAATATAAGATGAACTTTTACTGCTATAAAAATTTTTATCATTATTGCTGATTCTGAATTTTAAATGTTGACCTTCACAGTAAAATCAGTAATAGGGATACTTGTTATAGCTGGTGCCTATTACAATCTGATTTTGAAACTATGTCTCTGCAGTCCTGACCCTTCTTTCATGATGTCAGAAAGAAATATTTTTGTCACAAAAATTCTTTGTATGCTCCATGGTCAAGAAACTTTCTCATAACTGCCAACAACACTCCTTTTCATACCTTTGAGGTTCATTTTAAAAATAAAAAAATAAAGTAAAGAAGTATATTTTTATGTTAAATAAATTTCTGCTTATGCTAAACTATTTACAGTTTTATGTGCCTTAAAAGCTAGCAATTTCAAAAGACTTTTATATTCTATTTGCTATATGTCTTAACAGTTATTTACTATAGTCAAATATCAGTCTTCTGTTAAGTAGCTTACAAAGTATTTATTTACTTTGATTAACTGCATTTGAATGTGTTACCTGTGTGTATACACATGCACCACATGCAGGCCTGGTACCAGTGAAATCCTGAATGAAGCTTCAGTTGTCCCGGACTGGTTTAACAGAGTTGTGAGCTGCTACAGGGGGGCTGGAATTGAACCGGAGTCAATATGAGTGCTAAGTGCATTTTCAAGCTGTGCCATCTACCCAGCCCCAATGAGTAGGTTTATCTTTTCTTATTTAATTTTACATGTAGTATGTTTTCTATATGTTTCCCCCTCCCCATGTCCTCCCTTATTTCTTACCACCTTCCAACACTTTAAGTAGATTTTTGTTTTATGTAAATTTTGATTATATTAATATTTTCTCTAAAACTTATTTGTGTCCAAAATTATGAAGTTCTTCTCAAATTCTTGATATTTTTAGAAGAAGACTTCATCCTCTACTGTTGCAATGAGGTTTCTTGGTCCCGGAGCAGCCAGAGGTCCAGACCCAGAGACCTGCAACCCCAGACCCCTTAGCTGCCCACTGCTGCTCAGCCTCCCCTAAATGATTCCGATGCTTATGTTAACTTCATGCTGTTTGGGCTATGGCTTAGGCACCTTGCTAGCTTGTTCTTCCATCTTAACTCAACCCATTCTCATTAATCGATTCCTGCTACGTGGACCCTGGCTCACTTGTGTTCCTTACATGCTTATTCTTGGGTGGCTGGCTTGGTCTCTCTTTGCCTCTTCCCTTCCTTTCCTATTCTGATTCCCCTGCCTACTATTTCTATGGTGCCTGTCATGGGCCAAAACAACTCCTTTATTTAAGGATTGTTATTCACAGCATACAGAACAACATTCTCACATCACTCTACCTAAAAATTTGCTCTCTATTTAGTGAACTCTTTGGACATGTTCATAAGATACTTCTCATATGTAAGTATTTACCAGATCCCCATATATTTTACTGTATCTTACACTTCCATCAAAGTGTCTCTTACTCTAGTGAAACAATTCCCAGGACCCATAATTATTATCCATTATGATAAAGAAATACTCACTTTACAATAATCTTAAGTCAAATTGCACTTTTTTTCCCTCTGACACCAAGGATTCACTAACTTCAAAAGATTAAAGTAAATCTGACATCCTTTTATATTGCCGATCAAGCTGTGTTATTCCATTGGTTTTCTTTTTTCTCAGAGACTCATTTGATGGCCTCTGCTTATTTTTCTCCTTGACCTTTGAATCTTGATCTCTTTTTCTTATTGCTTCCCCACAGGTGCTTGCTCTTCATCCTGTAACCTCCACTATGCCTTCTATTTGGCAGAGCTCAAAAGAAAGCTGTTCAATGAAACACTCTTGTCAGCTTACAAGGTTAAATGCCCTTAACATAAAAATTAATAAGTTTAATGTGAATAATTCAGTGCTGGGCTATTTTCATTGCTATGTCCAGGATAATCATGAAGAAATGTCTCAATCAGTATGGATGTGCCGTCATTAACAGGGGGAGTCCCTCCACGTGACTTCAGTGCCCATGATTCAGTAGAGGGCACAAAGAACTACATCAGAGAGAGTTTCAGGGAACACTGTCTGCTTTGTTGCACATGAACAACCATTTATATAAGGAAGCCTCAATTATGATCCTCCTGATTGGCTATTAAGCACTCTAAGTGGTGCTTAAATATGTATCTCCACTGTGAGAATCCATGTGGATTGAAATATACACTAAGAATTTGGTATTTTATGCATACATCTTATGTAACACGAAATGCAATATTTACATTAATATCTAATATTAGTCTCCATTTCCTACTACACTTAGTTATTACTCTATGTTTTCAGTACCATTAGTATATACGTAGACTGTTTTCAATATGAAAACATATGATATATATGTGAAGGTAAACTGCAGTATATCACAGAACTCTATATTGTATAATGTGAGATTTTTTTCCCTTCACTTTCGTTTTTTAGATGAAAAAAATACATAATCATTAACCCTTCATTCTGTTAGTTTTACACATGAGAGATAGACACACGCACTACCAGACCCTACATGAGAGTTTATTCAGGGAAGTTGCTGAGAGAGAGAGAAAATGGGAGGGGGAGAGAAAAGAGAGGGAGGACAGAGAGTTTCACTTGGCTGGCAGCTCCTTTTAAGAGAGTGGGTAGGCACAGATTTACATAGCCATGCCTACAGGCATGCCCTCCATATGTGGTGTTCTGCTGGCACTATATTGGGTTTACCATGTGGCCACTACAGGCCAGGAATTCTTATTTTACCCTGTGCAATGTTGCATTTACCACATGGCTGTTATGTGCAGTGAATTATTACACACTCTATTGAAGAAAACTCTCTTCCATCCTGTAAATCTAAAGACAGAACAGCAATAAACATCATACATAGTATATATTGTGCACTTCATTTATACACGAAAATTAGCTCTGCTTCAATTATCCCAGAAAGCAGCTCTTATTCCTTATAAAGAAATAGAATTAGTATTGAAAATAAACCACCATGAAGCACTATACAAACTGAGCAGGTTGTATTTATGTATTTAGTACTACATATGTATCTACAAATATGTAATAAAATAATACAAAAAGGATGGCTTGAATATAAAAAAAAGAGTAAGAATAGGCATATGGGAGAGTTTGAAGGAAAGGAAGGAAGAAAAATGCTGTGATTATGTTATAATTTCAAATAGTAAGAAATATTAAAAAACTAAAAACCATGTGTATATGAATTTTAATGATAGAAAAAAGAAAGTAGCCTTTCTTTTTATCTTCAAGTTAGATAATTTTGTTGTGTGCTGTCATCACCTTCCTTAGATTTTTATGAAAATGAACACCCCTTGTTTATTACATTCATTTATTAGCTTACTCTATTTTTATTTTCTATACATGAATTATGATTAATTAGTATGTCATTATTTTGAAAGATATCCCCTAGATACAAAGTCTATATATATGCACATATATATATACATATATATATATATATGAATGTTATAATGACTGAAAGCATTGAACATAGTTGCCAGTACAGTTAGAACTTGGCATTGAGCTATAGATACATTATTAAATATTAAAATATAATTTAATGCATGTATTAATACTCTTTATAGAGAGAAATAAAATAACTAGACAAAGAAACAAAATTAAAAATAAGAGGAACACTTCTTAGCACTGTTTCCTAATCAGCTCAAGCCTTATATTAAAAACTTTCAATGACCCAGTCTCTAGAACCTAGGTGCCAGAAGACAACCATGATCCATCTCCACCCACTGCTGCCCCAGTTGCAGGCCAGCAGGGACTACTCCTGCAGGCAAGCCTTCTACCAACAGCACCCATTGGATCTTGCAATCTGCATGTTCTATTCCCTCACACAAACCCACCAATCCCCCTGAGACATCGAGGGCTTCCTGAGACACAGAATCTACAAGCCTTTATTGGATGAAGCACTCTAATTAGGCCTAGAGTTCCAGTAGGAAAAGAGTGGCTCTCTGAGACACAGACACAGCCGAAACAGATGGGACCCGGAACAGCTCCCTGAGACCTAATTATTGCTTGCGCCAATTGGAGGAAGAGATGGATAAACATAAGACCGAGAATACACACAAGAACATCAGCAACAGCATGGCAGCACCAGAGTCTAGCAACTCTACAACAGCAAGATCAGAAGATCGCAATGTACAAAGCAGAAGAAAACAACTTCAGACTACTTTATGAAGATGATAAAGGCCTTTAAAGAGGAAATAAAAAAATCCCTTTAGGAAATAGGGGGAAAGATAAGAAATTGGACAAAATCAACAAATGCCTTAAACAAACCAACAAAGAAAACGCAGAGAGAGAGAGAGAGGAGAGAGAGAGAGAGAGAGAGAGAGAGAGAGAGAGAGAGAGAGAGAGAGAGAGAGAGAGAGAGATGAAGAAAACAGTTCAAGACTTGACAATTGAAACAGAGGCAATAAAGAAAACACTAACAGAAGAAATGCTGAAAATAAAATATCTGAGTAAAGGAAGAGGAACTTCAGATGCGAGTGTAATCAGCAGAATGCAAGAGATGAAAAAGAGGTCCTCTGGTACTGAAGATACAACAGACGAAATAGATTTGTCAAGTCAAAGAAAACACCAAAGCCAAAAAATTTATAACAAAATGTCCAAGAAATCTGGGACACCATGGAAAGGCCAAACCTAAGAATAGTAGGAATCCAAGAAGGAGAACACAGCTCAAAGGCACAGAAAATATATTCAACCAAATTATAGAGAAGAACTTTCCCAACCTAAAGAAGGTCATGCCTGTGAAGATAAAAGAAAATTAAAAAACACCAAATATACTAGACTCCTCCCCCAAATTTCCACTTGCCACAAAATAATCAAATAACTAAACATACAGAATAAAGAGAGAATACTAAGAGCTACAAGTAAAAAGGCCAAGTAAAATAGAAAAACAGACCTACCATAATCACACCATTTCTCAGTGATCACTCTGTTTCACAATGTTTTCTATTATTGAACTTTGTGATGTTGCCAGCATGATCTTTCAATTTAATATCTTGAGTAATAAGAAACTTAGCTTCACTAGATACTAGATCACTCATGTTAACCGTAGGGGTTTTTGTTGTTGTTGTTGTTTTATTTTTTTGTCTAACCCATTTGTAGGGAATCCTAACATTAGCCATATGCAGAGCTTATGAGATACACTGTAGAATGCAAAGAAGCTCAAAGGGTTTTAGGTCCCCTGCCCATATAAATCCCCTTGGAACTGTAAGTGTTACACTCTATGCAGTTGCTTCAATGTATTTTTACAACTTGATATGGTATTCTCCTTGAGTATGGTGCAGACACACTCTGTTTGTCTTAAGTGAACCTTAAAAAGTTGTGTTAATCAGTGCTTCCATCCTCTAATCCTCTTCATATTTTACCCTATTTTTCCTATGGCATTTTCATAATGAGGTTATAGTCTCTGTCATATTAGCATAAATTGTTTAATTATTTTCCTAATATCATGACAGGCAATCAACTCCATTAATACTACTAAGAATGAAAACATTAATATATTTAAAAAGTGATACATTAACTGATCTCATTAAATCAAATGTTTAAATAAAATACCTCAAATATTTGATTTTAGTCTACTTACTGTGTAATTTTCAGGCAGGCAACTCAGAAAATTTCAATTCTGATTTATAACATAATTTCAAAAGCTGTAGCTGACACATGTAAGTTGTTACCTCAATATATATTTCATTCTCTTTTCTATGTAATAAATGCAAATGCAAATTTAAAATTATCATAAAAGGAAAAGGAAATACAATTATTTTTCAAAAAAATAAAAAAAAATTGAATAACAAAAGTAGGATCCATAAACAAATTCACAATAAATCCTTGTCTTCCGCTTTGTTACAGTTAGTTGGGTTACTGAATTGTTAATTTATCACTGTCCCACTATATTTTCTCATTCAATATTCAGAAGCAGAGAGCATGTTTATCAAATTACAGCTAAATATATATTTCATCTCGTCTGTTTCAAGCTCCTTAGGTCATGTGTGGAGAAGTTTGGTGACAAAGAAGACATGCTGAACTTGGAAAAAAAAAACAAAAAACTAATAAACATTCACAAGAAGCATAACCTTCATTTCAGGTGTGTTTTTTTTGTTTTTGACTGAGACCAAACTATCTTTCTTCATAAGTAATTTAAACTACAAATAAACAGCAAAGGCTTCTAAATAAAGTTTCATTTAATCATCTAGGATTTGGGAAAAGTGGATCACCAGATGGAGCAGGTCCCCACCTTTATGGAATTATGAAGCAGGACCTGTTTGCAACAGCTCAGCAGAGGAAGTGATGCTGCTGGTCACCATCACATTTAGTGAGAAACCTGCTGAAAGACAGAAAAAAAAAAACCCAAAACAATGTATACCAGTCATCTCCAATTCTAATAAACTTAATAATTAACATCATATGTAATATTCAACCAAAGAGCATCACTGGAACTATAAATATGAAAAGAAATATCTACAGTATAATTACAGAAATATAGAAAACAAATTAAAGGCAAAATATGACGTATATAGGAGACAATTTTTCTACAATTTCTCACTTGTTTTGTTTTTGAGTCAGAAATTTTTTGCGTATCCCTGCCTCACACTTCATAATATCCTAGCATTAATAGCCAAATTTTCAGATGCATTTACACTCTAGCATAATGCAAAAAAAAATAGTTGTCTCTCAGATATTCTTAGTCCTAACAGGAGAAATATTCCTTTCTTCCTCAGAGAAATTTACTAATCTTATCAGAGATAATGGTGATGATTTTTCTGAGAACAGAAGACAGCAAAGCTAACATGAATTCCCAGATGCATTCAGTTTCTCTACTTGATTCAGCCACTGTACAAGGAGGCAATATCAGCTGTCCCTTTGAAATCCTGTACAAACGGTCTTTCATGTAGTTATTAATTTGTTAGTATTGTTGTAGGCAACCTGTTACCTGAATGCATTTGTGCTTTTTTCTGTCTATTGAAAAAATGTCCATCCAACAACCATCACAAAATTGCTGTTGAGAAAAATTTTATTGCTTGGTATAAATAATACTGTTGATATTTTATCATTTTAAATTTAAGTTTCTAAAGACAAAACTATTTGATGACCAGTTTATCTGTGTGTATATATGTGGTGAGATCTTCTGCTTATGTGGGTAGCTGTGTTTGACAGTGTTCCATGCATGTGTATGTACAGGTATGTTTGTATGTCCTTTTTAATAAGACTATAAGAAGACATTAGTTATCTTGCTGTCTCAGTTTATGCTTTACTGCCTTAGGCAAGATTTCCCACTGAACCTAAATCTCAGGATTTCATACAAGCCAAATGGCCAGAGAGCTCCCGGGATGGACATATGGATCCCTGATTCCTAGTACTGCATACCATACAGGCTCTCATGTCTGCTATTGTACTTGGGATTGGGGATTTTAGCTCAGGTCCTCCTAATTGCACAGCAAGTACTTTTACTCACTGAGTTATCAGCTACCCTCCAAGTAATGAATTTTTAAGTATGTAATCTATTGATCTGTTGCATATTATGCATTGGAACAACATCCATAAGCAGGTACAACATTAAATTTTTATTAAGTTCACACTTCCCTATGTATGACTTCATCAACTATTTACTGTCTTGTCCCACTTTTGCCAAACACTGATTTGTTTCTGTCGATAGATATCCCATGTTCTATAGAATTCTGTACTAATGGATTCATATAGTATAAATTGCTGTGTTTCTAAGTCATTTTAGTTAGTATGATTTATGTTTAGACATACCAGCAATTGTGCCTTTTAACTTTAGGATAGTATCATAGTGTACTGATATATCACAAATTGCCTATGATTTCAAACTGGAAAAATATTTGCAATGTTTCAGGTTTTCAGATAATGAAAACACATATATTAGAGGACAAAGTTGTATAACTACATAAACTTAGTTTTAGTTAGAAAACACATGAGTTGGAAGGTAAATTTTTAAATATATAGACCGTTTACAAAGTACATGACTCATTCTCATGACTATCACGATGTATGATAATTCCAATTAGTACGACATTCTTGTCAACACTTGGCTTCTTTAGATGTTATAATTTAGCTAATTAATTATTCTAATTGATGTGTAGTGACATCTCCTTGTGATTTTAACTTGCGTTTTCTTTGTTAGTAATTGTGTTAAACATATATATCACCTGTTTATTTTCTATCTGGACAGCTGTCTTTGTAAAACTCATATTGCAGTCATCTTCTGAGGACTTCTCAAGTTTTTAGATGAACAAATGTGGAATTCTTGACAAACTTCACACTGTTCTTTAACATTTTAAAGTTTTCCTTATTGTGGTTCCATTGATTTTCATACTTGACTACTTGAAATTTGCCATTTCAAGTTTTAAATCATTTTTTCTTCATATTATTATAGTTCACTGCGGGGGGGTTGTTTTTTGGTTTTTTTTTTTATTCTATGGTCTGATTTTGACAACTTTAACTTGTACTTCGTTATTTAGTTAATGAAGATAAGTGCTCACTATGTATTCCATGCTGGTCTTGAATTTTTACCTTTTATTCCAAACACTAGGATTATGGTTGTTGTATAAGGATACTCTAGAAGAATAGGATCATAAAGTCAATCTATTTAAACAGAATTTATTACAGTAGCTGATAGGCCATAGTCCATGTTGTCTCTTTGTGGGTAGGCTGAGAATCATAAGTTGTCCAGACCATGATGTGTTGGGTGATGTGTTGGGTGACTCAGCTCATCTTCAGTGTATGCTGAATTCTAAAGATTCAAATACCTGGATTCAAATACCAGGGAAGGAATGTCACAGCAGCAGGTGATAAACTTTACAGTAATAGTCTAAGCAAGCAGGTAAAAAGAAAAAGCTTCTTTCTTCCATGATCTTTTTATGCAGACTGCCACCAAAATGTGGGGATCATATTTATGTAAAATCCTACCATCTCAAATGAAACAATCAAGAAAAAATAATGCTTCAACCCTATGGAAACTCCTAAGTATCACAAGCTATTGCCAAGTCTATTGGCTACTCTCCACAACAGGGTAATTCTCTATTGCTGAATACAATAACTAACATAGAAAAATCGAGCTACTGCCAGTCTAGAAGGTTCATACCAACAGTTTATTATTTCTGGTACAAGATAGTACTTCTCACAGTACCAAAGGTCATCATAAATCTATCCCAGTAAAAACCCTGAAACCTACAACAGTGTCCTGGCATATGAAAAAATTAGACAATGGTGGAATAAATGTTATGGGAGTGATCTACCTTTTTAAAACCTGAAATGAATGCTTAAACCAATGATGGAACCCCAACTGGCCATACATAGATCATGACCAAACCGGGGGTGGGGGGGACTCTAATATTAACATGTTAAAAGAAAACAGCAATATCATGACTGCTAATGACATACTGCTACCCATAGATCAGTGCCCTGCTGAGCTCTTGTCAGAGAAGCCTCCCTCAGCAGATGAAAACACTGAGACTCAAAACTGAACATGCAGAAAGAGCGAGAGACTTTAGAGCACTCAGTTCACAATGGGGTACGTTCATCAACGTTTTCCTTCAAGGCTCAGGAATATATGCATAAAGGTTGTAAAAGCCAGAGAGGGGAAGTGAACACGGGTTCCCACCTCCAATCAAGAAGCTATTAACCAACCGTTGATACCAACAGACAAACAAAAAATCAGGTTTTTTTTGTTTTGTTTTTGTTTTTTTTCCAGTAGAGTATCATTGGCATAGTAACCACACTTCAGGGCAGGCTCCATCTCTAGGAAAAGTCAACAGAAAAAACTCAGTATTATTTTTGCTAACTTTTTGTTTCATTTTGTTGAGTTTGGACATTTGTTGTCTTCTTTGTCTTTTGCTTATTGATTTTGTTTTCTAAATTTTTGTTTTTATGGCTTTGTTTTAGCTTTTGTATGTCTTGTTTATTTTTATTTGTTTTAAAGGAGAGAGAGAGAGAGAAAGAAAGAGAGAGAGAATATTAGGTAAGTATGGAGGGAAATGGAGGGCTCTAGGAGGAATTAGGGAAAGAAAAAACATGATCAAAATGTATTTATAAAATATTGTTCTCAAGAATCATGAAAAAGGTCCCTCACAGATGTATCTATGTTTTGCTTTTAGTGAGTTACATAGTCAATTGACAAGCACAGTTAACCACCACAGCTGTGGACCAACACATACATTAAGCAGCTAAAAATTATTGATAAAACTAATTTTCCTAAATATGTAAATTGAAAATATGTTATATTATATTGTCTTTCCATCATATTTCTCTCCCAAACTGAACATGTAAATATATTTTATCCTTCACTAGGGATCAATTTTGCAGGCTTGATTTGATCTACTACATAAATGATATTCCTAGATTGCAAAATTGTATTTCACACGTTCCTTAAATTAGAACCCTTAAAATCGTTTCTGTCTGTATCTCTGTTTTTCACTCTCCCACTATTTCTTTTCCACTTCATTTTATCTCTTTCTTCTTAGATTTTTTTTCCAATTCTGTCAATGAACTTAGTGGTTTTTGAAATAAAAACTATGGAAATAAAATAAAAATATTACTTATGTGTGTGCACACATTCTTAAAAAGTAATTTCTTAATTTAATTAATTCTTAATTTAAGAAAATTGTAATTTTCAATTTTTCCTTCCTGAAGTTCTTGAAACAGAAAAAAAAAAAGTTCCAGAGAACTTAATAGGTATTTTTATGTAATATCAGCACATGTTCTTTTACTTTGTATATGCATAGTTCCTCATACGTATTCTTAAATTATATTTAATTACAAACTTAAATCATACTTTCTCTATTAACTAAAACTTATCTGCATAACTCAGACTAACATTAGAATAACAAGACATAATTCTAATCTATATTCTGTCATTAATGTAACCATTAATCTATCATTAATTTGTTGTCAAAGAGATTGCTAAATGGTTAGTTATATTCATTATTCTTTAAAAATGCTCAGAAAATCTTTTCAAAAATCTATTGTAATTTTAAATACAATATCTGAAGGAAATGCTTTCTGTAGATGTCTGCCTATGTTGAAAGTCTCTTTTCTACATGGTAACTCGAAAAACGTTAAAAGCAACATGCTCTTTTACTTTAAAAACATCATCTTTTTATTCAAGTCATTTTTTTACATCAAAACAATATTCAGTAAAACTCTGAGGAATTTATTTGTTAAGATTTTGAATGGTAAAGAGCATAAGTACATGGACACATTCTAATGTTAATTGAAAATAGCTTTTTTAGTATACAATACAAATTAAAAGCTGTTTCCCATCCCTCCCTTTCTCCAAGCTCCCTCCACCTCTTCTCTTCCTCAGATCCACTCCCATTAAGAAAAAAATCAGGCTTCCAGGAGACAACAGCCAAACATGACAAAACAAGATAGAATAAAGCAAGGCAAAAGGCCCTCATATCAAGGCTTGGAAATGTAGAGAAAGAGTCAGAGACACACCCACTCCCATTGTTAGGAGTCCCACAAAGACACCAAGCTAACAGCTATGCCTTATTGGCAGAAGACTTGGTATGTTCATGAAAACAGAGAGAAGGCTGCACATGATGTGCACTGTGATTCATAAAACAGTTTATTTCTGACTTGAAATTTGGATTTTCGAGGCTATGCGAGCATGTCTTTTTTGGGGGGTAAAAGAATAGAGTACTTGACAGTTGTCAGAACAGATTTTTATGAGGTTTTTGAAATAACAGAACAAATTCTTTGATCACTGTCCAAGTGATCTCAGATCAAAAGTGTTAGGAGAATGAATAGAAATGAAAGATAATTTCATTTTGAAAAATATTAATAACTGATGGTGGTAAATCTCTGTGGTGTCAAGAATCAAAGCTAGAGAGTAGATGACTGTGTACTTAGAATTTAGAAAATTATTCAATTTTCTATTATATTTCTGGCTGTACACTAGCATTAAGGGTGCTGACCAGTCTTCCTTGCATGTATTTTTGATATACATGTAGTAGTCAACTAAAAGATGCTGACCATTGTTTCTCTGGATTTCTTTTCTAATACTGTGATTCAAGGATATTTGTGTGTTTTGGAGGTATCCCCTTTATTAGGCACTTGTTTTGCAAATATTTTCTCTATCTATTTACTTTAATTTTCTTAGCAATGTCTGTTGTGGCTTTCATTTTTTTTTTTTTTTTTAGAGTTTTCTTTAAGACTTTTTTTTACGTTAAGTCTGGACTCGTGTACTCAATATTGTTGTTTATCTCTGTGTAGGTCTGCTTCTGGTCATCTGCCCCATCCATGTATTAAGGAGACTGTCCCTGGCACACTTTTAATAAGCTGTTTCTGTTCTTTCATTAATATTATCTACTTTCCTACTGTCTTCTCACAATAACTTTTAAAATTTGAAACATTTGTTAGTGTAAATGTTCTGTCTTTTGTCTGTTGCATTCTGTCAAATCTGGCTATGGGGGTTGATGAAACTTACAATGGAATTGGAATGAATCCATAGGCCAAGATAGGAAGAACCAATAACCTAATACGAATGATCTCAATTTGTTACTGTGAATATTTTTCAATTGCTTTTAATTATTTTTGTGGGCTAATTTCAATAGCATGTTAGAACTCATTACACTGTTTATTTCTAGTCCAATTCTTCTATGGTCTTCACTCAACATATATTGTATGATTTTTATAACATTCTATGTTTAAGCCTAGGTTACGATCTAGACCATACCTCAGTGGAAAAAGTTTTATTAGTGCCTGCAAAGATTTTTTTTTAAATATTCTTAGGAGAAATTCTAAATTAGATTGAGTTATTTAATAAGAGTCATATAATTTAATTTTCTATAGATTAATCACAATAGAAATATAAGATTGGAAGTGTTTTATATTTGATGACACTATACATATATATAACTATTATAAGATCAATTGATATTTTGGAAAATAGTATATAATGTTTCACTTCATTGCAACCTAGAAATACTCTAGTATTTGTCACTGGAGCTCACAAGACACATAGTAAATTTAGATGACAAAATTCCCCTTTATATTTTTATTGCAGAGGAAATAAGAAGCTGTGGTGAGATAATGATGACATATCAGTATTTAAGGGGAAATTACAGAAAACTCCCACTAGGATTTGAAAGTTATTTAAATATCAGTGCATCAGCTCAGAAAATTTGGAACATTGAAATGCTTATCCTCTGTAAGCTCTTGAGTTCAATAAGAAAGTCATTTAAAGAACAAAAACATAACCCGGACCTGCCTGGATGACCCCATTAGTCTTTTATGATGACAATTGAAGTTTTCCTAATAATCCACCAACATTTTTTAGACTGTTAAAAGTGCCCTTTCTTGAATTCCTCTCCTACATTCATGTCAATTTGAATATATATTAAATTGTTAAATACTAGCCTCTCATTTGCTTTTCTGAATGTCAACTACAAGATTCTTAAGTACCCTGAGGTCATTAATGTTAAACGATGTAAATTCTTACAGTAATGCTATTTGAGACTTATATTTAAAAGGCAGTTGCAAAATATTTAATTTTTCATGTGCCTTGCTTTGAAACACATTTTATTTTCTTGTATCCTTTACTTCCTTAAAGTCACAGAAAAAATTTTTCTGATTTTATTATTTGTGTATTATTTTTTAGATACAGTTTAGAAATGCCTCCCCTGGAAATAGAGAGGATCTCATGAGTACATTGGGATCATACAGGGGAGCAAACAAGGAGAGGTGGGAAGAAATCATAAGAGAAGGAGATGGTTGACTCAAAGAAGAACAGAGGTGGGGGGAGAAAAAAAGAAATAAGCATCTTGATAGAGGGAGCCATTGTGGTGGTTAGAGAGAAAGCTGTTGACAGGAAATCATCCAAGATTCCACAAGATGACCCTGGCTAGTACTCTAAGCAATAGTGGAGAGGGTGCCTAAACAGGACTTCCACTATAATCAAATGAAACTTACCCTAATTGTTATTATAAGACCTTCATCCAGCCATGGATAGAGGCAGAAGTAGAGATCCATAGCTAAGCACCAGGTCAAGCTCCTGGTCCAGCTGAAGAGAGAGAGAGGATATGAGCAAAGGGATCAGGATCATGAGGAGGAGACCACAGAGTTGGCTGACTCTAGCTATTGGGAGCTCACTGATTCTGAAACGACAGCCAAGGAACCTGCAGGGAAAGGAACTAAACCATCCAAACATAGTCAAACGGCATGGGCAGTGTGTGGTGTCTTTTGCAATAGAACCAGAGTTTATTCCTGGTAAATGACCTGACATCTTGGAACCCATTCCCTACAGAGGAACACATAACTCACCCTTGATACTGAGGGAAGGGACTTGGACCTACCTCAACTGATTAGTCAGACTGAACTGACTCACTTTGGGATTGCTTGCCCTCCTTGGAGAATGGATGGGGGGAAGCTGAGGGAAGACTGAAAGGAGAAGAGGGAGGAGGAGTAGTGGTGGATATAGGGGGGGGGACTTAAAGTTAAAAAAAAAACTTCCTCTAGTTTACAACTAGCATGAATCTATTGTTTCTAAAGGGGGAAAAGATATTTATCATCAAAAGCCTCCCTCCTGGTCCACAGCTAACTAAGAGGTGACCCTCAAGCCAAGCAGAAACCATGATCTCTCAACCCCAGCCAAGGGACACTGTCCCAAGCACCCATCCACACCCAACTCCACCCTAAACAAAAGAAACACGAGAACCTCCCCCCACAGCCCAATCCCCAACAAAACACAGCTCTAATGACATCCCACAGGCCAAATCGTTCCCAAACTGCAACCTACATCATCAAGCACCAACACCTGTACACCCAGAAGCCTCACTCCTGGTCCCCAGCTAGGTAAATGCTCAGAGCTGACTAAGAGCTAATTACTGGCCCCAAGGCTGACAACTGACTAAAAGCTGACTAAGAGTGAACCAAGGAAGCAGTGGGCAGACAGACGCCAGTGCAATAATACATATGAGAATATAAAGAACAACATGGCACCTCCAGAAGAAGCTGATGGCTGTACAACATCAGGATCCAGCATAAGAATGGAGAGGAAGCAAGGAAATGTCACTAAAACAACTTTATGAAGATAATGGGAGCTTTAAAAAAAGATGTAACAAATTCCCTTAATGAAATAGAAGAAAATACAAAGAAATAAGTGGAAGAGATGAATAAATCCCTGAAAGAAAATAAATAAAACCAAGAAAAATAAAACAAACAGGTGAAAGAAATATTCCAGGAATTAAAAATTGAAGTGGAAGCAATAAAGAGGGCACTAACCGAGGCAAAGCTGGAAATAGAAAACCTGAAGGAACAAACTGGAACTACAGATGCAAGCATAACCAACAGGATGCAAGAGATGGAAGAGAGAATCTCTGGAGTGGAAGATTCAATAGTGGAAATAGATATGTCAGTTAAAGAAAACACCAAAGCCAAAAAGTCATAACACAAAATGTACAGGAAATCTTGGATACCAGGAAAATACTAAACCTAAGAATAATTGGAATCAAAAAGGAGAAGAACACCAGCTCAAAGGTACAGAAAATATATTCAAAAAAATCATGGAAGAAAACTTTCCCAACTTAAGGAAGGAAATTCCCATGAAGATACAAGAAGCCAACAGAACACTAATAGACTAGACCCCCCACACACACAAAATCTGCTTGCCACACAATAATCAAGTCACAAGACCTACAGAACAAAGAAAAAATACTAAGAGCTGTAAAGGAAAAAGGCCAGATTACCTGTAAAGGCAGAACAATCAGAATAACATGACTATTCAGTAAACAATGAAAGCAAGAAGGTCCTGGTCAGATGTTATACAGACACTGAAAAGCATGACTGCCAACCCAGACTAACATACCCAGAAAAACTGTCAATTATTATAATTGGAATAAACAAGATATTTAATGACAAAATCATATTTAAGAAATATCTATCTACAAATCCGGCCACTGTTGGCAGGAGTGTAAACTTGTACAGCCACTCTGGAAGGCAGTTCGTTGGTTCCTCAGAAAACCAGAAATCAATCTTTTTAAGGATCCAACAATACCACTATTGGGAATATACCCGAAGGATGCTCATCCATGTTGTGGGATTCAGGTGTCAGCTGATGGGGTCCAAGGAAGCTTATCCAGGGTCCCGGGCTCCTGGAGGGGGTGTGGCCAAACCCATTGATAAGGGGCTGCTGGGACGCTGGGAGGCTCTCTTCCTGGTTCCTGGCTGCTGGAGGGAGGATCCCATTGTCCGTCCATCTGTAGACTCCGGTTCCTATTCAGGTGCCACTGTAATCTGTTACCTGTACCGTGAGTGTTGGTTTATATTTTAATAAATATCTATCTGATATTGGTGTCCTTGTGGGTAAACTCCGCCTACATCTGGCGCCCAACGTCCCGGGTTGGCGGACCCGCGGGTCGGGCTTAGAACGCACTTAGGTCGGGTTTTGGGTCTGGTTCTGAGCGGTGGCCTCCAAACGGCTTCCTCCTCCGGTCACTGAGGCCTCTCACCCAGCTGCGCGCGACCCGCGTTTCCACCCCCCCCCCCACGTTTGATTCTGTTTGATTCTGCTGCGCTGTTTGATTCTGCCGCGTGCGGTCAGTAACTCCACCCCTTAATCAGCTGCGCGGCTGCGGCTCCGCTGCCTAGCTGTAGGAACTGCTGAGCGCGGTCGGTAACTCCACCTATCAACCAGCGGCGCGGCTGCGGCCCCGCTGCCTACCCAAAAACTGCAGATTCAAGCAGCTGTCTTGATTTGTGAGACTTTGCTTTTCCCAGGAATTCTATTCTGCCCGCTGAGACCCTTTAACACCTAGGATCTGAGTGTCTCTGCATCTGCCATACAGCAGGGCACTAAACTTTATTGTGACATCTTCTGACCACACAGCATCATTGCACCTGGATTGAGGTAATGGCTGACAACTATTCTTTTGATGAATTCGGTATATATTTTTCCACCATGGTTGACAAGTTTTTAAATGAGTATCTTGAGGTATTCAATACCCCAGTTTTACTATTTTTTGGTCTGTTTCTGTATGTTGTGTTCCACAATAGACGGGTGATGACTGAGGTCACGAATTCAAACCTTCAATTACAGTCCAAACTTGGTATTATAGAATTATCAAACACTACACTGTCAGATGACGTTAAGCAGATGCAGAACTTAAATCGGCAGCTGTTGTCCAACGTATGTGAATTACAGCTCTCAAACTCTGCTATGTCAAAGACGATAGATACTCTACAAATTGATTACAACAAGCTTTCTCGTTATGACAGCACTATACGAGAACAATATAAACTCTACGTAACTGATGAGAACAAAAAACTTGTTGACCACATTAATAAAGTGGACGAGAAAATCATTAATTATGTTAATGATGTAGATCTCAAAATTGCTAACTCGGCGAGGTCTTTAGAAGGATCACTTCATCAAGAAAGTCAAACTTTGAGACAGATGGTATCCGAAATACAAGAATTTGTACCTGCAATGTCCAAATTCCAGGAATGGGAATCCGTAGTGTCCAAAATCCAAGAATGGAAACCCATTATATCCAAAGTGAAAGAATGTGGGGACCATATTGCAACACTACAAAAGGGCAATGATACATCTTATGCTCAGAACAGTTCAGGTCAACCCCCAATGGGGTGTTATGGTACTGGAAATACTTTACATAAAGTTGTAAACATCACGGGGATACCTCCTTCACCACCACTATTGTTCCCAGCTACTATTCAGACCAAGATGGCACCAGGGGGTTCCTCAGAATATGTAGAGTATAGTTATGAGCCACTACATATGAAAGACATCAAAGATTTTAAAGAGGCAATATCCATGTATGGTATTCACTCTACTTATGTAAAGCAGCTCCTGAATTCATGGTCTGCAAAAAACCGAATCCTCCCCCTCGATTGGATGCAGCTAACGGCTGCTGTCTTGGACCAAAGTCAAAATTTGCAGTGGAGAAGCTGGTTTAGAGAAGAAGCCAGGACCTTAGAACACCAAGGAAGAATTAGGGGTTTCTTTGCTTCTCAGGACCAAATCCTTGGTGAAGGAATGTTTGCTGACGTGAAGACTCAGACTACTTATGACGAACATACTTTATTGCTATGCCGTACGACCGCACTTAATGCATGGGAAAAGATTTTAGACTCAGGTCAAAAAGTTGAGCATTATGCTAAGGTCAAACAAGGTTTAAAAGAGCCTTATACTGACTTTCTACACAGGCTTACCACGGCTGTAAATAGAGCAATATCAGATCCAGAAGCTAGAAAGCAAATAATACTTTCTCTGGCCTTTGATCATGCTAATCCAGAATGTAGAAGAATGCTTCTGCCTTTAAAAATCAGAGCCGCACCTCTAGAAGAATGGATTCAATATACAATCAATGCTGAACCTCTCCATAGTAATGAAGACAATTGGGTAGACCAAACCATTGATAAGGTAAGGAAGAGGAACCAAGGAATCACTTGTTTCAACTGTGGTAGACAAGGCCATGTAAGACGAAACTGTACACAAAGTACTCTTGGAAACGATGCCCGATCTAGGTTTAATTCGAACAGAAGGCCATTGCCTTCTGGATTATGCAGAAGATGTGGCAAGGGACGACATTGGACCAATGAATGTAGATCTACCAGAGATAAAGAAGGCAACCCTCTGCCATCGGGAAACGCCTTTCGGGGCTTCCCCCGGGAAGCCCCCCAAAATCAGACTCCAAATTCGAGGATGGTGAGATCATATCCGGTCGTAGTAGAAGACCAGCATCCTCAAGACGAATAGAACACCCAATACCTGATCTTGAAAAACATACGATATCAGATGATAACATAAATTCAAAAGAAGATTCAGAAACTCCAAAGAAAATTACGAAACGAATATTTTGGCAGACTTCGATAAATGAACAAAGACCGAAATTGGGGGTACGGATAGACAATATTTATATCCAGGGTTTAGTCGACACGGGGGCTGATGTTTCAATCATAACCCCACGGTCCTGGCATCCGAGATGGCCTTTACAGACAGTAGATATCCAATTTCTGGGTATTGGAACAATATCTCAGGTGAAACAGAGTGTGAGGTGGCTTGAATGCATAGGACCAGAAGGTCAGAAAGGACGGTTGAAGCCATATATGGCTGATATAGCAGTGAATCTATGGGGTCGCGACCTCCTAATGCAATGGAATACCCAGATTAAAATCCCTCCTGGTTATGATGTCAGCCGGAGGCTCAACTATGTTTCCAAAAATGACAAAAATTCACCAGCCATTCAAGTTGTACAAAAGAATCGCCCTCTTAATAAGACACTCACAGCACTGCCTTTGAAATGGTTAACGGAAAAGCCTATTTGGGTTCAACAATGGCCTTTGACAAAAGAAAAACTTCAGGCTTTGGAACAGTTGGTACAGGAGCAGTTACAGGCTCAGCATATTGAAGAATCAACCAGTCCGTGGAATTCTCCTGTTTTTGTTGTCAAGAAGAAATCTGGAAAATGGAGGATGGTGACAGATTTAAGAGCAATTAATAAGGTGATTCAACCTATGGGCTCCTTACAATCTGGTATTCCCCTGCCTTCTCTGCTACCTAAAGGATGGCCTATTACAGTTATTGACTTGAAAGATTGCTTTTTTACCATACCTTTACAGGAACAAGACAAAGAGAAATTTGCTTTTACAGTGCCTACTCTTAATAATTCAGGGCCAGCTAAGAGGTACCAATGGAGAGTCCTGCCCCAAGGAATGTTAAATAGTCCCACCTTATGCCAATATTTTGTACAACAACCACTAGAAATACTGCGCAAGCGCTTCCCACAATCAATCATTTACCATTATATGGATGATATTTTGTTGGCAGACCCAAACCCACAGACATTAGAAACATTGTTTGAAGAGCTACAGAAAGTATTGCCTAATTGGGGACTGCAAATTGCTCCAGAAAAAGTACAGAGGGGAGATTCTTCAATTATTTAGGATATAAGATAGGTTTACAAAAAATTAGACCACAAAAGGTAAAATTAAATAGAGATAAATTGAAGACTCTTAACGATTTTCAAAAGCTACTAGGAGATATTGCTCATATACGGCCCATGATTGGTATAAAGAACTATGAACTAGTTAATTTATTCAAGACTTTAGAAGGTGACAAGGGTTTAAATAGTCCAAGAAAACTATCTGATGAGGCCGAGAAAGAATTAGAGTTGGTAGAAAGAAAACTTCAAGAAACACATGTGGATCGTGTGGATCCAGACCTGGAATGCATACTTGTTATTTTACCCTCAAGACAATCTCCAACAGGAATCTTAATGCAAAGAGAAAGCATCATATTAGAATGGATATTTCTGCCACATAGGCCAAGCAAAAAGATGAAGACATATATCGAAAAAATTGCTGATCTGATTTTTAAAGGTAAATTGAGACTCCGTCAATTGACTAGAAAGGACCCTGCAGAAATTGTTGTGCCTCTGACTAATGAAGAAATTGAACAATTATGGGCAGACAGTGAACCTTGGCAAAAGGCTTGCAGTGACTTTTTAGGAGAAATTAATAATAAATATCCCCAAAACAAGAGAATTCAATTTATAAAGGAAATTGGATCTTTCCTCGTGTAGTACAGGATGAACCAATTTCTGGAGCCCCTATATTTTATACAGATGCAAACAATTTAGGGAAGGCTGGCTACAAGTCTGAAAACCTAACTAAAGTGGCTCAGAGCCCTTATAACTCTGTTCAAAAGTCAGAACTATATGCGATTATTATGGTGTTGTTGGATTTCACAGAACCTCTTAACTTAATTACTGACTCTCAATACGCAAAAAGAGTTGTTTCACATATTGAAACTGCTGACTTCATTCACGATGATACAGACTTGACCTTACTATTCATACAACTACAAGATATCATCAGAGGTAGGATACATCCTATGTACATAACACATATCAGGGCACACACGGGCCTCCCAGATCGGTTGCTAATAGGAAGCGTGCTAAAGGCCACAGAATTTCATGAAAAACATCATGTTAACAGCAAAGGGCTGAAGAAGAGTTTTCCCATCACTTGGATTAAAGCAAAGGAAATAGTAAAAAAATGTGACACTTGCTCTTTCTATAACCAACCATCTTTACCTGCAGGAACTAATCCTAAGGGTACACACGGAAATGAGATATGGCAAATAGATGTGTTTCACTTTCCAGAATTTGAAAAGATGAAATATGTACATCATACTATTGACACCTATTCTGGAATGCAATGGGCGACTGCCCTGAGTTCTGAAAATGCTGATGCTGTACTTACTCACCTTTTGGAAGCCATGGCCATAATGGGAATTCCCACTCAGATTAAGACTGACAATGCCCCAGCTTACGTCTCCCGAAAAATGAAGATAATTTTTGCATACTATGATATAAAACATATTATGGGGATACCACACAATCCTACAGGACAGGCAGTCGTGGAGAGATCTCACCGCACATTAAAAGAGATGCTTTATAAACAAAAAAAAGAAATGAAAAAACCCAGAGAGAGGTTGCATAGTGCCTTATTGACTTTAAATTTTCTTAACGCTGATGAAAAGGGAACTTCAGCTGCTGAGAGACATTGGGTAGTAGAGAAATCTTCTGAGTTAAATCAACCCATTTACTTCAAAGATGTGTTGACTTCCGAATGGAAGCCAGGGTATGTGCTTCGATGGGGTAGGGGTTTTGCTCTTGTTTCAACAGGGACAGAAAAGATATGGGTACCGACAAAACTAATAAAAGCCCGCTTCGAAAAGGAGTCTCTTCCTGAACAAGAAGAGTAACTGCTCATCCTTGACATGACAAACGGATGCATGGTAAGGAAAACACACTTAACAAACCTGGGGCAGGGTCTCTCAGTTTTGTCTTTACAGGAAAATGGATACAACTATTTTTACGGCATTGACTAAACATTGAATAATTACTCACCTGCAATAGAAGACAGACTGAAGATTAAGGAATGTACAAGACGGACTACGAGACCAACTGATACACACATGCACTACTGGGTAATTTCTCAATTTTTACTGCTTTACATCTTGCATCTACATCTCAAAAAAAAAAAATGGTCCTGATTTGACTATTAATAAGGCTGGATTTGGATTGGGAACTTGTGGCTTTCTCCCTCTCTAAACCCAAGCATATTGGTAAAGGAGTATGAAAAATTCTGTCTCACATCATAAAAGCCACCTGGTGTGAGACAGAAGGCAAAATATTTAGGGACCAATATTACTGTGACTTCATCTTAAACCTTGTTCCTCCCTGTTTCTGTACCTCTTAAACATCTCATTCTGTCTGCTTCCAGTCTCCTAAAGTCATGAAAGATATAAATATCTTTTGAATATCGACAATGCTTAAGTTTTCCACTGTAAATAACATTTCCTCCTATCAGCTATCTACAAAGAATCTGGAACCGAGATGGGGCCTCCACTGGAACAACTCCTGCTAGAAAAACAAAAATAAAAGAAAGAGTATGAGAGAAAGAGAATAAGAGACAGATAGACAGACAGCAGAGACAAAAATAGAAAAATCAAGAACCTGGTGTGCACCAATCAATAATTGCTTTCAAGAAATAGATTATTCAAAAACAGCTGCAAGATAGCTCCTTATGATTATCCTTCAGATCACACTGCTAATTAAGTTTCCAGATGTAGTTAACCACTATCCTAAAAATGGTTATAGATGTATGTGTTCAGTCCATTAAGAACTAACCATTGTTTTAGCTTTTACAGGATCCCAAAGAGATGCCATCACCCTTAAGTCAGCAGGAAGCAACCTTATAAACGACTACGCCCCCTTTCCCAATAAGTTTTATGCTCCAAAGGTTGTGGGTAAAACTGGGTAAAAGACAAAACTATAATATAGCATCAGAGATCTTTTTTTGTAGAAGAGAGGGGGAATAGATAGGATAGATAAAGGTAGACTGTTCTACCTACCTATACTTCATTTTAGCTGAATGTATGGGCTAAGCTAAAGACAATTTGCACTGTCATAGATATCTGTATATTGATACTAATGCAAAATCATTTTATATGTTTAATTGTGATAATTTGTACATTGGTACAAAGTTTAATCTGAGATTGTTTTATGTAACCAAAGCAACTTGTACTTCGATATAAATCTGAATCTGTAACTATTATGTAAAGCTGAATTTGAAATTGCTATATTTTATGTATGCTTCTACCTTTGTTTAAAATATTTGCACATCATTGTCATGTATACTATGCAATTACTACCTTCATTTAACTATACTAGATATAATGTATGATTGCACTAGTTATGATATATGCACAAGATGTTTTATATACCTCTGTTTGGATGATATATATGTATTTACATGTCTAAAATGCTGTGGACACTTTACCTGGTAAAATACCCCTGGCTAATGTTCGATAGTTCTACTAAGGGTGATTGTTCAGAGATTGTGCACCCCTTATATAGGTATTCTAATTTTTAGTACAGGGTTTATTCCTTAAGACGATAAGATCTGCAGTTAACACTATTTAAGGTATCATATCCCAGTCATGTCAGATACAGGTTAGAATATCATAGATGAACAAGAATCTTCAACCGTTTCATAGACCCAGAGAATATGGCATTTAACATTTAAAATTCGGCCACGAGAGACACGACGACTTCTGGTGTCACTGCTCCCTTCTCGAGACGGTGTTGAGCATCAAAGATACTCCTTTGGAGTTGGTCCTTTTGGCAAAAAATGGCCGGCTGAGTAAGGAACTGTCCTTACCTTGATTGCTGACAGTACACACATGATGTCAAGCTGGATGAACAAGTTGATAGATGGAGACTGACGAAACCTGCCTAGACAGGATAAGACAGTCCCTTCAAAATTGTTCTGCTTGTGAAAAGATCTGTCAGATGCCATAGGCCTATAGCCAATCTGATAGATGCTCTAATGGTACACAAATCCAGAGGTGATTGTCCAGGTAGCTGTGTTGCTGTCCTCTCCCAAATTTTGGAAGTAGCTGCTTCCATGTACTTCTGTCTTTCAGACAAATTCACCTTCCTTCTCAGGTCTTGAAGAAGTTGAAGAATAGATGTTTAAGGTTTTCACCCTAGTATCCCTTAGATAAGAACACTCGGGTGTTAGATTCTCACTTTCCCAGATTAACCCTTTAAAATAATCTATACACCCTACTATCTACCAATATTCTAGAACTATTAGATGTACCTAATATAAGTTAGGCTTTGATTAGCAATTGTACTTTAACCTCTCCTAGATACTACCTCATAATAATTCCTACTGTACATAGTCTTAGTTTAGAACCTTCTTAGTTAGAAAAAGGGGGGAGATGTTGTGGGATTCAGGTGACAGCTGATGGGGTCCAAGGAGGCTTATCCAGGGTCCCGGGCTCCTGGAGGGGGTGTGGCCAAACCCATTGATAAGGGGCTGCTGGGACGCTGGGAGGCTCTCTTCCTGGTTCCTGGCTGCTGGAGGGAGGATCCCATCGTCCGTCCGTCTGCAGACTCCGGTTCCTATTCAGGTGCCACTGTAATCTGTTACCTGTACCGTGAGTGTTGGTTTATATTTTAATAAATATCTATCTGATATTGGTGTCCTTGTGGGTAAACTCCGCCTACACATCCATACCCCATTATCTCAACTATGTTCATAGCAGCATCATTTATAGTAGCCAGATCCTGGAAACAACATAGATGCTCCTCAACTGTTGAATGGATTGACAACTGTAGTACATCTACACAACGGAGTACTGCTCAGCAGTTAAAAAATGACATCCTACAATTTTCAAGCAAGTGGATGGACTTGGAGAATATCCTCCTGTGTGAGGTATCACAAGCCCAGAAAGATAGGCATGGGATATACTCACTCATAAGTAGACTTTATTAAAAAAAGAAAAAAAAAGCAAAGACTACCCAAACTACATACCACAACCCCTGAGCAGTGTGGGATTAAAAGGAACTTAAGGGAATCCAGAGAATCCCCTAAGAAGAGACAATAGGGAAGATCACCTTAGCAAATTGGGGTCATAACAAGTTGTAACCAAGAAGAGTTGAGAACAAATCTTGAAAGGAGATGGTTGAGTGAGAGGAGCAAAAAGAGAGAAAGAGATGGATATATTAATAGAGGAAGCCAGTGTGTGGTTGGAAAGAGACTGGGTGCTATGAAAACCTTTAAGAACTCACAGGATGTTCCTTGCCAAGTATCCAGACAATAGTAGAGGAGATGCCTGAGCAGGACATCCTCTATGGTCAAGTGGGTGACCACCCAGGGTGTCATCACAGAATGGAGGTGGAGGCAGAGATCCATGGCTGAGCACTGGCCGAGCTCCTGGTCCAGCTGAGAGCAGGGATGGGTGTCTACGTGAGCAAGTGGATGGGGATTGTGATGAGAGTTCCTGAAGGGATGTGGCTAGCTGGAGTTCTGGGGGTTCAGTGAATCAGGAGTGGCCACCGGAGATCCATCGGAAAAGAGAGCTGAACCCTCCAAGGGTAGACAACTGTTGACTGCCTTATCAGTGTGGGGAGCCTCCAGGAGGGGTGGGGGGCGATTAGACTGTATTCCTGTGCATGGGCTGGCACCTTAGAGCCCATTCCCTTCAGAATAACACCTAGCCCTGCCTTGACTTTGGGATGAGTGACTTGGACTTGCCAGGAGTAGATATGCAGCACTGAGCTGACCCATCTTGGGACTTCTTGTTCTTTTGGGGGAGAGGATGGGGGAATGGGGAGGGATGACGCTGAAGGCTGACTGGGAGGGATTGGGAGGAGAGAAAGGAGGGAGAGCAGGGGGATACATCATTTTTTTTAAATAAAATAAAGAAAAAGACAATATATGTACAAATGAAGAAAATATCCCTTAGCAAAACAAGAAATTTAATTCATTAAAACTTCACAATGAGATTACAAAATGCATAATTTTTTTAAAGCCAAAACAATGAAACAAAAATTCTCATTCCATTTACCTAGACCACGTATCAATTCAGAAACTTCTGAATGACAGAAGGATTAGGAAACAGTAATTTTAGTGATTCTTCCTATTTTAAAATAAAGACCAAAAGCATTTTTCAAAGACTATCTAGCAGTTCATAATAGAAGTGATGTTTTATTCAAATACCTCATTTCCAATGCCATATCTTTTTATATTGTTCATTTTATTAAGTCTGCCTTCTTTATTCTATTATCATTTGGAGAAGAAGCATTTGCACAGCATTGAAACTGAGCCCAGAATGACAGGTGGCTGGAAATTACTCATGACTAATGTGGCTATTGTTCCCCTTAAAACAACTCTCAGAATTTATAGTTTTTCTCTATAATATTACAAGCTTTTTAGTATGAGTATCAATACTTTTATGGTATCAGAACAGAAATTCAGCTTTATTGACTTTATAAAAGTCTAGTATTATCACATAAAACTTAATAATTTATAAATTAATATTTGATTATTATCACATTTTCTGTGTTTATGCTATTTATACAATTATACAATTGTTATTCAAGCATTTTTTTTAATGTTTAAATATTTGGAAGAGGGCATCAAATCTCACTATGCATGGTTGTGAGCCACCATGTGGATGCTGGGAATTGAACGCAAGACCTCTGGAAGAGCAGTCAATGCTCCTAACCTCTGAGCCATCTCTCCAGTCCTGTTAAACAAGTATTATTAACATCAAAGTTTCGTCATAAGCATCCTCTTTCACTCTTTCTTCTCTGCACTTTGCCTTCTCCTCCAAGACAGTACAGCTATGTCCATATCATCTTTGTAATCTAGACTGTGTATAACTGAAAGCATATGGTGACAGTATAAGCTCTATGCTACGATGCTATTGAAACAGGAAAAATGTAAAATAGTAGTAAAACATTTCAATTTTAAAAAACTGTATATTTTCAATTGTTTAGTATTTTCTTTATTTTGGAAAAATAGTCCAAAAGTGAGTCAGCCCAGTGTGTCAATCCACTCCAGCCAAGTCTGATGTCCTCATCCCAAATGCTGGGTTAGATGGACTCTGCAGGGAACGGGAGTGCTAAAAATAATTATTATTATGTATGTGTACTGTCTTATTAGAGCTTCTATTTCTGTGAAGAGACACCATGTCCACAGCAACTCTTATAAAGACAGTATTTTATTGGGTAGCTTAGAGTTAAGCGCATCAGTCTATTATCACCATATGGAACATGGAAGCATACAGGCAGACATGTTGCTTTAGAGGTAGCTGGGAGATGTGCATCTTGTGCAAGCAACGTGATGTGGTCAATGACACTGAACATGACTTGTGCGTATCTGATACCTCAGAGCCCACCTCCACAGTGACACACTTTCTCTAACAAGGCCATACCTACAAAATGTGCAATTCCCCTTGAGGGCAATTTTTTTAAACACCACATGTATCCTATTTTAATTATCATTCAAAGATTGTTCAACAACTAAAATAATTAATATCACCATTAAGTCTTATTTCCATACAAAGAAAAATAAATTTCTTAAATTTGCAGGGAAATGGTCTGACTTGAATAAATTATATTCAGTAAAGTAACCCAAACAAAAATGTTCTCTGTCGTTTTTGTATTAACTCTCTGACTTTGTACAATTAGAGTACCTCTAGAAGCTAGAAAAATAGACGTAATTTGGAGAGGAAAGCATTAGGGAATAAGAAATAGTGAAATTGAAAGAAGATAAAAATAGAATTATATTGGGATTGAAAATGTTTAGTAGGAAAGAAATAGGAGCAAGAAAGATGAGTCTAAGGGAAGGGCTGGCAAAATGTGGAAAATATTTTAAAAGCCTTATGGAAGCCAGCCCTGTGGAAACCTGCCATTTGCTGCCACATCTAGAAATAAACCTAATATAAAAAGAAAAATGAGAGTTTGATGGGAGATATGCTTCAGGGCTGAAAAAGATGCTCCCATTAGTTATAAGTAACTAAACAGAAGGTTCATTGTCTACAGTGGGGTATACCATTATGAATGATTGATCAGGAAGTTCCCATAGTCCACAAATGATATATGCTTTTGTTATTCCTCTTAGTATTCCTCTAAAATCAGATGATAAGATCCTATCTCTATATACACCACACATCTTACTTCCATAATATAAACAACACAAGCTAGAACAGAAGTTGAAGTTACATTCTTATTGGCTATCTTTAGTCTTGTAGAATACTGTGAAGACTTATGGAAGAGTAAAGGTATCAATGATCTTTCCAAGCTGTGTATCTATAAGACAAACCTTTCAGGTACAATGTAGCTATTTTTTAAATAAGGGCAGAATGATATGGGGATAACCACTAGTCTCTGACATTTTTTAAAAAGTATGCTCCACAGGAATGAATTGATGCTTTCGAGGAAATGAATAATTCTGTTTAACTAAATTGATATGATGTCAAACTGCCTTCTACATTTGTTGACACATAAATAAGCATTATTATCAGGCTTTATCAAATAATCTTCTCTTTTCAGTGAACAAGAAAAATGAAATAATGTATGACTGTACAAAAAAAATGGTAATGAATAAGTTCACAGCCCTAACCAAGACCTTTAGACTGTGTCCACTAAGATTCAGAAAATGCTTCAGAAGATGGAATTTAAAAATGTAAGAAGTAGAAGTTATGGGGAAAGGCTGCAAAATGTCATTTTTTAGGCAAGACACAGCCAATGCATTTACAAACTTACAGTATCTACAAATTCATGCACTGGATTGGCAGAAGAATGGGCCACTAGTAGTTAGTCATAGACAGAGGGGGAACTCTGGAGGCTCTGCTTCTCACTGGTAATTTATTTGCTTCTAATAGATTCAAAGCACATGGGAATTACCACCCTCGCTTGTATTAATTTATTTTCTCTTTATCCTTGTGACAACCATGACCAATGTAATTTCGAGAAGCAAGTATTTATTCTCCTTATGCCTTACATGAAGGAAAGTCAGACAAGAACTTGAGAGACAATAGAAGAATACTACTTACTGGTCTGTTCTCCATAGCTTGCTCTGTCTACTTTCTTATAGAACCCAGGACCACCTACACAGGGTTAACACAATCTCTAGCTGACAGGACATACCTATATTAATCATTAACATGATTACATACTTTACCTACAGGCTATCTGATGAAGACCCTCTCTAAATTGAGAGTCCTCTTCACAGATAACTGTAGCTTATGTCAAGTTAACAAAAAGAATCAATCAGAAAAATTGTGAACCCACTGACGACACCAGCATAGTTTAATAAAAACTTTCAATCCAGTATTCATACAGATTCATGATTAAGTATCTTTAAAGATACCATTTATCTATTTGAAGAAACTGGTATTGAAACCAGGGCATCGCACATGATAGACAATGCTCTGCCACTGAGTTACATTCCCATTTAAGTGTCTTGGTCAGAACCTCATTTAATTGAAAGAAATGATTTAACTTCCTGACATTTGACTTCTAATTTTGTATGCTTTCCTTCCCCAAGTTTCTAGTTGTAGCAGGACAGAATTCTTCCTGATAAGATATCTTGACCTGAAATATTTAACAAAATGAAATATATCACACAATTTTGATCACAAACTACAGTGACTATTACTGTGGTAATATCAACCATAAGAAAAAAATCTAAGAGTAGCCATACAGCACCTGTCCTATTATACTCCACTGTCAAAAACATTGTGCTATGTTCTTTTTTATAAAATCACATTTCTGTCTTTTCTAACAGAATCTTCCATAAGGAAGTTGGGATTTGCTTCTATTAGTGACAGTGATCTACATAACTACAGAAAGGCAACAAATATGTATGTGAGAAATAATAAGTTGTATAAATCTGGAAGCTAAGTGGAAACATTTCTAGAAAGATTATTCTTCAATGTACTTTTTGGGTTTGTAAAGACATTCAATTATGGAAACTTAGCAAATGTTTAATGAATAAAAGAATAAAAATGAGTGTCAATTTGAAACAATGAACATAATTAGATTCTGAAGTTTGGGTTAATTGAATTTCCTTGGACTACTAAATAGAATCAGAATCCAGGAAATCAGAGGTGCAGTTCAAATTTAACTCATGTGTAGTTCATAAGCCATTTGCTGCCTCAAGTCATTTTCTTCCAGAAGCCAGTTTTTAAAAGTTTAAGAAAACAGTTTTGTATGTAAAGATTTTCATAATCTATATTAACTATGAGTACATGGATTTTTACCTTACTTGCCTACTTGAACATAAACAGCATTGAAAATAAAATCAGCTACAACACAATTTAACAGAATGCTGCAGTAGTGTGCATGCAATAGCAGTTTAATAAAGTAGTGTGCATGCAATCTCAGTTTAACACAGTGATAACACTGTGCGTTGAAAGTATGTAACAGACCAACAAATTTCTTTCTTTAACAATTAAAAAAAATTGTATTAGCTCACACACACATATACAAACACACGTATACATAAAGCATATTTCTATATGTATATATATATTTAATTGTAAATCTTAAAGTTCTATCCATGGCATAATTGATAGTAGCATCATTAAATTAGGAGTAGGGTTTTCTTTGTGCTTGGTTGTCAGACACCTGAACACTTACAAGCTAAGATATCAAAAAGTTAACTATCAGCACTGGGATACAAAATATACTGAAATATGACTGAAAATTGTGAGTAATACATACACATAATTATAAATATTTTAGTATTATAAAATATGTACTGGGAAATAATTGTTTTGAAACCCATATTTTGAGCATCTCTTCACAAAGTACTACTAATAATTGCAATTTTGGAAAGATAAATTTATAGATAAGCTGTGTATCTTTGTATTTCATAAATTCTACTTGACATTAACAATAGAAACCTGAATCCAGATATTGGGGAAAAGCTGAAAGAACAGAAAGAAAGCAGAACCCGTCACAGCCACTTCCAAGCTAGTAACTCCTCATGAATCCTCAGACTGAATGCCTCGAAGTCCTCTGACAAAAGGGAAGGAAGTCACAGGTGAAGGTCTGAACTCCTGCCTTTTTTTTTTTTTTTTTTCTTTACCTGTGCAGCTATCAAACTTCCTGATTCAATTTTCCTGGTACTAGGATTAAAGTTATATATGTTTTCCAAGTACTAGACGAATAGGCATGGGATCCCAAGTGCTGTGCCACCACCACCTGGCTCCGCTAGGCCTTCAACTCACAGAGATCTAGAGGAATCTCTGCCTTTGTTTACCAAGTGCTAGGATTAAAGGTGTCACTCCCTGACCTTCATGGCTAAATCTGTGGCTGAATCTGTCCTCTGATTTTCTGGCAAATTTCATTAGATATGCAAAATATCACCATCTCTTTGTTTATAGTTGAAAAATAATATTGTTTTGATAAGGGTTCAAAAAACTCTTTACTCAGTGAAAAGGGAATGGCATTGTCTGATAATATTGTACAGCTAAATTTTTCTTGTTGTCTTTCTACAGAGACAGTTAAAAAGATAAAATATAGAATTATAGGCTAGAAATATAAACTAAGCTGAAAATATAAGAAAATATGCATAATTGATTCATAATGCAAAGGTGTCCAAAAATGGATCTCAAAGGCCACAGAGTTAGGAACATTTCCCAAATGCATAGAGAAGAGTTTATTCATGAAAGTATGTTTGTTTCTCTTAGTGAGGTCAAAACCTATAATGGGTTGTAAATGACTTGCCTGGATTGGATGTGCCAAGCTGGAGTGACCCACCTTGGGACTTCTTGCCCTATTCAGAAGGGGATGGGAGATGGGGGATGGGGAGGCAGGAGACTGAAGGCTGACTGGAAGGGATTGGGAAGAGGAAAGGGAGGGGCATCAGGAGGACACATGGATAAAAAGGAAATTTTATAAAAAAAAATAATAAAGTGAAGATAAAACACAAAATGGGAATGCAGCATCACTGGAATAACCTTGAGTCAAAATTATTGACAACTATTCTGTGGTTCAAATGGAAACATGTGATTCCCAGATGGAAGGTAAGATGTTCCTAGCTGTACTGAGTCACCTGGCTTGAAACATAAGGAATACATGGTAGGATGTTCAAAGCATTAACTACACTTACATAGTATACATGAAATCTCACTGTTCTAGGAGAGTATAACTAAATTATACAAGTTAATAACAGATTTGTAACCTGCAAGCTCTAAACTACCTGAACTTCAGCATCCAATGCTCCTGGAGAGAGTGGAAGGCTCAAGGCAACTGTTAATAATATGAAAATCTGCAAGAAAGTATATTAAGAAAAATTAATATTTTTCTCTAAGTAATTATTTTATTTAACATAAATAAGGGGAAATGTTAATTCATTATAAAAGCTTTACAAAATAAACTAATTAAAATATATAAAACATTTTTTTTAAGTTCAAAGTGAACTAAAGAACTACATTATCAAATATGTCAATCTAATTTTTGGTTATTCATGTTATTGACCTGAGATTTGTATGAGCTTTTTTTAAAGTTACTATCATCTATGAAGTTATCACATTTTAATTGTTACTTTTTAAAAATAAAGTCTATTGTAAACAACTTGGAAATAAAATTTTGTAGAAAGATTAGCCAAATAACTTAAAACATTAATTTTTTGTTTTATTTAATTTCATAACTATAAGTTTTATGTGCCATATGTATACAGTACTCAAAGAGGGCAGAAGGAGCCATTGAATCCTCTGAATACAAAGTTACAGATACTTATGAACCACCCTGTGGGTGCTGGGAATTGTGTCCAGGGAAATATAAAAGAGCAGCCAGGGCTGGCAACATTGGACTATGTCTCTGTCACCACTACTACCCCCCAATTAAGAAATTTAATTGACATCTATTCAAATGTGTTTATCACTTCAGTGGATAATTTTGAGTAAAATAAATATGAAAAATATCAATAATAATGTAAATAAACTTAAGTTGTCAAAAGAATAACAGCTTTAATAAAAGTGAGACTGTCTACAAGGTTGGTTTTCTTCACTATAATTTTACCCTACCTAAATTAGACCAGAAAATTTGAACCATAAATGCCAAGTGGAGATGAATGGGGGTTCTATATTTAAAAACATACGCATACTAATGAACTTTCTTGCAATGTTTTGTTAGTCTATGTTTGGCTGAGCCATTTGGGAAATTTCTTTGGCTACCTTAAGTAGGCTCATTTTTTTTCCTCTGATTCTCTGAGTTTGAAAAGTAACCTGCTATTTTATAAGAAAAATATTTGTGTTGTTCTTCTGCAAGCTTCTATTTCAACTGGAGAAAAAATAAATTCTGAAGTTTAAATTAAGGTTAATAATTAGCACTTTTATTGTGTTATTTATTAAATGACTAATATAATTTATTATATTATCAAAATACAATAAGGTATATAGAAACTTTTATATGCATGTAAGTAGAAAATATACAGTGATGCTGTGGGCAATATTGGTTCATATTTGTACATCTCATACATGAGGGCAGCACTCACTGACACAACTTAATTAGTGATAAAATAAGTAACACATATAATTACATAACAAAGAAAAAAGAATCATCATATATTCAGTAATATCACTCTAAAATACTAAGGAAATATAAATGTAAATAAGTAACCAATAGTGTCATTTAATGCTAAATGGCAACTTGTGTGTGTATATATACATATGTGTGTATATGTGTATGCATGTATGCCTACATCTACAACCCCTTTGTTTTCATGTTCCAATCTGTATCCTGTTGGTCTGGACATTTTTGTACAAAAAAATACTGTCAGAAACACAGAAAAAAACCAACCTTGTTTTACTGGGATTATAGGTTTATGCTGTTTTTTTATACATATTAAAAGGAAATTTGAAAAGATTACATCTGAGAAAGGTTCTATAACTATCTAAAACATTTAACTATATGATATGTGTTGGCATAATCTTTTGGTACTCTGTGTGAAGATCTGCCTATGTCTTTCCTCATTTGCCTAACACCCCTTCCAACTACTTTAATAAAGAGCTGAATGGCTAGTTGTTAGGCAGGAAAAAGATATGCAGTGCTTCCCAGTAGAGACAGGAATTCTGGGAAAGAATCTGAGGATTTGCCAGCCAGAAGGAAAGTTGAAAATATAGTACTGAGAAGAGAAAATAAGTCACATGGCAAAATGTAGATTATGTTTAAGAGATTGTTGTGAAGAACTTTAAGATAAAGCAAGCTTTCATAAATAATAAAGTCTCCAGGTCATTATTTGGAAGCTGGCAGTCCAAGGATAGACCCATTACAGATATGCTGAGGAAGAAAGCTAGTCATTAACATTTAATGGGTGCGTGGTTCCTTTGTAGCCCTACAACATCTATGCAGACTTCTAGAAAATTCCCAAGTTACTCAAGTGACATATTTTAAGTTTAAGTTTAAACAATACAAAGAAGATGTTTAGAGATCCATGCTGAGATCTCCTGTGGATATAACTGATGAACTCCTGTCATTATCTTTTTAAGGTTGGACACAAAACAAATTATGGTATTATGCAATCCACAAACACATTTCTCTGTATTGAGATACTATTAACAGAAAGTACTCACTGATTGCTTTTTTTCCTAGTTCATAGCTACACATGGTCTATCTTTCTAAAGATAGGACTTAATTTCGACTTTGCTATGCTAAGACTTTCATCTAACAGACTTAATTTTAAAACACCATATATTTTATACACATATATACATACATACATACATACATACATACATACATATATATTTACACACATATACTACATGTATTTTAGGGGTATTATCTTGATAAATAAATATGTACACCAGTGTCTATTAACACCTGAATAACTTAAAGCATTTAAAGTGTTTCTACTGATGTCTTTCACTTTATGTTTGCTTTTCAATGCTACCAATAATCAGAACAGGTCTAGAATTAAAAAGAAAAAGTAGTATTAAATGGAAACAGAATTGCAAGTGAGAAAGAACTGGGTTTGTAACTCTTCCTAAGTTGACCATCCACATTTCAAAGGAGGCGCAAGAATGAGCCAGCACGGACCAGCAAAACAGTGCAGCCTCTTTGAGACTATAACTTTATGCTATTTCTTCTGGAGGAAGGAGGAATAGAGTTCTAGGACTTAGGAGCACTTCCTCATACAAGGAAAAAAAAAAGGCTGGCTCTCGGCTTCCATGGTTTTCAGAAACCAGGAGAAATAAAATCGACCACACTAAAAAAAAGGAAAATAGCTGAACTGCATTAGGACCAAGTATCAGATTCCCATACAAAGAAACTCAGAAAACTGATCTTGCAGGAAGAAATAGCATGCCTGAAACAGGACAATTCAAAGATTATGTTCTGTTAAATTCCAAGAGACATAACATTTACTAGATTCACAAAGAAAATTGTGGTAATCGGTAGTGAATATCACCAGCACACAGGACTGATGGTGGCAAAGGTGCCGGCAGAGCTTAACAAAACAAAAACCCCAAACCCCACATATGACAGTGATAGTATTTGCTTCCCAGAAGCCAGGTGATCACAGATAGCCAGTAAAGTAAAAGAAACATGATTACAGAATGATCCAAAAATTAGCCACTTAAGCAGAAGCAAGTGAAAAATTTCTATCATTTTCCATACACTTGAATATTTCCCTTTCTCTCTTCCATTAAAAACCTTTTCAATGTGGGTGGAGAAAAACTCACAAACCCTCAAACCTGCCAAGGTCCAAGCAACTAAGAAACACTGATATTGGGAGAAATAGTACACCAGTTGATTATCCCAAGTCAATGGTCATTTCTGAAAATGTGTACATACAAATAACATAATGCTTAACCAGGTGGTATTTATGAATTTATTGTGCATGTATATTCAAATCACAATGTATACTGCACCAATTAAGAAAAGTAGAGAGCATGAATTTTAAAAAGAACAAGGAAAAGGTTTATGGTACTGTCTGGAGAGAGGAAAAGGAAGGGGGTAAGAACGTAATATTATAAGTCCATTTTTTTAATATTCAAGATTTTGCCATTCATCTATCTATCTATCTATCTATCTATCTATCTATCTATCTATCTTGTATTTTTAGAAATATTTTAAAGGATATTGATATCCTTTTTAAAAGAAAAAACTAGCAAAGACATTTTCATTTAAATCATCAGATGACGATTGCTACTTGAGAAATATAAAATTAAATGAATAGGATTTGATGTCATTTGATGGATGACAACAACATTAGGACCTACAATTTTTCCTTATTATGTTACACATTAAAAAAGAAGGCTTTTCAATCTAAATTACAGATTATGATTTGGACAAATTTACTAAAAGACAGTGATACATAAGTTTGGCAGTAATTACAAGATATGTTCCTGTGATAATTTGGCTGAGGAAGTTAAACAGAAGAATTCTAGATGATGGAGCAAAGAGATTCACATGCATGTCTGGGGCAGGCCCCAGACAACAAGGAGAATACACAGTCTCGTCTCCTCCAGATAGATGGCATTGCTTTGGTGAGCAAATGTATGGTGTGGTATGGGGGAAGAGAGAGACAGACAGTTCATATCCTGCAGACAGAGACAAATGTGAAGCTGTGAAGTAGTGAAGACTGGGCTGAGGTGATAGTTTCCTTGCCACCTGGGGCCATGATGATATGTGGACCTGAGCTGTACCAAGGTCTATGCCTGTGTCCAAAGCCCTGTAGCATCTGCAGTCTTTGTTTATGTCCAAGGTTCCTGAAACCACAGAAGACAGAGCTGCACCGAGTTGGCTCTGTCCCTCCCTGGATGCAAGGCTAGGTAGGGAGAGATGTCCTTGCTCCTTTCCAGCTTAAGCACTTTGGAGAACAGAGAACACGTCTTATGGTTTGTTTGGATAGCACAGTTGAGCCAAGCCTGTTTGTAGGGCCATGTATGAGCTGGCCCTGAGGGTGAGAAAGGAAAAGTGGGTCCTATTCTCCTACTCTGCCATTAATGTTAGAAAAAAACAAGAACATGTTTCGATGCACCATTGCAAAGTAGGGTGTACTATGGATTTCAAAGAAATAAAATCAAGAATTTGAATGGTTTTGTCATATAAAGTATGGAACTAAACTCTGATTGATTGATTGATTGATTGATTGATTGATTGATTGACTGATTGATTGATTGGTTGATTAATTGATTTGCCATTGAGTTTGTTTTCCTTGGGTATCTACTGCTCAGCATGTGGCCTGCCTTTAATTAAGATGGTTTGTTTTCCCACTAAGACTTCATTGGAAAAAAGTAAATTTTCATTTGTGAGAATTTATCAATTAGAAATAAATTCTGAATTAAGGATGGGGGATTGTGTTCACCTCTCTGTTCAGTATTGTGACCCGTATGATGCAGCCCTGAATATACCCTGCCCATCATGCCACAATCTCAGTGAATTCATATGTGAGTAGGTACAGATGTAGTTCAGAGGACCTTGTTTCCTTCGTGTCTTCTATCCCCTCTGGATCTTACACTCTTTTTTTTTTTTCTTTTGCCTCCTTGTAGTTTCCTGAGCTTTAAAGGGAGGGATTTAATGAAGACATCCCATTTAGGCCTGAGTGTTCTGCTGCCTCTCCCTCTCTACATGACGTCTCTCTGGGGATCTCTGTGTTTGTCCTCATCTACTGCAGGAGGAAGCTTCTCTGCTGACAGTTGAGCAAAGCACTGATCTTATAGTAGAGCAGAATGTTATTGGTTTTATTTTACTGTTACATTCATATTTTTTTGATATTTTTAATCCATGTATGTCCCTGCTCCCCCTCCCATCCCTCCTCCCTATCCCTCCTAGTCAGCCTTCAGCCTCCCTCCTCCTCATCCCCCCATTCCCTCCCTCAAAAGTGCAAGAATCCCAAGGTGGGTCAGCTCAGGGTGGCACATGCACTCTAGACAAGTCCGATTTTCTCATCCCAAAGTCAAGACTAGGTTAGGTGTTCCTCTGCAAGGAATGGGCTCCAAGGTGCCAGCCCACTCACAGGAACACAATCTGATCCCATCCTTCAGAGGAGGCTCCACATACTGTCCATGCCAATCAACAGTTGTCTACCCTTGGAGAGCATAACTCCTATTCCCGATGGATCTCCAGTGGTTATTCTTGATTCAGTGAGATCCCCAGCACTCCATCACTGTGGGAATTTTTCTCATAATCTCTATTTCCTTGCTCATGCAGATTCTCCTCCCCTGGACCAGGAGCTCGGCCCAGTGCTCAGTCATTTGTTATCTATTCTTTGATGGATATAGGTTCTGTGATGACACTTAGGATGATTATTCATTTGATGATAGAAGAAGTTCTATTTAGACACGTCCTTCACTATTGGTTGGAGACTTAGCCAGGGACATCCTATGAGTTCTTGGTGGTTTCCCTAGCATCTGATCTCTTTACAACCCCACATTGGCTTCCTCTATAGAGATATCCATCTAGAGCAGTATTATTTGTTTTGCCATTAGTTACTTTCAGGGATGGATTCCATCTTGTGGAGTGGATTTTAAATCTAATTAGTTATTGTTTGGCTGATCCCACAAGCTTTGTACAATTACTGGACTAGTATAACTTGCCAGCAGATAATCATTGTAGATCAAATGTTTTGTAGATGGGCTGGTATTTACCTTTATCTTTTGGTCAGGTGCAAACTACTACCAGTACTTTGAAATGTCAGTAAAGGTAGTCTTTAAGCAGGTACCAGCTTGACTTCCCCATGTTCATTGAGTTGTGTAGGTGTTGATTTTAGAAATAAGACCTTGTCAACAGTTTGTGTAGAGCAGCCAATAGCCTTGATAATAACCAGATTTGTTTTGAGGTCTTCATGGGATTCCCTTTGACCAAGAACTTTTTCCTAATAGGAACAATCTTGTTGTCTCTGCTCCACCAATCACTAGCATTTATTTTTGCTGTTTAACCTGAAAATAGAATTTTGCAATATTTTGAAAGATGATGATGGTTGAGTTATTCACAAGACCTCATGTTTTTTGCCCCTTTTTGTCATTCTATCTCCAAAGCTGTGTAGAAACATGATTGTGACAGCAAGATTTCTAACCTTACGTAACCTCAATTTAATTAGTTTTTTTGAGCCTCACAGTATCATCTGTAATATGAACCAAACAGAAAATAAATTAAAAGTCACACTGTTAATATGTGTTATACAACATTTAATTTGGATAATATTTTATTTGATAGATAATGTTCAAACTATTGTGTGTTCATTTTGTTTATCTAGAGTGTATGAACTTAATATTGAAATTATGATAGTCCTTCATTAGATTACATTATAGATTTTACTATTAATAGCAGAAAACAAAGATTGGAAAGTATTCTTAAACAATAGAAAGATTCCATTAATAGAAAACAATGCTGAACTATGAGCTAAAGTTGGTTAAAATTTATACTCCAAAGTGGGCCAAATGTACCCTGCTACAGCCATCTGCAGTCAAATCTGTGCTCTGTGATGGGTAAATGAAAGAAAAAAGTGCTGGAGGGAAAAACTGCCCTTTAATGCTTAATGCTCAAAACTGTGGCCAAACTTCTGTTATTATAATTTGTAATACTCATAATTCTCAGTTATTTGTTTGTTCAAATATTTCTTTGAGAAAATCAAAACAAAAGGCTACATTTAAAAAGCAGCATAAGAAATATGGTGAAAATTATCTAGCTTTGGATTTAGAAAAATCTGATTAGCATTTAAACTAATTCTATTCGTCAGCACATGTTAGATATTGAGAAGTATAGATTCACACTGGCCTCTGAAGGTTTATTAATTCTGTACCTGGAGATATGTTTTCAGTTAATAGCATCTCTCTCAGTATCAAGTCTGGAGATGCATCCCCAAACTCTGCTTCTAAGATCAACTTTGAGTTCTATAAATATGTTAACCTCATAAGCATAAAAGGAGATTAAAAAATAAGAGACAAATTTCTATCAAAAGAATGGATGTATGGAAAAATGAAACTACACACAGGGCAGGGTTTATCTAATATGTGCACACCCCCATTCATCTGACTGTTTTAATATTGAATGTGTAAAGCACATACAGAAATCAAGGTATTGCTACTGGCCTTACACTCTATTCTATAGTTAATTCCATCTTAGTCACTATACTATTGCCATGAAGAGACATCACAACCAAAGCAACTCTTATAGAAGAATCATTTATTTTGCACTTCCAGATATTTTCACAGGTTTTTGCCCAGTGTCATCATTATGGAAATCAGAGTGGCAAGAAGATTCAGAGCAGGAGAATAGCTGAAAGTTATACAACTGGATCTGTGGGCATCATCAGGAAGAGAGTTTGACCTTTTGAAACATCAAAACTCACCCCCAGTGACACACTTCCTCTCAAAATGCCAAATCTACTCCAACAATGCCACACCTCCTAATCCTTCTCTAGTATGGCCACTTCCTGATGACAAAGCATTCAATTATGTGAGTCTATGAGGCCATTTTTATTAAAAACAACCACAACATTTTAGGATTCTGAGAGAAATTACTATGCTGTGTGAGCTACAAAAAAAAAAAAAAAAAAAAAAAAAAGCTAACACAAAAATTACAGGAGCCCAGCATGTCAAGACAAATACATGTAATACACTAGGATCCCTTAATACCCACACACACACATACACACACACACACACATACACACACATGCACACACACTTGTACACATCTGGTTAATGATGAAAGATGAAGCAATAGAAGTCTATCATATTGAGTAACAAGAAAATATTTCAAAAAAGGAAGAAGCTCAATAAAAAGTAAGAAGGATAAGAGGAGAGTGGTATAGACAAAGACTCAGCTGAATTTAATCAGTAAATTGGTTGAAAGAAAACAAGACACAATACATATAAATAGGCCACAAGTGCTACTATAAGGTATGTTTGAAAATCTCTACCTTAAGGATGACACTTGGTTTAGCTCAGGAAGACTTCTCTCTTTAAAGGCTTAAAAATATGTCTTCATATATCCAAAGTAAGAAAAAGAAAACTCCATGGTTCTGAATAAAACCGGGTGGAAAATTAAAATTCTAAATTAATTAAACATTCCTATTGCTAAAAATCGACTTAATGTTAATATATTAATAGAATAATGTATATTTTATTCTCCAGTATCTTCTGGCTCCTTTCATTAGTTTCATAGTTATCTGGATTTTGATAAAAGCAAGGCACAATATATTTCATATTGCAATATCATATGGACAATTTCAGTGCCTTAAACTTTGTTTCATCTCCTTGTTTTATCTTCTGACTTGTACAAATGCACCCAATTCTTCACGACTAGTAATATTTTACTACCATATGATTTGACTTTTCAAAAACGTCATATAGTTGGAAATATGCAGTAATAAGCCAATTCACTCAGACCTGTTCAACCAATCAGTATGCATTGGTTTGACTGATCACTTATTATAATGACTGACTAATATTTCGCTGTGAAATGTACCATTTGCTAAAGAGCATCTTGAGATCTCCCAGCCTTTTATAATTTTGAATGAAAATGTTTATCCTCCATGGTTAAGAAAACCTCTTGTACACTGTAAAGATTTTTCACTTGTATTGGTTTAATAAAACACTGATTGGCCAGTAGCTAAGCAGGAAATAGATGCAGGGAAACCAGACTAGGAGAATTCTGGGAAGAGGAAATGGAGAAAAGCCGACAATAGCCGAAGCAAGAGAAGAATGTTGGACTGAGCAAATGTACCAAGGCAAGTGAGTAAACATAGATAATAATTGTGCGTTAATTTAAGTGAAGGAGGTAGAAAGTAATTTTCTTGAGCTACCAGCCAAACAGTTACTATAATATAAGCCTTTGAATGATTATTTTATAAGTGGCTGTGAGATCACTGGTGGGAGAGATTTGAAATGGACCTTGATGAGATCAAGAAAGAAAAATATGTGACTACAGGTAGTTACATCCCACATACATGTTTGCAATTCTTCTACATAAGAATCTATTAGTGTCACTAATAACTATCTGAGTAATTGTAGGCAAAGCTGTTTTCTACATAGAAGAGACTGTACAATTTTTTTCATAGTTTCATGCACTCAACAACACTTGGCGGGCTGAAGCTAGTAGATTTCATCCTGGTATCTCATTATAGAAATTTTAATTTCATAGGCTGGTGAGATGGCTCATTGAGTTATAACACTAGCTGCTAAGTTTGACAAGTCAAATTTAATCTTTACTTCCCACATACTGAAAGGAAAGGAATAGGTTCCATGGGCTATCTTCTGACTTTCACATGCAAGTTATGCCAAATGTTCTTAATCCCAAGTAAAATAAATAAATAAATGTATTTTGAAGTAATTCCTTGATGGTATATTAGGGAGCTTTTGTATATTTACTTGCTATGTATGTTACTGCATTTTTACCAACTAATACATTTTATTATCTTTCTGTTACCCGTGTCTCCTAGTACAGTACAATGCTGAACATGACAGGAAAAAAAAAATTTCTGGCCTGTACTTGACCCTAATCATAATACCTTCTTTTCAAATACTAAGTATGATAATTGGAAAAAGGAAATTTTGTACATTCATTTTTATCAAGCAAAAATTATGTTTTATATTTGATTTGGCATTCATTTTTATTTATAAATAGGTATTGGGTTTGTCATATATATTCTCATGGAGGGAAATACTTTAGTAAACTCTTTGGATTACCTTGGAAATCACATTGAATACAGTGTACTGTTTTGAATAGGAACAATCACTCTTGACACAATTTTTCAGACATAAGTTTGTCCGGGTTCCTCAGTCTGGTTGATCTAGCCAAGGATTTTCCCATTATTTCTTAGTCTTTTCCTATTCCTGACCCACTGGGTGAGTGTTTTTATCTCAGATATCTTCATTTCCTATTGGTCCTGTAGGTGTTTACTGAACACCTCTGAAATTTGTTTATAATGAAAATCCCATGTTATCCATGTGTTCTTATGTTTTTCTTTGTCTGACCTGAAGAACACAACTGAGCTGGAATACTTTGCTGGTCAGAGCTACAACTTATCACTACTCAGAAGACAGACCAGATTGCAATTCAGACTTGACATTGAACAAATAATCCCATTATCACTTGTGGTCTAAAATTTTATGAGTAATATTTAATTGTTAGTATTTATTGAAAGTTTTGGCATCCATTTTTGAGTAATAGTACATACTCTGCTTAAACTTAACATTTTTAGTGTTTTATAAATTTTTATTATATGGTATTTGATAATTTTATACATGAATACAATGAATTTAGATTATATCAACCTCCTTTCCCCTTTCCAACTCCTCCTAGATCTCGCCAGAACATCCTCCCACCAACATTGCATTGTTTACCCCTTGGATAAACCACTGAGTACAGTTAGTGATGCCCATAGACACAAGTGTGTGGGTCTATCCACTGAAAAAAAGGCACCTATCATGGACCACACCCTTGAAGAAAACAGACTTTACCTCCATCAGCAACCATCATCTGCCTCCAGTTCTTCATTTGTGGGTGATCACTGGTATCATTTTCATCTCAAAAATTTGGTAAAATTTATTAGAAAATTATCCAGGATTGTGCTCTCTCTCTCTTTTTTTAAATGTATTAATTTTGTTAATGAATAAAGTATTATGAAGAAATTTATTAATTTATTGAATTATTTTATAGACAAAAATTTATCAACATTATTCCTCCTTGTGTGGGATTTTATTGTCTTTTATAAGTCATCAAAAGCTTAGCTTAAAACTGTTTATAGAGTTCTTTCATTTAAATTACACAGTAACATACAGTCTTCACTATATTTGTAATTTATGTCATGAAAATTTTTAGGACATTATGTATGTAAAATAATGGGCTTTTATGACAAATTCATACATACATATACCATACTTTGGTCATATTGATCTCTTACGATGGTCTTGTAATCAATGTCCTAAGCCATTGTTATTTTCTGATTCATCTCCTACTTTCATGTCTCAAATTTTTTCTAACTACAGAACTAAAAGGAAACTTGCGAAGCTAATATTACTGAGATGTGTTGATTTTGTTTCACACAATCTTCACTTACATCAATTTTTCTAAAACTGATAACATTTTTTTAAATTATTAGGTAGATTACAGGCTTTCAAGTTTTTCATGGGGGGAATAAGAAACTACTTTTGTATATTTTCTTTAGGAAAGTAAAATACTGAGGAAAGTAGAAAATGCTACATAACTTCCTAGATAACAATAAAGTATATACTAGGGAAAATTTGTATTAATTCTACATTATTATAGTTAATTCATGCCCATAAAGAGAAGTACAGAATGTGCTCATTCAAGTGGATGTTAGACATAAAGCATAGAATAACCAGGTTACAATCCCCACAGAAGCTAGGTAACATGGAGGACCCTAAGAGAGACATGCATGGATCCCCCAAGGAAGAATAAATAGATAAGATCTCTTAAGGAAATTAGGAGTATGGGGGGGTGGGGGAGGATAACATGAGGAAACTAGGTGGTTAAGTTGTGAAGGAAGAGCAAAAGATGATGGAGCAATTTTAGAATTAGAGAGAATCCTGGTGCTAGTGAAATTCCACGAGGAATCCACAGGATGGTCCAGCTAAGACTCCATCCTCTGGTGGAGAGAGCTGAATCCACCCTTCTCCTGTAATCAAATTGATGACCACCCTAATTGTCATGAAAGAACTTTGATCCAGAAACTGATAGAAACAAATACAGAGATGCAAGTCTAAGCACTTGACCAAGTTCCGGAGTGTAACAGAGATAGAATAAGGATAACATGAGCAAAGGTTGGTCAAGATCATGATGGGGAAACCACAATGACAGCTTGACCCGAGGGAGTGAGAGCTCACTGACTTTAGACTGTCAGCTCGGGAACCTGCATGGGACTAAAACAGACCCTCTGAAAGTAGATTCTAGATTGTGGCTTGGGAAGTTTGTAGGCCTCTGGCAGTGCAACCAAGATTTATCCCTAGTGCATAAACTGACTTTTTGGAGAACATTCTCTATGAAGGGTTACGTTCCTCAGCCTTGATACAGAAGGAATGGCTTGGTCCTGCCTTATCTTGATATGCCGTGTCATCCTTTGTTGGTTCCTCATGGATGTGAGTGTGGTGTGAGAACATGAAGGGAAAGGAAGGGGAACTGTGGTTTGTATGTAAAAGGAGAAAAAAATATTTCAATAAAAGAGATAATGAGCTAAAAGAATTTGAACCATAAAATGAATTGGATTTTTATAGAGATTCAATGGACAAAACAAAATGCAGATATTCTAGAACTTTCAAGAATAAAACTTATGTCTGGTTATTTTAATACACAACATATGGTTAAAGAAACTTAGGCTCACAAAGATAACGTCTTATGACAAAGAAATTAAGCCAGGATAAAGGTTAAAATTTACTTATCAAAAAATTGATTAACATTTTTGCCAATGATTATATTTAGTTTGAAAATCCAGCTTAATTTTTCTTTAACATTGAAAACCAATAAAACACAGGCAACTAAAGCCACCAACCTAAGCTAATACATGGTACTTGAAGTCATGTGACAGACTTAAAATAATATGTATTACATATACTTTTGTGTTGATGTCAGAGAATTGGTTGGTTTGTTAAAGGTAAAATATAAGACAGAAGAGATGAGAGACATACACTTAGAGCCTGTCATTTTTCTAAGAATACTCTAATTTCTATGTGTTCATGTATATTATGTAGCCACTGTGCAGAAATAGGGTCTAATATTTGAGGCACCTTATTCACACAATGATGCTGTTATGTATAATATTGTCTTATCTTCTAGGATTTCAGAATCTAGAACATTAAAATTTATAGAAGTAATTTCCTAGTAGTTAGATATAATGAAGAAAGGACCTTATCTTTGGATTCTATATCTGCTATTTTAATTGCAATCATTATTTGAGAAACTGTCAAACAGTTATTTTGCAACTTATTCCTACATCATGTTTGCATTAGTCATTTAAATAAAAGTGCAAATAACCTTTAACCAGTAATACTCCAAATAAAAACAAATTTAAACTGTTCTTTCTCTGAGAAAACACTAAATTTTCATGAACTCTAAAATATCTGAGGTAATATAAAACAATATATTTCCTAGATTATAATGAAATATTGGCTTTCTCTCACTTTCTGATTCATATCACAAGTGGCATTTAACTATAAAGACACTATTAGCATTTCCATCTTCTCTATGCCACACATTATAACATCTGATTTTATTTTCATTTGCTTTCATTTCCAAGTTCTATATATCATCTGGTATTTTTACATAGATTATGCTTTCCTTAAGGAGTGAAAGTACAGAGATAGCTCTCTAGGAGTTGATCAGCTTAACTGGCATAGTTTTAAAATGCTCCATTCCACCAACTCATTCAAGGATGCAATTTTCACCTTTCTTGGCAAATCAACATTTATTTTTTTCTTTACTCAGAAGAATTAATGTACAGAGAAACTAATCTTAATTTATATTTAATTACATAACATAAATGTATGCTTCCTTCTGATCAAAAATAGCAATCTTGTAGTCTATCCTGAATTTGTCAAGAATTATATAATATATGTATAAATAATCTAAGTGCCAGCTGCCTGCTGGAAAGACAAAAATAAAGCATAGTTCTCGACCTCTGAGCTCTTGTTTTATAGAATGACATTTGTCAAAAGTTTGATGCAAAAGCAGCTATCATTATTAATAAAAAAAAACTTTAGAAAGAAATAATAAAATTCATTAACTCTATAAAAAGAAAATAATTTTATACTACTTTATATTCATGAATTTAATTTCATGGTTAACAAAAAGTTCAAAACTGTCAATGAAGAAATGTCTTCAACCTAATTAATGTCATCTTTTGGAAATGTGCAAAGTGAGGCCATGAAAAAGATATTTCCAATCTAGAATAACAAAACTTTAAGCCTTATAAGATTAAGAGACAGTTCTATTATCTTTATTTTTCATAAAATATGTTCTTAATACATATCAAACTGTCTTTACTGCTGCCCAGTGCTGCTTAGATAAGTGCATGCCTATTGTACAATTTCACATGCCATGAGAACTTAGCCTCTCACTATTCTCTGTACTGCAAAATGTAATAAATAACTGGTGGTTGGTTAAATCTGATGATGATTTGTGTGATGTATTCTAAGTAAAGTTTATGCTTTGGGGGTTACATGGTTCCAAACAATTTTTATTTCAAATTCTTCCTTAAAATAAATCAAATTTTATGTATATGTCCAAGGTTTTACTTTAAAAAATAATGTAATTTATAGAAGTTTGGAAATTTGTATTCAACAGTGCTGATCAAAACCTTTTCAGGTTATTAGAAAGTTCTCCATATATTTTTATTAATCACTACAATGTTAAAAATCCATACTTTCTGTTCTTTTTCTACTAGAATCATATTTGTATTTTTTATCATGCATAAACTGTGCCCTCCCATGTCAAGTTTAGTAACAGCTAATTGTCTCTGAGATTTCAATTTCATTAAGTTCAAAACTCATACATTCTGCAAGAATTATGTTTAGCTCTAATGCTCAGTAAAACGACACCCTAACAATATGTTTTATGAGTACACAAAACAATAATAGAAGGAAAGAAGGGAAAGTCTTTGCAAAGTCACTTGTTAATGATAGCAAATAAAGAAATTTAGCAGTCAGGATAGTATTTGCTTTACATGCATGTGTGAAAGACACATACTACTCTCATAAAAGGCTTTATGATGTTACCAATCACAATGTCATTGTCCCAGATAAAGTTGTAATCTGTACATCTAAGTATTGTGTGCACCCTTCTTGCTTGTCTTGCAAGTTAAATTGGGTTAATATTTTCTTTGTAATCCATATACAATTTTAACAATGTAATTCAAATTTTTAACAATATTTTTCAGAGAAAGCACACTAAATATTATAAAAATAAGTGGATTCAGAATTATTTCTTTGGTTGTTTAAGACTAAGAATCTTGAATCCATGTAACCATGTTCTGAGGAATAAATAGTTGCAGACGAATTAGAAATCATCACATATGCACCCTAGTTTCTTGTTACTAAAGGAAGCATACTGGAGTCTGAGATCAGTTAACACATTTAATTTTAAGATTTTAAGATAATATTGCCAAGAATTTAACTTTTGGTAAAAGAAAAAATGATAATATGCTCTTAAACTATTTCCCTTTACTTATTTTTGTTAATGTTCTAAACCTTTTATTTTTAAGAAGTCAACCAGTTTATTGTTTTTATATTTGTATAGATGTTAAAAAGCTATTTATTAATTTGATCTACCACAAAGAATTTGTAAATTTTTAGTATAATTTGTAAATTTGTCAATTAATTAGTGTAATACAATCCACTAAATTCTCGTAAAAACATTGGATTATTTTAGAAATTTTCTGACCTTTATATTTTATTTTCTTCTCCTTCTAGAAGCAATCTCACCTGTTTTTATTAGCATGAAATAGTTCATGTATTTATTGAATGCTTTTCTGCATGAAATAATATAGTTTAATTTCCTATTTGAATTTCTTTTTATCCCCTAATTTTCTCTATTTTAAATTTTAACAATTAAGAAAGAGTATATATGTATGTGTTAATGACGATGTAAATAATCATACATGTAATTAAATGCATATGCATATGCATGTACATTTTTAAATATAACATGCTCACTCTGTATAATGCTTCTTCATCATATGCTTTCGGGGATGTTATTTGTCCTTACATAAACAATCAGTGCACTCTGCTCTGTGGAGACTACTTCTCCTGCTCTCAGCGTTTCTTAGTTGTACTTTCTTTTGTAGAGTTGAAGCCTCAAGCACTTTCCCATCAAGTGCCTATTTGTGTCACTCTTTTTTATCCCATCCTTATGCAATTATGTTTGTGGGAGTGTTTATATTTGAAAATATTTGAGTTTATTACTACTAACTAGTATGCACTAAAAAAAAAAAAAAAAAAATAGCAGTCAAATTAAGATGATGAAAGTGGAAGCCATATGCTTCCTAAGCAAGACCTCTCCAGTTGGTTACCCAATAACAGGCGTTCAACCTTGACATACACAATATTATATGGACTAAGGAGGGTGTTACTTACATATTTATAAATATAACTATATACGTTTTGATGTGTGTGTGTGTGCGTGTGTGTGTGTGTGTGTGTGTGTGTGTGTATGTATGTAAAACAACAGAAAAAGTGCTCCTGAATTTTAAAGAGAATGGGCAGGATTGGAGGGAAAAAGTAAAAGGATGGAACTATATAATAATTTTAAAATAAAATTAAAACATATAAAACAAAATACATAAATATAGGACATTGTTGTGTGATGTTTCAAAATATGTATACTATGAACTACTTAAATCAGGTTAAACATTTTTTTTCTCCAAAAATATTTATCATTTCTTTATGAGAAAAATGTTAAAAATTCTTTTTATGTCGTTTAGAAATACATGGTGTGTTTTTATTACCTATTGTCATCAGGATTTACGACAGGACACAGGTACTACTCACGGCTACTTATTTGTAAGTTTGATCCTACTGGTCAACCTCTCCGCTTTGCATTTCCATCACTGTTCTTTGTTGCTTCTGACAACCACTACTCTACTTCCAACTTTTAAGACATTCACACTTTAGAGCCTCCATATAAGTCATATTATGAAGTAGAGTTCTTTCCTGTGTCAGATCTGTCTTTCTTAACACAGTGATCTGTATGTCAGTCCACATTGTCACAAGTGATGAAATTCATTTTGTTTTCATATGTTAAATAGTGACCTACAGTCTATTTAAATCAGAGTACTAGAAACTATTCAGAAATGTATAAATACTTAGAATCTTTAAAATGTTTTGCCTTTTGAATAGTTCTACCTTCTGCTTAGGTATACAGATGCCTCTTTCACACTCTCCATTTATTTATTTATTTGTTTGTTTGTTTGCTTGTTTGTTTGTTTGTTTTCTATTTATTTATTTATTGCTGTTATATCTATCAACAGAAAGCTGGATAAAACTATAATTTTTTTGTCATTTTTGGGTAATCTCCATGCTGATATCCATAATGACTATGCTAATCTATATCCTATCACTGCTGTGGGAAAAATATCTTCTCTCCAAGTCCTTGCCATCATTGGTTAAATTCAGTCATTATTGTTGTTTTTATGGTGCTGAGTTGAACAAAGTTCAGTTATGATTCTGAAAGGCATTTCCTCCTGATTAGTGATATTGAGCATTTGTCAAGAATCAATTAACCTTGTTTTATATTTTGACAACTATTCAGGCCTATTTATCACTTGAAAAACTGGAGTTTTTGGTATTGCATTACAAGGATTCTTATTGCACACTTTCCAATATGTTTACTTTGCAACTGTGTTCTCTCATTCTTGGTTTTTCTCTAATGGTTTCTTTTGTTAGCAGAAACATTTTAACTGTATATCACTCCTTAGATGTAGCTTTTTATTTATTTCCTTAGATTTTCTTACAAAAATCATTTCCATTCCAATGTTCTCAATCATTCTACTAATTATTTTGTTTTAGTAATTTTATAGTTTCAAGTGCTATATTTAGTCTTTGATTCATAGTTTACTAACTAATGAGAAATATAGGTCATTTTATATGGATACCTAATTTTGTCTTTAACATTTAGTGAATAGACTGTCCATGTATACAAACTGAGATGTTATTTATGAAAACATGTTTATTAAATGTGGCATTAGAATGCTTATTTAATGTGGTTTCAGTCTGTCCTGAGTTCTTTCTGTATTATTTATATTTCTTGTTTCATAAAATCCCTGAGGAATGTAAGAGAATAGTCTTTTCTGGTTCACAGTTTCACAGTGCAGTTCATCAGGTCTGGGAAGCAATGGAAGTAGGAGCAGGAAGCAACTGGTCACATCACAACCGTAATCAGAAAACAGAAAATGATACATACAGGTCACATCCTCATTAGTCATGGAAGGAGATCTCACATTCTGGCCTGGTCTTTTTTCCTCAATTAAGCCTATCTAGAAACATCTTCAGAGACAGTCTTCTCCACAATTGAACAGTCAGTTCATCTAATAGGTGATCCTATCTCAGCCACATTAATAGCAAAGATTAAGAATTATATTTCACTTATGAGGAAAACTAGTCATGCACTATCAATCCCAGGCTGAGTGTCAGCTCCAAAATACCTGTGTTGCATGTTAGTCAAGCAGTCTGCAGAAGGCACTTGTAACAGCCATCTTCTCATCAGTGCAGCAAGCACACAAGAAGAGTCAGCTTATTAAGCAGTTGGAGGGGGTACTTTTGTTCATTGTTTTTTGAAAGCAGAGTCCATTAATGATAAATAAGCCTAATAGTTTTTCGGGAATTGGTGAGATGTAGATGGGAATACTTACAGAGCAAAACTGCTTTCCTAATGGTCAGAAGTGAAAAAAGCTACAAAAATACAATCTCAAGGCTGAGATAATCCCACTAAATTCCTCCTTCTAGAAGACTACCAAATACTAGTACTATAGACATGTAAATAGGATGTTTTTATTTAATTTTTTTGTATCTACCACTTTCCCTTCCCTTCCATGCTCCCAGTCTCTCCTAGTCCTTCCTCAAGCTCCCTCTACCCCATTTCCCCAAAGAGAGGAAGGAGTCCCAAGGTAGATTAGTTAAGTCTGGAAAGTCCAGTTGAGGTAGGTCTGAGTCTTTCATACCAGTATCAAGGCTGTGTTAGGTGTTCTCTGTAGGAAATGGGCTCCAAGATGTCAGTTTATGTACCAGGAACATACTCTGATCCTACTGCAAAAGGCTCCACAAACTGCCCATACCATTTGACTGTCATTTACATTTGGAGGGTTTTGTTCCTTTCAATAGAAATTCCTCAGCAATTGTTTCTGAACCAGTGAGCTCCCAATACTCTAGTCAACTGTTTCTCTGGGTCTCCTCCTTATGATCCTGATCCCTTTGCTCATATACTCCCCCCCCCTTCTCTCTTTGTCCCCTCCCTCCCTTCCTTCCTCCCCGCCTCCTCCCCCTTCAGTAAGCCCTGGAACTCGACATGGTGCTTTGCTATGAATCTCTGCTTCTGTCTCTATCCATTGCTGGATGAAGGTTCTATAATGACAATTAGAATAGTAATTTATTTGACTATAGGAAAATTCCTGTTTAGGCTCCCTCTCTACTATTTCTTGTAGTCCTAGTCAGGGGCATTTTGTAGGTTCTTGGGGGCTTCCTTAGCACCAGGTACCAGGTTTCTTTCTAACCCCACAATGGCTCCCTCTACCAAGATATCATTTCCATTTCTATTTCCATTTCTTTTTCTTCTCTCTCTGTTGCTTCTCTCACTCAACCATCTCCTTCTCTCATGGTTTGTTCCCACATCCCCCTGCTCGCTCTCCAATATGATTCCACTTTACTCAGGAGGCCTCTCTATTTCCTTTTTCCAGGGGGAATCCCTGGATATCTGTAATTCTCTTTCTTTATTGTGTCTTTGAGTGGCTTGGTTATCAGGATGACTGTAGCCTCATAAAAAGAGTTTTGCAATGTTCCTTCAGTTGCTATTGCATTGAACAGTTTGAGAAGTATTGGTATTAGTTCTTCTTTCAATGTCTAGTAGAATTCTGTACTGAAAATGTCTGGTTCTGGCCTTATTTTGAATGCAAGACTTTTAATAACAGCTTCAATTTCCTTGGGAGATATATATATATAAACTCTTTGATTCATTGATTCTTTGTATTGTTCTTTTGTCTTGATTTTATTTATTTCTGGCCTGAGTTTTATTATTTCCTATCTTCTCCTTCTAGGTGAGTTTGCTTCTAATAGTTCTAGAGCTTTCACCTTTGATGTTAAGTCTCTTGTGTGAGATTTCTCTAGGTTTTTCATGTAGGCATCTATTGCTGTAAACTTTCCTCTTAGACGTGCTTTCATTATGTTCCATAAGTTTGGGGATGTTGTGGATTCATTTTCATTGAATGCTAGGAAGTCATTAATATTTTTTCTGTACTTCTTTCTGGGTCCAGAGGCAGTTCAATTGAGAGATGTTCAGTTTCCATAAATGTAGGCTTTCTGTAATTTTGATGTTGAACTCTGACTTTAGACCATGGTGGTCTTAAAGGAGGTAGAAGGAGTTATTCCCATTTTTGTATCTATTGATATTTGATTTATGACCAAGTATGTGGTAATTTTAGAGAAAGTTCCATGGGGTGCTGAGGAAAACATGTATTCCTTTGTGCTTTGGGTGGAAAGTTCTGTATATATATTTACTAAGTCCTTTCAGGTCATAACTTCTGTTAGGTCCTTTCTTTCTCTGTTGAGTTTCTGTCTGACAGACCTATCCACTGTTGAGTGTGGGATATTGAAGTCTCCTACTTCTAATTGTGGGGTTTGATAAGAAATTTGCACATTAGTAATAATGTTTCTTTTACGTACGTAGGTGCCCTTGTTTTGATGACATAGATATTCAGGATTGAGACTTCGTCTAGTTGGCTTTTACCTGAGATGAGTAAGTAATGATCTCTTCTGATTGATTTTAGTTTGAAGTCTGTTTTGTTAGATAGTAGGATGGCTGCACCAGCTTGTTTCCTAGGTCTATTAAATTGGAATGTCTTTTCCCAACCCTTTACTCTGGGCCAGTGTCTATCTTTGAATGTGAGGTATGTTTCTTGTATGCAGTAGAAAGTGACTTCTATTGTTGTATCCATGTTAGGTTGTGTCTTTTTATAAGTAAATTTAGTTCATTGATGATTGGTGTAAGAATGCCTTTCTGTATGCTGTGAACATCAATCTTTAAATAAAGGACCTGTTTTGGCCCATGACAGGCACCATAGAAAAAGTAGGAGGAGAAATCAGAGCATAGGTAGGAGAAGCAGGGTGGAGTCAGACAGACTGAATCAGAAGCCCAATGGAGCAACATGTAAGCAACACAGGTGAGCCGTGTGCCACGCGGCAAGAAAGATTAATGAGAATGGGTTGAGGTAAGATGTAAGAGCAAGCTACCAATGTGCCTGAGTCATAGGCCAACAACATGAACTTAATGTAAGCATCTGAGTTATTTCTGGGACCTGAGCAGCTGCGGGCGGCTAAGGGGTCTGGGGCTGACTGTAGGTCTGTGGGTCTGGGCCTCTGGCCGCCAAGGAACAAGAAACCACACTACAACAGATGATAAGTGATATTAATGGCCAATGATTGTTATTTCCTGTTATTTTTGGTGGTAGTTTTAGTGTGCTTTTCTTCTTTGGGTTCTTCTTCTATGGAATGATCTATTGCTGGTGGTTTCATGCATGTATCTTGCTTCTTAGGTTTGAGGGTTTTTTTTTGTTTTTTTTTTTTTTTTCCTAGTGCTTTCTGCATGGCTAGATTTGTGGATAGGTATTGTTTAAAGCTGGTTTTCTTATGATATATCTTGTTTACTCTATCTATGGTGATTGATAGTTTTGCTGGATATAGTAGTCTGGGCTGAGCACCCTGGTTTTTTGCTGTTTGTATAATATCTGACCAGGACCTCCTAGCTTTCATTTTTCCCATTGAGTAGTCTGGTGTTATTCTGATGGGTCTTTTACTTTGCAGCTCTTAGTCTTATTTCTTTATTTTGTAGGCTTTGTGGCCTTATTTTTATATTGTGAGCAGACTTTTCGGGGGGGGGGGGATTCTAGTATTTTGTTGTTCTATAAGCTTCTTCTATGTTTATAGACATTTCCTTCTTTAGGTTAGGAAAGTTTTCTTCTATGATTTTGTTGAATTTATTTCCTGTGCCTTTGGGCTGGTATTCTTCTTCTTCAATACACTTAGGTTTGGTTGTTTCCTGGTGTCATATTTCCTGGACATTTTGTGTTATGCCACTTTTTTGTTTTAGAAGGTTATGTTTGTTTGTCTGTTTTGTTTTTATGACTGACATAAGTCTTTCTACTGTTAAATCTTCCACTCCAGAGATTCTCTCTTTCACCTCTTACACTCTGTTGGTTATGCTTGCATCTGTAGTTCCTGTTCGTCTCTTCAGATTTTCTATTCCCTTCATTGCTTCAGTTTGCATCTTCTTTATTGCTTCCATTTCAATTTTAAATCTTGAAATATTTCCTTCACCTTTTTACTTGCCTTTTCTTTGTTCTTTTTGATTTCTTTATTTTCTTTCAAGGATTTGTTGATCTTTTCCAATTTTTTGTTTATCTTTTCTTCTTTCTTTAAAGGAATTTTTTATATTCTCTTTTAAGGCTCCTATTATCATCATAAAGTTGTTTTTAATGTTGTTTCCTTCTACTTCTTCTGCGTTGCCATGCTCAGGTCTTATTGTTGTAGAACCTCCAAATTCTGGTGGTTCCATGTTGTTCTTTATATTGTGATATATATTCTTGCACTGACATCTGCCCATTGCTTCCTTGGATCACTGCAGGATTTGTCTGTATCTCAGGGAGATGATTTTAGTGCAATCTGTTCTGACTGTGTCTGTGTTTCAGGAGGACTCTCTTGGTCCAGTCTTGGTTCTTGGTCCATGTGGAGGTAGTACATTCTGTGTCATAGAGACCCTTCTTAATCCAGTAGGTGCTGGCACACTTTGGGTCTCTGCTGGCTGCTTTTGATCCAATAGGTGCTGAAAAACTGAGTGTCTCAGGTAGCTGCACTTGATCCAATAGGAACTGAAGAATTCTCTTAGTCTCTTAGTCTCTTGGTCCCTAAGACTATCTCTTAGTCTGATGCATGCAGATCTCTTAGTCTGACGTGTTGGTTTCTGGTTGACACTGGGGTCACTGAGTGATTGTGTGGACTGGGGGATGGGCAGGATTTTGTAGCTGGGAGTGTCCAGGGACAGAGTTTTAGTGAGACTTCTGGCCTATAAAAGTTTTCCCCGCTGGCCTAGATTTAGGACAAATATGAGTGGGGGTGGGGTTCCAAGGGCTGTGTCCCAGGGGCAGGGTCCCAGAGACTGGATCTTTGCCTGGGATGCGTGGGGTGTGACCTCTTCGTCTAATGTATTTAAATAGGATTCTAACACATAGGCCTTTGGCAAATTTTACAAAGTCATCTGGGATAACGGGATAAAATTTATCTGCCTTTTTATTACCTTATAAATGTTTTTAAAGATCTCTAATTTTTACTAATATAAAATTGAAATATTTTAAGAAATTAGAATGAATATGAAGTTATCTTAGAAAAAATTGTTAAATATGTTTGTTTCATATAATTGTTTCAGAGAATATAGCGTAAAACTTACTATTTGTATGCAATAATTTTACTTTAGTTGTCAATTATTCTAAATGTGGTATATGTTTTATTTGGTCATTTACTGAAACTTAAATCAATTTTAAAACTAGTATTTACTAAAAGGAAATGCCCATGTAAAAACATCCACAGAAAATAGCCTATGTTGTTAGGTCAGGGAGAGACAAGTTAAACTTTTCTTAGTGGAATAATCTGGACAATGACCTTATTATATATTATGGTAAACATTCTTCATTCTAAAGTATTATCTCTGGCTTCCAGTATCAAATATATGACCATATACTATACTACCTAAAACCCTAAAAGGTAACATAGTTATTGATTGAATCTGATCTAAAATATAGTACTATGTTCAGAATCACTGTCATTTTCAGAGAGCTACACCTTGAAATCTGAGGCTAAGATGCAAGACATCTTCTGTACCTTCTGTAATTTACAGTCACAGGACTTATCATTAACAATCCTTTAAAAAGGTCAGGCTGAAGGCTATAAAAAGTAGCTGCTAATTAACTGACCCAAGAAAAGACAATTTTATAAAATAACAGCCATTTTAGCATTTTCCTGCATTATATCACATGAAAAAAATCATGTGATAAGATGAATTATACTAGATACTGTAATAATTTTATGCTTTTCATAAAAAAATAGAATGGATGAATAAACTCTAATTATTTTATATAACAGGATACAAGTCAACAATTTGTAACCGTATCACCATGCCTCTCTCTCTAATATAAAATTTTAAAGAACGCAAAAGTTTCTAAAGTGTCATTAAAATATGTTGGAGAATACTATTTTAAGATGTATTGCTATTGCTTGTGTTATATTTGTTTAACTCTTTAAAGCTGTGTTACTTTGCCTGATGTTCTAATAAAGAACTGAACTGCCAATAGCAAGGCAAGAAAAAAATAGGCAGAGCTGGCAGGCATAGAAAATATATAAAAGGAGAAATATGGAAGGAAAGAAGTACAAGAGGAAGAGAAGGACTCCAGGGCCAGCCATCTAGGTACAAAGTAAGCCACAGTGTAAGAAAAAGAAAGAAAGAAAGTTATATAGAAAGAGCTCTTAAGCAAAAGATAGCTGAGATAATTCACGTTAGGAAAACCTATCAAGAAACAAGCCAAGCTAAATCAGGACATTTATAGGTAATAAATAACAATAACCCTCCATGTGAGACTATTTGGTACTTGGGGAGCAGCCCCTAAAAGCACAGAGAGAAAAAAAACCACAACAACAAAAATACAATTAAAGAATAGAGAATTCAGTATCTTTTTTTGAAGATATACACATTAGTCTGTGTACAAAATAAATATTTAGGAGTTAGGAATACCATCTTCAATATGTCGCCTATACCTTGTTGTCAAAGGAGCATTTGATGCCAACTATGAAACAAAATAAATTCATTGTGTCTCCTAACAAATTAACAGACAGATCATAGAAAAAGTTCTAATAAAAACCCTATTGTCATCTCTATCAAAAGAAAAATATTACTTTCAAACATTTATCTAGAACATGTGTCTGTCTAAAGTTTTGCTTTAAACAATAAGTACACTATAACATGGATTACTGTTTTTCCAAGTAAATAACATTTGCACCTGAAAAATAAATATCATTTTATTTTTTCTTAAATCATTATGTAGTAATTTTTTTGGATTTTCTATCTCACATTGTAGTATTTATATTAAAAAAAATACATATTCAAATAAGCATCTCACATTCCATAGTGATATTTTTACTAAGAATACCATTTTCTATGAATTCTATGCTAAAAGCATTATGCTATCTGAATATACTTAATCTCTAGGATTAACAATAAGTTGGCAATTGCTATATGTGCAATATTTTTCTATTTGGCTAAAGGATGCTGGTATTGATAAAATGCTACAATTTTGATGTTTTGAGAAATCATTGCTGTCAGCCTGTAGTAAAGCTTATTCTTTAAGTTACTTCTTAAATCTATGAAGTCAACAAAATCTGTTGACTTTTCAAGCCAATATCATCTCTGTTGTCACTCTGTGTCTCTGTTTTACTAAAGGAAGCCTAGAAACCAATGCTAGGAAAACTGACTTCTTTTTTATAGCCGTTATTTTATGTCTCTCTCTGTCTCCCCCCCCACCTCCTTTTTCTTCCTTTTTCTTTCTTTCTTTATTCCTTCCTTCCTTCCTTCCTTCCTTCCTCCCTCCCTCCCTCCCTCCCTCCCTCCCTCCCTCTCTCTCTCTTTCTTTCTTTCTTTCTTTCTTTATTTCTCTGTTGTCTCCCCTCTTCTTTGTGTGTGTGTGTCTGTGTGTGTGTGTGTGTGTGTGTGTGTGTGTGTGTGTGTGTGTGTCTGTGTAACATAATTTCAAGGTGAAAGCTATAAAGATATATCTGTTAAATTCAGTGAAATTGTACCAACAGGTATACTTGAAGATATTCACTAAAACCAATTCTTGTTTATTGTTGTGACACATCTAAAATGTTATGCTAGAATTTAGGTTAAATTAATTCATCCCACAATCTTCTTACTAAAAGAATTGATTTACTCTGTTACCTAGATTCCTCTCCATAGTAAACATATTAGCATTGATGGAAAGTGGTATGCTTTAACCCTGTCAAAGCTAATTTTATTTGTCAGACGATCGTTGAATAAACAAATTTATTGTTTCAAAAGCATTGGGTATTGAAAAGATTTTACAAGTTTCAGATAATTTGTCCTTTTATTTAATATGATTATAGAGAAGTATCCTGTAGGAGACATAGCTAATTTTTAAAAACTTTGTAATGGTAAACTTATAAAGTTTGTGTTTTCTACATAAGAATTTTAACTTGTGTTCTTATATACACACACATGCACCAAACTATTCTTAGAATCATTTTATAAATCCTATAAATGTACATTCATGAAAAATTACACAAAATGAACAGATACCATTCAGGAATATGTATGTATATATGCAGAGGGCCCAGCCATCTTCAGGCCAGAGAGACCGGGAATGTGATGCAGTCTGTGAGGGAAACACAGACTTCTTTTCTAAGGGATAAAAATTTCTCTTTTCCTTTATTATTTTTCTGTTGTTATTCTTTCTGTCTCTGTTCTATTCTATTCTTCTCCTGATGACTTCTTTGTAACAACTTTCTAAAGTCTTCCTTATGCATCTTTTCTTGTTTTTTTTTTCCCCACTACTGTGTCATTATTTTCTTCCTTACAGCATATATATCCCAGCAGAATCTTTCAAGCAATGTAAAATTTAAAAGTGGTTACATTCTATTTTCAGTGAATGATAACAATGATCACAATTCAAAAATAGCATGTTTTATATATTTCTCACATTATTTAACACTTTTGTGTATTACAGGTATTAAACAAGTTGTCCTAAAAACCCACATACGTTCATGTCCAAGAAACTTGGTATAGATTAACAGAGTATAAGCAAAAAAGATATTTTTTTAGCGAGTTCTTTTGCTGACAGGCTACATTTTGCAGTTACTAAGAAAGGACCAATTATTTTATTATTTATCTCAAAAGGTAATCTTATAAGAAATCTTAAAAGAATCACAAATTTAAACTTTTATACACAAAAACAACCAGTCACACCTGGTTTGCACACCTTAAATTCTCAGGGTGCAAACTCACTCATTAAAAGTGTGGGTGTGTGTGTGGGGTGTGTGTGTGGGTGTTTGTCTGTGTCTCTGTGTATATGTGTGTGTGCTTGTGTGTATGTGTGTGTGTCTGTGTATGTGTGTATATGTGTGTGTATATGTGTATATGTGTATGTGCTTGTGTGTGTCTGTGTTTGTGTGTGTCTGTGTGTATATGTGTATGTGCTTGTGTGTGTCTGTGTGTATATGTGTATATGTATATGTGCTTGTGTGTGTATGTGTGTGTGTGCTCACACATGCATGTGTGCTGCTGCGCACACATTGGATGCCCAAGTACAGTTCATAAGAAAGATCTGGATTGTTGTTTGTCTTCTGCCACCTGGTGAAATCAAGGGTTGAAATGCAGTCAGGACTGCATTGTACCCTACATGGAGTCCTCTATCCACTGTCTAAAACACTAATGTACATTAATATATAAGAAAATATTCATAATAGACAAACATATTGCATTAATGTAAATGAATAAAGTGTTCTCTAATAGCCTCAAGTTAAGATAGGTTGTCATATGCTAATTTGGATTTCTCTCTCCTGTGTAGTTATGTCATCTTTTATTTATTTATTCTTGAGACTGTGACTGAAGAGTTTTATAATTTTTAAAATATATCTACCACTAAACAATTTTCTTAGGATTATGGGTTAATTTTCTGTGTTTGGCTAGAAAATATTGGGACATGCTGGGTACCTTATATTCATTAATAGTTTCAAAATGCAAATCTGATAACTAAGTATCACAAAGAGGCGATACCTACTCAATCAAGAAGGTTAGATAGCTGCATACCCTTACCAAAAGTGAGAAGAGCTGTCTTCTGAAGAACATATGCTTCTCCAAGTGAATATTTAACTCCTCTAAAAACTTAACCTTTAATGGCCTTAAAAAAGGTTTTCAAATCTTAGTAGCTACATTTATTTAATACGAAACCGTCTATGGCATTAACTTTCCCTTGTATAGTATGGTCTACTACTTCCTGACTTTTTATTGAAGAACTCTGTCATAGATGGATAATTTCTCCTGAAACTTCCTGGAGGCAAGAGAAAAGTACCACATGAATATATACCAGCCTTTGATCCATAAGAGTAGGGCTAAATTAGTTTAGAAAAAAGAATTATATTTCAGGCACACTGAGATGCAAATTGGTTTCGATATATTGTCTAAGACCTATAGGACTAGAGGCCTATTTTAAAATTTAAATTACAAATCTCATAAAACATAAAATAAAAATTTCACCTTTTTAATGCAAACAAAAATAAACACTTCATATAACTTTCCACTGAAATATAGAGAAGAAAACAGGGAGGAAAATTAAACCTTTGATAGCAATTTCTTTTCCAACTGGTTCCTTTATAAATTCAAAATTTCAACTGATGTTCACTTTTGTGGCAACTTTTCTTAAAGTATTATATGATGACATAAAACAATTACCAAGTAAATAAATGAATTCCAAATTTTTGTTCCATAATAATAATAATAATAATAATAATAATAATAATTTTGATTCTTCTGAAAATATGAAACTCTGTTCTTTATATTGTTTAAAACTGATATTTATAAATGTATGTCTGCATAATTTCAAAAATGGAGCAGAAAATTACACAGCAGAATTTTCTGTTAAAAAGATTGTAGGGAGCCAGCCGCACCCTAAAGATGGCGCTTGTCTCGGGCCTATGACTAAGCGGTTTAAGGAAGCTCCTTAGTAAACAAGTCACTGCGCATGACACCTTGTAATTTTCCAGCAAGAAGCCTGGCCCCCAGACAGATACATCATATCGGGTGAGGGTGTGCTGACCAATGGGAAAGGCCCACATCAGGGATAAACAATGTTGCCTATAAAAGCGGCCTGCCTGGGAGGCTTGGGGTCTTCCGTTCTTTGCCCCAGTGTGTGAAGCTTCAATAAACCTGCTGCAGAAGGATCCTGTTGTACTGCGTCTTGTTTGCGGGCAAAGAAGGCGCGGGACAAGTGGTGCCGAAACCCGGGAAAGACAACATCAGCTGCACCAGCGGAGACCCCTCGGTGACGAGGAGGATTCAGAACTGCAGAGTGTTTGCTCGGAGAGGTATGGTCCCTGACTGAGGTTTGATTTTTAGTGCTTACTGGCAGGAGGTTTTGGCAGGATTAGGTTTGGTTCTAGTCACCCTGATCATCTTTCTTGTGGTTGCCTTTCTTTTTCATTGATTTCGGTGCTGAGTGCCTAAGACCGACGTAGGTAAGCGGCAGCGCTCTTTGGTTTCGTTTTGCGGATAAGCCGGACACAGATAAGCCGCGCTGCTAACGGTATCATGGGTACTTCGCAGTCGATGATCTCAGATTTAAGGATGGGCGCCAAAGCTATATGGAAGATGATCAAGAATTGTTTAAAGGATGAGTCCTGCTTGCCAGTGGTCATGGAAGGACAGATAATGTTGAGAGAGGTTCAGGATAGCCTATCAGAAACCGAGCGGGATGAGAGATTGGGAGCGCGCCCCAAGGAAACTGTACATAAGGAAAAAGGACCCCCCGGTTCTGGTATGGGGGAGAAAAAGGAAAAAGGACCCCCCGGTACTGGTATGGGGGAGAAAAGTTTCGAGAAAAATTATGAGAAAAATTCAGAGAAAAATTCAGAGGTTAGAAGAAAGAAAGAGACCAAACTTACCTACCCCTGGAAAGAATTGGCTAATTTAGAGATCAGGGATGAAATAGAATCCTCTATTTCTTCCTCTAAATCCAGCCATGTAGATGAGGAAGACCCACTAGACCCAGGAGATGAATTTGATTTGGAAGAGGAGGCAGCCAAATATGAGGCAGAGAGATACTCCCCTGATGATCCTCCTCGTAACCAAATCAGAAAGAACAGGCACAAGGCAGAAAGCCAGCAAATGCACAGACCTCTGCCTACAGCTCCTCCTCCTTATGGTGTGAGCGGTGCTACAAACTTTTCTTTTCTGCCGGAGGCCACGAGGCGACAACTTAGTTTAGCATTTCCGGTATATGAGGGCCAAAATAATGATCGGGTCTATGCCCCAGTAGAATTTAGTCAGATTAAAGAGCTTGCAGAATCTGTCCGCAAGTTTGGTGTAAATGCCAACTTCACTGTTACACAACTTGATCGGCTTGCCTTGTGGAACCTGACTCCATCAGACTGGCAGACGGTGGCTAAAGCTTCCCTGTCAAGCATGGGTCAGTATCTAGAGTGGAAGGCTCTATGGCATGAGGTAGCTTAAGAACAGGCTAGAGTAAATGCTGCGGCCATAACCCCTGAACAGAGGGAATGGACCTTTGAGATGTTGACTAGGCAAAGACAGTATGCTACACAGCAGACCCAATTTCCTTGGGGGATTTACCCTCAAATTTCAGCCACAGCCATTCGTGCTTGGAAAGCACTCTCTAAAAAAGGAGAGGGTAGCAATCAGCTTACTAAGATTATCCAGGGACCAAATGAACCATTTGCAGACTTTGTGGCACATATGATGGAGGCAGCAGGAAGGATCTTTGGAGACCCTGACTCCATTGCTCCTTTTATAGAACAACTTGTCTTTAAACAAGCAATATCGGCTGCCCCCGTGTGTGTGTGGCCACACTTTATTTGGATTGTAAGTAATGTTTCTATAGATAAAGATGTTTTAGAGTGTGCCCAGAGCACCTGCTTTTATACCCTTTGTTGGGATGCTCAGAAATATTCCTTTGCGATGGTGACTCGCATGCCACGATTTGTGCCTATGCCGGTTGAGGCTCCTAGCAGCATGAGTTTGTTTCGACCTAAAAGAGATTTTGGCATTTCTGCTATAATTGTTGGGATTGTTGCGGTCGCGGCTGTAGGGGCCACAGCAACCGCTTCAGCCCTCGCCCTTTCCAACACTGTGCAAACTGCTCGGGCTATTAATAATTTATCAGCCTTGGTAACAATGGCCTTAGATAAGCAAGCATCCACTAATACCCAAGTTCAAGGAGGACTTATGCTGGTTAACCAGCGTATTGATTTGGTACAAGAACAATTAGACATTTTATGGCAAATGGCCCAGTTGGGATGTGAACAAAAGCTTCCTAGACTTTGTGTTACCTCCATTCAGTATGAAAAATTTTCTAGGGCAGCTAACTTGTCGAAAAGCCTTTCTCAGTTTATCTTACAGAATTGGTCTTCAGAGTTTGAGCAGACGCTACGAGAGCTCCGCGTTGCCATCGTTCAGATTAATTCCACCCGTCTGGACCTGTCCTTAACAGAGATCCTTTCCACATGGATTTCCTCAGCCGTTTCGTACCTGAAGGAATGGGCCGGCATGGGAACCCTTGGGATCCTCATGGTCGTGGGATTCGGAGGCAGTCTTTGGCTGATTTGCCAGATGCGAGCATCCAGAAAGAGAGAAAGGACAATTTTGACCCAAGCCTTAATGGCTATTAAAGATGGACAATCCCCTACGATTTGGCTGGCAGCTCTGTATGAGCAAAAATTTTAAGCTTGACTGATTGTGGTCACCTAACCTTGCGGAAGGTATGCCTCTCCCTGATTGGTGAGGAAGTTTGGGCAGGCTTTGGCCTATTGCTTGGAATTGAGCATGGTTGATTGTGTATACTGTATAGGTATGGCTCTTGCACTGAGAGGCTTAATTGCCATTGCACCTCATTAGAGCATACCTGTTATAGTTTCCATGTGGATTGTAAGGCTAAGCACTGCAATGGTTCAACCTTAGAGTTTGAGGGGTTCCATGGAACATGTTTGTCTGCATATGGGCAAGGCACACAAATCCCATCTCCCACAAAGGTGCCGGGCTGGTCGGGAGGTGTACCTGGTGGACGCATCAGGAATGTCTCCTTTGTACATAGTTCCCAGAAGTTTTGGGAGGACAAACCTCTGTTTCCATCCACTGGATAGCCTCCCTCATTTTAAATATAAGAAAAGGGGGAGATGTAGGGAGCCAGCCGCACCCTAAAGATGGCGCTTGTCTCGGGCCTATGACTAAGCGGTTTAAGGAAGCTCCTTAGTAAACAAGTCACTGCGCATGACACCTTGTAATTTTCCAGCAAGAAGCCTGGCCCCCAGACAGATACATCATATCGGGTGAGGGTGTGCTGACCAATGGGAAAGGCCCACATCAGGGATAAACAAGGTTGCCTATAAAAGCGGCCTGCCTGGGAGGCTTGGGGTCTTCCGTTCTTTGCCCCAGTGTGTGAAGCTTCAATAAACCTGCTGCAGAAGGATCCTGTTGTACTGCGTCTTGTTTGCGGGCAAAGAAGGCGCGGGACAAAAGATCTATAATTGTGACAAAGTAATAACAGGCAATGCAGGGTAGTATGAGGAAGGCTTTGCTCTGTGAAGTCTGTCATTGCTGTTACCAAAGTTTGCCATATTCTCCATGGTTGCTTTTAAAATACTTCTCACTTTACCATTTGTGAAATGACACTGTGTCTTATTAAATAATTGTCAATATACATGAAAAATACTAAGAAGTGCATATTTTGCATAAAATGTAGTCTAAAGCATTTTGTACATAAATTTTTAATGATACATTTTAATAAAAACTATTCTTTACTAATGTACTATAAATGCTAAGTGAAATTAAAACAACCAATGATCTTTCTAGATGAATTGATATCAGCTGCTCTGGTAAGACTTTACACATCAGGCACCATTTCCATTTTCTTGAAATCACAGATGACTTTCACTATTATTAGAATAGCTTTTATTTATTCTTTTACTTTTAACCTAGAGTGGGTGAGTGTTAGAAGGGGGTTAAATGGTTTATTAAGTATAGTATCCTTTTAATACTATAGTAAAATTACTGCATTTGCAAAATATTTAAATGAATTTCAGACTATAAAACCACTTAAAGACATAAAGCCTTTTTATTACCATCATTCACGTATATAAAAATATTGGGATATTTTTGAGAAAAAATGTATATTTATATGAAAAGAAAAAATAATTAGATTTTATGAACTTATAACATGCCTGTTACAAATTTTTAACTCCACCATTATAATATAAAAAGTATAAACCAAAACTCCAGCATGTATGGCTGAGTACCAGTGAAATTTTATTTATAAAGAAAATATAGTCTGAATTTGGCCCATCAACCACATTGGCCTAAACCTTGGGTAGACAACCAAATACTTACTATTTTTCACATACACTTACTAAGTGTCCATGAATCTCCCTAAAATTGTTGAAAAAAAGAGAATGTCTGCAAATTTCTGTAGTGTGTATAATTCTAAATTCGTATTCATGTGTCTGATTCTGTGTTTAATTGATGTCTGAGAAAATATATGTAGATGTCAGTGTAAGAATATTTGCATGCAACTAAATTCTTTCTCATATTGGTGAAGGCAATATTAGTAGTCAAGTGTTTAAAAAAATCCAACATATTGTAAGTATTATTTAATCACGCAAATATTTCTAAACTTCAAATGACAAGAATTTTTAAATAATGTCTTTCCTTAGCTTATTCACTTTTCGGCATCACAATGATTTCCTACATGTACATGACTTAAAAATAATGTTCAGGCCTCCTTTTATCTTAGGATGCAGAGACCCACAAATGTTGAACTTCTCAGCATGTTGAACTGTTCTCTGAACCAGGAAGTTCTCTCCCAAGCATGAAGGATATATTTTGTGCCTCCTTGTGGTCCTGGCCACCATGCCATGATGCACACATACTTTGTTCTTTCTGCACAATGACTAACCCCTTGCTTTGGTTACTGTTACTATTTCCTTGTAGTGCAGCCAGCAGGTGGGGGGCTACTTCCCTGGATGGTGAAGTAACCAGCAGGTGGAGGACTGCCTCCCTGAAACATTTATATACTGTACCAAGTTACAATAAACTTTGAGACTTGAGCAGACTTTCACACTTTGTCTCCATTCTTTGTGGCTCCTCCCCTCCTTTGACTGATCTGGCCGGCCAAAGCAATGTGGAGCTGAAAGTAGGAGGGATGCTGTCTCGTGGCTGGCATATGATAGTAAGTACCATTTAGAACATAAGCTGAAAAACGATTGCCTGTCATTTTCAATAAGCTTAGGAAGGACGGTTTTTTCAGGAAAAAATAGCAGGAAATAAGTCAGCAGAAACTATTGATGGGCTGACACAGACATTAAAGGCAAGAGGAGTAAAGGTGACAGAAAACAGTTGACTGAATTTTTTAATTTTATACAAGAGATCTGTCCGTGGTTTCAAATTGAAGAAACATTAGATGAAAGATGCTGGAAGCATGTTGGAGATGCTCTTGAAGATTATTATCATACATTTGGGCCAGAAAAGGTCCCTGTTACAGTTTATTCTTATTGGAGTTTGATTAATGAAATTTTAAGTCAAGGACACATTGACCCAGTCGTGGTGAATGTTCTTAATGACGGGGAGAAAACTTTGAAGAAAACAGGAAATGCCTTCCCTGCCTCATTTAAAAATGAAAGTAAAAAATCCGAAGAAACAGAGGACTTAATGTCTTTTGACAGTGATGAAGATATAAATACTGAAACCTCAATTAGATATAAAAAGAAACCTAGTAATCAGAAAAAAGAAAGTCTTGATAAAAGAGAGAGACAGGAGAAAGACTGACCGGCAATCCTTAGAATTCAACAAAAACCCAGACATTAGGAAACTTGAGTTTGAAAGGAAAGCAGGAAAGACTCAGAGATGAAGGCCATTTGGGGTAGTAACGTTACTTTGAGATAATTCCAAACTATGTAGTTGAAAATGTAAGGTCAGTGTATTAGACAAAATACTTCCTCTTTGACTAATTTTAACTACTAAATTTAAATTCCAAACAACAAAGCTGCATGTGGAATATTCAATTCCTGGTGTCAAAGCCAAGCTACATTCTGGGACATATTCTACATTCTCTGTCTTAATTATTGGCTTCAGAAGTACAAAAATAGCAGAAGCACACCTTTAACTTCTGAATGAGATAGAAGCTTTTTGTGTTTCTCCAGGTTTTGATCATTTCATCTAAAATAGAGTCACTAAATAATGCAGGTGTTTGTTTCTGGATTTTAGCCAAAGTTCCTCTTGAGGGTGGCTGAATGGAATAAGTTGCCAATGATAGGCTTTTTTTTTCTTTTATTATTCCTGAAAAATTTAATATAAATCATTACTAGTTTAATATTTTTATATCCCATAGAAGTGATTTAGTTCTCTTTGGTATGAAGCTGTAGAGAGATAAACAATAGTATTGTGAGATATTTGTATACTGTGTGAAGATATATTGATGTGATTGGTATAAAAAGAGTTGAAGGTTCAATAGCTAGGCAAGAGAGGATAGATACGATTTCCAGGGACAGAGAAGAAGTGGAAGAGGAATCTAGGCATGTGAGCTTTGCCAGCAGACTTAGAACAAGTCAGATATGGCATACTGAAAAGAGACAAAAGCCACATAGCAAAATTTAGGTTAATAAAAAGATAATTTGAGTTATAAGAGCCTAAGCTAAATGTCAAGCTTTTATGGTTAAAAATAAATTTCTGCATCATTATTTGCAGGCTGGTGATCCCGATGAAAAAGTACTCATACACAATAGCTAATAAAATACTATTTTGTGATTATGTTTATTTTTGATATTGGTGAAAATAGTAAATTAATGTGTGATAAAGAGGCTGGGGTGATTTCTCACTTATTGAGTTCTTTTCGTGAAAGTCTGATGATTAGAGTTCTCAAAAGCCCATAACCCACACAAAACAAGACTCAGTGATAATGGACATCTGAAAGTACAGCAATTCTACAATGAGGTAGGAGAATTCAGGCAAGCTTAAGGGCCAGCTAACCTCATGCACACAGTAGCAAACACCAAGTAGACTTTGTCTCAAATGAGGTAGAAGGTCATGATCAGTACTGCATGTTGTCCTTTACTGGTATATGGAACTCATACCATATTCATGTAGCTATCATGCACAAGTATTCACAATATTAACACACAAAAATATACACACAAACAATTTAGAAAATTAGAAGAGCATAATAAACCTTTGGTAAGTTTTCAAGTCTATCTTAAAGAATAAGCATTTAAATATATGTGTCTATGTGGATCATTTTATTCATACCACCACAATGAGAAAACATTTTTTTTATCAAATATGCTTCCAGTATAGAGTTAATATCTAAAACATAGAGGTCTAATATCTAAAATATATGAAAAACTCAAAGAATAGGATATCAAGAAATAAAAAGCCCAATTAAAATTATAGTACAAATAAGAACAGCATTATCAAAGGAAAAAAAAAAAAAACAGATGGCTGAGACGCACTTAAAGAAATATTCAACATCCTCAATCATCAGGGAAATGCAAATCAAAACTACTTTGGGATTTAATTGATGCCTATCAATATGTTCAAGAACAGTAAAACAAGTGACAAATCAAGCTGATAAGGGTGTGAGGTAAATAGAACACTCATCCATTTCTGGTGGAAGTGAAAAAATATGTAAAGCCACCTTGGTTGCAGTTCACCAGGAACCTGAGAATTGATCTCCCTCAAGATACAGCTATACCACATTTTGACATATGGTGAAAAGGTTCTACATTCTATTACAGAAAATCTTGATCAACCATATTCATTACTTCTCAATTTATAATAGCCTTAAAGTAGAAACAGGATCGATGTCTGTCAACATATGAATGGATAAAAAATAAGGAAATTTACACAATGGAATATTACTCATCTGTTAAATATTTAATACCATAAAATTCACAAGTAAGTTTATGGAGCTGGAAAAATCTTTCTGAATGAGCTGCCACACACTCAAAAATATAAATATGGTATATGTGTACTTAAATGTGGATGTTAGCTATTTTGTCTTCCTTAAGCAGTTACAACCTGTACAAGCAGAGAGATTAATTATGAAGTAAAACATTTGGACGAAGAGAAGATTCATCCTGAGAAAAGGAAATAGAACAGATACCTTTGGATAGACAAAGACAGGTAGGGGAAGGAGTACCAGAATGGGCTGATAAACAGAGAGACAGAGGGAAGAAGCAGATGAGGGAAGGAGTACAAGAAGAGACAGCTAAACATATGGGCCACTTGAAGGGTCATACGGAAACTTAATACAGTAAAACATCTTACTGTTATGCTAGGTGAACATAGCAATGAAATAGCTCCTAAGGACATTTTGCTGTACTCAGATCCACATCTTTCTCAGCCATCATCAGAAAAACTTTCCACTGTAGTAGGTAGGAACAAACTCACAGACACACAGAATGAGATGTCTTGGACCATCACTCAGTCCTTAATAGGAAGTGTCCATTAAATCTCATTCTTTAGTGGCTTTGGTGAAAAAAAAAAAGAGGCAGAAACATTGTAAGAGCCATTGTGGATAAAAGACACCAAAGAAACAAGGCCTTCTATAAACACGAACTCACCAAGACTGCTGCATAACACAAGGGTTTAAGCCAGATGTAGTCCCAGTACTGAGAGTGGAGGGGACTCAAACCCTCCTCAATCCAGGAGTCATCTCCAACTGATAACTCCATACAAAGAAAAAGAGTTTTATCCAAGGATATATAACCCACTCTTAAGACCAGTCACCATGCCCAGCAGTAGGTGTTCAATACAAAATGTATTTAATGGTATTTTTTTTAATTTTCTTGTCTTAAAATGCATTGTCTGGATTTTTAGTTTTTTACATTTTACAGATCTTTTGCCTATACATTATGGTTTGTGGTTTGTTTTCATTAGTCTTCTGAGAATGTGTG